>JACDJE010000245.1:804121-995437 GCA_016647715.1 Pavo muticus
GGGCGGCGGCGGAGGGGAGGGGCGCGGCCGGGCCCGAGCCTCCTCGTTCACGCGCGGAGCGCGGCCGAGCGGCGATTGCGAAACCCGCCCCGCGCCGCCCCGCCCCTCACGCCAATCGCCACCCGCCCTCCCGCCGGGCTGATGCAACGCCCGCCCTGATTGGCAGTCCCCGCGGCCAATCGCGCGCCCTCGCGCTTAAAGGGCGCGGCCGTGTTTGTATGGGGACTTTGCGGGGCTCTCGGCGCCCCGGGCGATGTGCGGCGCGTGCGGGCTCTGCCTCGGGGCGGCGGGGGCTCTGCGCGGCCCTGCCCCGCCCCGCCGTTGGGGGACGCTCGTGCGGCCCAGCCCCGGGCGCCATCTTCTCGCCTCGGGCGTGAGGCGGTGGCTGAGGCCTCCGCGGCGGGCGGCAATGCCTTCTTGCGTCTCTCGGGCTGAGGGGACGGAGCTGAAAGTACGGCATACCCCCTGGATGTCTGAGATTATGGGTTACGTTTCTTTGTAAATATCGCAAAAAGATGAAAGCTGTGAACAGGCGGTTAGAGCTTTCCAGCCGCCCTGGCTCACACCCCCGAGCTCTGACCAGGCGCGTGCCGTGATGTGACGTCCCCATCTCTACACGCAGCTCCGCGTGTGTAACGCCCGCAGTAGCTGTGTGCTGGGCGGTGCACACCTCTTTAATGCCCTGTGGAAAATGAGCCCCATTTGCAGAAGATTTCTGAGGGTTAGTGTGGGCAAGCGGCTTTATGCCGAGCATTACCATAGGATACTGTTTCCTCGTCAGTCTCTGATATTTAATATCTCACATGTTTTTCTGTTTCCCAGTTGAAACGGTTCTGTTTTCTCTGGCAGTGATTCATCCGTCTGTAACTAGAGCAAAAATTCCAGGTAAGCGTTAAGCATTATCCTGTCCTTAAATAGTTCCCTGTGTGCTCTTAGGGTGCTCCCATGGGGTTTTAGAATACTTTATCGCCATTCATTCATTCTTCTTCGAAGGAAGATGAAGAAAATAAATAAAATATAGATTAACTCATTCTTGTGTAGCCTGCTTGTTCTAAATGTTAAAGCCCATGCGTAATTCCATGCATGCTGGGAGCTCCAGTGCTTGGCTGGCATCATGTCCTGGTGCAGGAAAATAGTCACACAATGTGCTTTAAGTGTTTGCAGGATAAATCCCCCTGGTGCAAGTGGAATGTGAGGGAAGCAATCTAGAAAGTAATCACAAAAACATAAGGAGTGCTGCTGTAAAGGCATGGCACTGAAATACACACCTTATCTGCTGGCTGTCACGTTAGGTTACATGAGCTGTGCGTTGGCTCTGGAGCTGAGTGTCAGGAGCGGGGCTGTAGCCCTCTACACACTGATTCTGGGTGTGTTCCTAGCAACAGTCCACGTATAAGACTGTCTAATGGTATGCTTTCACACGCATAGCCCAGTCATGTGGGTCTTGAAAGACTAGTCCCTAAAAAACAACAACACCAGCAGCAAAACCACAAGTTTTCAGCGTCTTCACGTAATACACAGTAAATCACAGCTCAAGACAGAAGGACTACTGAAGAAACAGAAGCTCTCTGTGGGAACTGGAGGCAAAGATGTAGGGGGCAAAGGAACCTGTTGGGGTAAATGTTCCCATTTGGTGCTTGGTCAGTATGTTCACTTAATGCTTACCAAAAAAGTTTTCTGCAGCCTTATGCTCGGAGTGTGAAAACTGCTTTATTTCTCCATCTTATTTATTGTCCTATTCCAATGTTTATGGTTGTTACCTCTGTGTTCGTGGACAGTTACTTCTTTGTCCTAAAATAAAAACCATGTAATGTACTGGACTACAACCTATATATATATATTTTTTTCTCCTGTAAGCATTCCGTTACCTGCCTTCCCTTCCCTCGTGGATAGCCTTCACTGGACTTTTTACTTCAAATTTGCACATTTCTGTTAAACATTTGTCTTTCACATGTGGTTTAACTGTGTAGTTTTTCCCTCTGTTATGTCTTTAGAATTCTTACAGGTGAGAATTCACTTTCTTGAGTTTTAGAAGAGAGGAAATTGTTTAGACTTTTAAAATATGTCTGCATATAAATTGGTCCTTTGGACTATTTGTAAAGTGTGTGGCAGGTGCACTAAATGGCATCGAAACTTTCTGTCCTGTCTGTACAGATCATCCAGAAGCTGGAGAGATGCAGATCTGCAGTCCACCCCTGCCAGCCATTTAGTGTTCTGGTTTAATCATTCAAAGAGTGCTAAGTCATGACAGAAGAGTGAGCAAACAGTTCAGCAGCAGCAGTAGCAGCCTCTTGCTGCCTGTTTTGACGTGGAAAAAAAAGAAAAGAGAAGTTTCTAACCTTGTCATTGTCGGTCTTCTGAGAAATCTTTTTTTTTTTTTTTTACTAACTGCTACTCCCGTTCTCACAACCAAGAGTTGTTTGAAACTGGACAGAAAGACTCTGTGGAATATGATTGTATTCTTTATGATCACAAAGCAGTTGGCATTCTCTTGGGAATATCCCAGTAATACAAAGTCTGTAGTAGGAGTTCTTCCTATTATTTTTTATTTCTTAATAGTTCTTGATTTTCATGTTACAATGTTTGTTTTTTGCCTTTAGGACTGACCTCCACCAAGATCAAAATGCTACTGTTAGAAATGTCTCCCAGTCCAATTTGATAATTTAAATATGGTAGAAACTTGACTATTAATAGTTGATTTGTCAGAGGGAGCCTTTTTGAATAGGTGAAGAGAAAGGAGAGGATTGCTTAATAGTGGTGATCACTATTTCAGGACTGCACTGCTAATTCTAGCACTGACTCACTGTAGCCTTGGAAAGTTACAGTGCTTTTGTTCTAGAAAATAGTAAGTAAAGAAAGCAGCCATTCTATTCTAATAGCAAACATCCATTTTATTGTAGCACTGCCTGGAGAGGAAGAATCCAATGCTTTTGTTCTTTCTCTCTATGCTGCTAATAATTCTTAAAGAAAGTATTTCCAGTTGCTAGTCTGGCGTCTTCCAACTCTGCTTCCTCTATGCCTAGTTATCAAAATACCAAGAATGCAATGGCTGTTTTTAGGCTGCCACTAAACAATATTGTTTTTTACTTTCGTGTATATGCAAAGTGTTAGAAAAAGCGAAGCTATATTGCTAAAGGTGAGTAAAAACAAAGTAGATAAATAGACTGAAAGGAAAATGCTAAGTATCATGTGTATGTGTATATATAAAATCTGGTTCCAAAGAGGCTTGTTAGAACTAAACAAGTCTGAGCGAGAATTAATGGCCCACACCTGGGAAAAAGAGGTGAATGCTCAAGCATCCAGGTTTAGTAACTGCCACACCTGTCCTATATTCCCAAAAGCATAAATGAGTTCTGTAAGGATTTAGATAGCTTAGCTTTTGAACGCGCAGTGCCATGGCTCTTTTCCAAGGCATCATCAGTCACCGCATGAAAATCCCCACCCTTAATTACCAGGGCATTATTTGTCATGGGTATGCTCTAATGAAGAACTTCACTTCATTTGAATGATACCAAGAAGAGTAAATAGTTTTGGGGATGAATTCTACCCTGACTTTAAAATGGTTCTTTGCAACAGAACCATATAACACCCTTCCAGAAAAATCACTAAAATGAGAGAGACACAACACAATGTCATCTTCATTCCCATGGTATGGGGTGAAGGAGGACCAAACTTCTTTCTTATCCATGGTTTTATTATTCCCTGCTACTTACATGATCTCTGAAGTGCCATAAAAAGCACGATGAGCTGCTGCCTGAAAAGAAGAAAGAAACTGAGAGTTTGGCACCTGGGCAGGGGAGAAGGGGTATGGTCCACCTGATTGTTCACCCTGTGTCGCTTCTGTTCATTTAAATGAATAGAAGGCTACTTATCCATGCCTGTATGATAGAAACTATGCAGGAAAAAAAATTGAGAAAGTATACTGGCAAGTGCAAGATGTCTGTCATTGAGCTGCTGCTAATCATATCTAGGAGAAATGTGTGCTAGATTATCAGTGACAGAGGTATTTTTGTCAGGCAGGTACAGCTTATCTCGTATCCCCAGGAGAAAATAAAGGAAGTATGCAGTGTCGTCATCCTTCCAGAAAGTCACTGCTCCCAGTTTGGTGAGTTAGCTGGCAGAAAGGCCTTTTCTTTTCCTATATCTTAAAGTGGAAGCAAGTTCAACAGAAACAGTGGGGCACAGCTCCCTGCTCTTTGGCTGTGCTTACTCTCTAACAAACCATAGACTCCTAGAGGAACAAAGCAATTGTATTTACACGTGCAGGCACCTGGATATCTCTGTCACTCTGAATTTACCAGATACAATCCAGCATTAGGTTTCTGTTGAATATGAACACTGCAGCCAAAAGTGTAGAAAAATACCTCTTAGGTAACATGTCCTAGGACAACAGCATCATTGAAGAAGGGCTCATCTGATTTCTCTCTTCTTGAACGTGAGTAGATCAGATTTCCTTCTGATAGGCAGGAGAAGTTTTACATCCCTTTGTCACTAGCCTGTCCATCAAGGCCTGGTTTCTGTACCTCATCAGCCATAAAAACAAACTCAGCAAATCGTTGTTTAGGAAATTGTTCTTGATCTGATTTGTTTAAACATCATGTGGGGTTTTCCTACACGATTTTTTTTGGTCAGAAGGACTTGCACACTTAAGATACTAATGAAAATTATTGGGAATCTTGCATGAGGAAAGAATTTAGTATCAACAATATTGCAGTGACGTTGGTGATTCATAGGGGAATATCCTATGTGTAAAAAAAGTAGCATGCGAAGAGTAGTAGATGGAAACACAAAACACTTCAAAATACACTGAACCATATCTTGCAGATGTCCACTGGTGCACGTGTATTGGCAGTTGACACTTAAATGCCAATAGTCACTTGGCAGAGACTGAAGTTTACTCTCCTAAAGGATCCCTGAAGACCGTTTCCAAACATGCCCAGTTATTTGCTGAATGGATGCATTGTAAGGAGGACTTTACCAAAGTGTGCACGGTCACAGAATCACAGAATTGTAGGGTTTGGAAGGGACCTCTAGAGATCATTGAGTCCAACCCCCCTGCAAAGCAGGCACCCTACACAAGGTCGCACAGGTGGGCGTCAAGGTGGGTCTTGAATATCTCTAGAGAAGGAGACTCCATAACCCCCCTGGGCAGCCTGTTCCAGTGCTCCGTCACCCTCACCATGAAAAAAGTCACAGAAATCTTTACAGCTCAACAGTGAATGTGGTAACAGTCATAATCATTTGCCCAGGCTCATGAGGCCCTCCTTCAGAGTACAGGCATTACTTTGAAGTCACATACAGTTCCAATGGAAGTGTGATTTGGCAGTTGGAGAAAAGGACTTTGCTTACCAGGAAATGAAACTGTAAAGTGCATTGTTTATGTGTACTTTTACCTTACATCATCTTTTTCCTCTTGTTAAAAGCCCTTTGACATTAGGGGACTCTGCAGGTGGGACAGTATTAAGGATTGCAAAAAAGCACATGCTTTTGCTTTCCTTCCTTTAAAAAAGTGAAGACGGGATGAGAGCACACGTGTACTCCTACAGGAACATGAGCATGGGCAGCCAGTCCAAGAGAGCTCCAAGCAGAAGAGACTGCCCTGCTTTGAACAAGTGGGATGTTGTGCTGTGCTTGTGCCGTAAATAACAGGAAAGTCTTGGGCACAAGTTTCAATGCTTGGAGCACAACAGGCTTATAACAAAATATTTAATTTGCCTGAACACTGTCCTGATGCGGGGACATTTATCAGTCGGTACTTTTTGGCATCAGCAGAGAATACTGCAACATATTGTGAAACAGTCTTTATGTCTCTGGGTTTCATCATGTGAAGGGGCACAAGCTGTGGCTGTAAGTTGAATGGGGAGTTACAGGCAGCTCTGAGATACTTCATGTTATAGCAGCATTGGTAGCTGAGCTGGAGGAAAGCTAAAAAGTATGCAAGCTTTTATTTAGTATTTGAGTGCTTTTGAAAAGATTTCTAGAAGGATTTTCAGTAGGCTTAAAATTTGATACGTGCTGCATATTCTGCCACTCCATCACCAGATGGATTTCTTGGCCTTGACCAGAATATGTAGACCCAAGGATTTACAAGTGCTCCAGTCCCACAAGGGAGACTGAATAGCTCTGAGCCCATTGAGAAAAAGAGGCCAAGGGGCACTGGGGCAAAGTCTGGTATCCTGAAGGCTGAGTTTTCAGTTGATGTGTCAGGAGATTACAGCTCCACCTCGAGCATTTCCCACCGTTTGCAGACTTAGCTTTTCTCACAAAATAGGCACCTATATTTGTCTTTCATGAAATGCAGGCACGGTGGGACCAGCTGCTGAGCCTGCAGCTGTGTGCAAGGGGCAGTTCTGGTGAGGAGACCTGTGGCATTCTTTACTTAAATAAATGCAAACAAGTGCCTCCAACTTTTATCAGTGACATGCTGAGCTGGGTAGCCAACATTTATTTCAGTTTATTAATAAAGGAGAAAACTCATTCCATGTGGTGAAGGGTCTGAAGACACTGCTGAAGATGCACACAATCTCTTGATGACTTAAGTTGAACATAAATGATTCATAAGGCTGCCAGGGCTCTGCAGACGTTGCAAACGGGCAGAAAGACAGTGCTCTGTACTGTGAAATCCGGTACTGGAGCACCTGGCACACTCGGACATGTTGCGTGAATTCTTTTTAGAACAACACAGTTCATATGATAAATAATTTGGAATGCTTACCTGCTTTTAGAGATATAGGACTTTTCTAAAGTTGAATTATACTCTGCTATGTTGAATTTTACTGTACATCATGTTTACCACATTTATATGATAGATGTGAGCAGTTTGCATTACTCGCTTTCCCTGTTAATAGAGAGTTGGAGTATTTTTAAGGCATGTACAACTTATTCTAATAGTTATATATATAGTTTGCAACAAATTAGCATCTAGTTTAATTGTTTAGGCCTGAAAGAAGTATTCAGAGTGAATAATTTGGATTCCAAACACTTTTGCCCATTTTCTATATTTAATCACAGCAGTAGGAGGAAAAAAAGTCACGCATTTTTTGTAATATGGGGACCTGGTTGAAGAACTGTTACCTTTTCACTTCAACACAAATAGTTGGTAAGGTCTTTCTGTCTGCAATTAGGCACCTCTCAGCCCTGGCCTCTTGCTAAATTAATGGTTTTGATTATACTTAGCTCCACTATTAAGTATATGAATCAGTTGCACATGTAAGACACGTGACATTGTTGGTGCTCCTAGTTGTAGTGCCTTTTCAGCATTGTTTTATGGGCATTTAGATATGAAAACTTCTTGCTAACAGCACTGTCACTGTGTTTTTACTTTCTGAAATATTTTTACTCACAATAAAAACCATTTTTATGCTTCCATAAAATGAATGAAAAACATGATGGCTTCCATCAGAAACCCTCTGGCTTTATTCATATGAACTTTGTTGATATTTATTTATTTAATAGTTATTTGAAGCGCTCGGTAGCTCAGCTAATCACAAGGAATTGTTTGTTCAAAGCATTTTGAGGTAGCCGGCCTTGTTTTCCTTAAAATGCCCTTGCTGCCTTCCGAGTTCGGTTCCAGATTTTTATGGGACTGTGACCTACTCAGGAGCAGCCTACTGATCTTGGGACTGACCTGGCTTGTGATTAACTCTTATTGCACTTAAGATAAAGACGTGTTTGCGTAAAGCGTAAGATTCCCATTTGAACAGAAAATGTCAACGTGAGGGTCTTGTGGAGTTTGTGCAGTTGTGAGTAGTGTCTCATTTTTATTAAAGGGATTGCTCTGGTGAACGTGATTGTGTCTATCTTTCTGCAAAGGCTTGGAAGGCAGAGTAGATGTTATCTCAGCAGGTAGGAGTGCCAGCTCCTTTCACTGGATGCTTCGAGTGACCTTTGGAATCCCCGCAGGGAATGAAGGGCCATATCTCACATTGCCTTGCTGGCTGCCCCACCAGCATGCTGCATGGGTAGTTTTGAGGTGAAATCACTTTGTAGCAGGCTCTGCATGCCACAGATGGAAACTTGAGCACCGTATTTCAGCCTGTGAGTGAAAGCTGCCTCTTCAGTCACATCTTTGTGCAGCGAGTCAAAGAAGTTCTGATGCCAGAAGTATCTCTATTATTAGTTTGGAACTGATAACAGAACTGCAGTAATTGTCAAGCTGAAATTGCCTCTGCATGCTTCCTTCCTCCGTGCCTGTTGTTTCCTGTGTGCTTAGTGTTCCTTTGATCATGGTTAGGACTCATTTGTGATGTCACCAAGTCACTCTTCGAACTTTGTGAAGCTTCCTCGTGAGTCCCTCCCCTCTCAGTGCCTTTGACATTTTTCATTTAGCAGGGCAGCTCCTGCTTAGATTACTCATGCTTAGATTACTCATTAATCCCTGGGCTGCAGCAGTATAATTGGAGAAGGCTGAGTGTAGCTCAGCAGGGAGGTCAGACTTTCACACAGCATCCACACTGAGCAGTAAAGCTGCTTTCTGCTAGTATGGTCTCAATGCTTTTTTAAGCATCACAGTTTAAAATCTGAGTCAAATGTGACTCCAATCCTTTCTACCACTGAAGTCAAAGCTTCATGATATTAATAGCAGAAGGGTGTATGCACCCAAGGTGTATGTTATATCCAATCCTTGTGCTGCTCTCATCCAGCTGAAATCTGCCCCAGTCAGCAATGTGTCTGTCCACGGCAGGACAACAGGAGTCTTTCAGATCCGTGCTACACTACAGAATTTAACTTCGTGCCAGATCGCTCCTTCGGTTTCATTTATATTCCTGTAACTGTGTCACCTAAAAGGGAACAAAGTTGATGTAAAGAATGAGAACACGGGCAAGTCAGTGTGTGTCAGGGACTCCATTCTGGAACAATGTCTCACATAGTAAAGTATGTAATTAAGAAATGGCACGGCTTTTTTTGAGCCTAAGTTCTGTGCATAGCTCATGCAGGCACTTAACATCTAAGTTAAATGCCTGAAGTTGGTGTCCCGTGTACAGACAGAGGTACCCGGAGGAAGCTGGGGTCTGTTTGTCTGGGTTTGTCAGGAGTTTAAATCTCATTTTTTTATTATTATGTCCTGGATGATGCCATGAGAAGTGATCAGCCATATACTAACAGTTAAAATCTTCAGAGAGTTTTTGAGAACTTTCTGCCCCTTAAAGCAGAGCTGGGATCTGAGTTTGGATGATGGTGCTCACTGCCCCATTACTGTTCTGCTGCAGCATGCGTCTGTTAGCTCAGGTCCATGCCAGTTCTGACTCAGGGCCATGAGCCTTCCATTCAGTGTGCAGGAGCTAGGAAAGGAGCATTTCATTTGAGGGAAGCGGTGGCCAAATTTTTGCATGCTCATTGTGATGTTAGCTCGGGACATGCGAGAGAAGATATGCTGAGCTTGGCTACTCATTGCTTCTGTGGCCGTGGCAAATCATTCCCTCTCCCAGCTCTGTAGCTGTGAAATAGAGCGACAGCGCTGCTCCACCTCCCGGGGAGGTGTAACTGTGAATGGATAAAGGATCCTGAGCTATCGATGATAGAAACCACTGAAGTTTGTAAGGTAGACAAACGACTGGAAAGTTAACTTCAGGAGGAAAAGGAAGGAAGGATGTTTAGTCTGAGGTAGAAGAGTAGAGAGAGAATGGGTGAGTTGTGGGTAGGCCAAGTACTGAGTAATGTGGTAACTGATGCGTATCAGTGAGAGAACTGTAAACGTGATGCGGTGAATTCTTGAGATAAAGGTGATGCTGTGGTAATGCAGAAGAGACCACTGCAGTGAGATGAGGTGCCGTACTGTCACATCCTCCTTTTGTTGTGTCTGTGGCATTTCAGCTGCATTCTGGAGGGGACAGAACTAAATCTGGTATTGAAAAGCATTCCGAATATTCTTGGGCACCACAAATACGGTCACTGAAATACAATCCTAATTGTAAAAGAGAAACTAACCATTTAATGGCTCTGGGTAAAAAATATGAGCAGGCTTCACAGCCTGGCTGTACGTGGTTACAGGTGACAAGTAGGAAAGGGCAGGCTATGAGCCACATGTGGATGGAAGCAGGCAGTAGGCAGGCTGATCGAGATGCTCCCAGGCAGCTAGCATGGTAATTGCAGCAGTGCTGAGCTCCTGGGAGAGGAGCCAGAAGTTAGCTGAGCACAAAGACAGCAAGGGTTGAGGGCATGGTCACAGAAACTGTGAGGATATGATATGGAAAGGGAAATGATATGGAAAGGGAACAGGAAGGTTAGCGTGGATTTGCACCTTGGAGTTGCAAACGCTCTTCTTCCAAAGAAGAAGAGCTGTAGTGATAAGTAATTAAACCACCTGGCATTGAACCAAACTCTCCACATAAAATGGTCATCAGTCCCCAGCTGCTGTTCCTGGGTGAAAGGAAGGCCCTGGCTGACTTGTTGTACTGTGCTGCACACTGCTCTACTGGCCTGCAAGGCTTCGGCATGTACAGCCTTCTCCTTTGAAAATTGACGTGTGTGGCAGCCTTTCCATGTGCAGATCATGTTTTCCCTCTCTGGGGCAGAAAACAGAGGAGAAGGGTGAAGTTTGTGTTTCATTGCACCACGAGAAGTAAAGGCAGCTCCTCATCGCAAACAGAACTGCTGCCCATCCCTGCCTGCTCGCCCGGTGCACCCGTGGCACAGCACCGTCCCCAGCTGAGGACTGTGCCCCCATCCCTGCCCTCCTGCCCCCAGTGCACTCCCTGGCCCTGTTAGATCTGCTTTCTTTCCTGCACCCATCCTGCAGGTGGGACAGAGGAGGGGCTGGCACTGGTGCCAGGAGGAGGTTTGCATGCATTCTGGAGCTTTGTCAGTAGCAGTGCCATGTTCTCAGTTAACAAGGTAGTAAAATAAACTTGTAGACACACTTTGGTTCTTAGCTGGGCTGCCACATGCCAGGTTCCTTGCGTGGTTCCGCACTGATGGGTCAGAGCAGAGCGCTGTGCCTGCACCCTGCAGCAGGTAGCCCGCTTTGCACCCTGCAAACGGTGCAGGGGCTGAGGTCAGGAAACATTCACAGCACCCACTTTCGTGGTGCAATTAAAAACAGTCCCAAAATTCACTTCAAAATTCAGCAAGGATATTGAATTCCTCCATCGCTGTGATTTTCTCTTGTTTCCTTCCCTACTAACAGAAAGCAGGACAGCCAACTTTGTGTGATGGCTCTCAGCTGTGTTCAGGGTTTTGGAGTGCTTCCCCAGCCCTCCCTGGTGCGATCTGCTGTGCGATGGAAGAACAGCACCCTCAAGAGTTGACGGCCGTGCTGCTCCGGGGCTCCACAGCACTCGGCAGGCATCCTTCCTCCTTTTGTTAACAAACACACAGGCACATGCAGCCGCGGCAACGAGACATAAACGTCTCTTTTGCCATCACATGTGAAATGTTTGGCATAGGTCGGTGTGGGTGTGGAAATCTGTGCCTGTCCGAGGGATGGCAGCTGCTGAGCGTGGCATTTGCCTTCAGAGAAGAGGCATTCAGAAAAGAATTGTCCTATTTATTTAAGTCTGGGAAACTTGTTTTGTACCATCTTAAAAGAATTTGAACAGGAATTAATATTTTTGTGCAGAAAGAGATTATTTAAAAGTACTTCACTGAGATAAAAGGGGTCTACGTAAAAAATACTGAGCAAACCAGTCCGTAAATTGCGGGGACTTGTTCGTTAATTACAGTAATTAGGAATGGAATCTGATCCTAAACTTTCTGATTTGCTTTGAATTTGTGGTTAGACCTTAATTTTCAGAACAATTCTAAAAAGTGAGACTACAGAGGCATCAGTACTGTTGTTAGGTGACAAACTGAGTTCTGTGCTCCTGCTGCTGCCCGCATGGCCGCTTCCCACCCGCTGCCTTCAGAGCGCGATGTGGCTGCGGGAAGCTCGGCATGGCCGGCACCGGCTGTTGGGCCAGCTGGGTCCTATGGCATCAGCAAGTCTGGGTCAGCGTCTGCCCCTCTTCTGCAAATGGGTTTGCTGGGGCAGAGCCTGCGGGATCCGCACAGCCAGATGTGGCAGGGTTGCCCAGAGAGGTCGTGGGGTCTTCTTCTATGGAGATATTCAAGACCTGTATGGATGCCTACCTGTGTGACCTGCTGTACGGAACCTGTGTAGCGTAGGGTTGGACTCCATGATCTCTTCAGGTGCCTGCAGTTCTGTGATGCTGTGATTTCTGCCCAGATTTCTGTCACAGGATAGGGGATTTTGCTCTCTATCAGAACTTTGGGATTCTTCTTCCATACAGATGCTTTGCTTCATCAGGCAATGCGTGCCCTTTCTACCCACTGTTACGTGCTGAAACCAATGCATATCTCAATTTCAGAAGATACCATATATAAAAAGCAGCTAGGATTTATCTTTTTTTTCTATTGACACTGAAAAGTGAAAGGTATGTTCAAAGAAGCATAGAATCTGCGTGTTCTGTGTTCTGTATGAACATTTCCCACCAAACACGCTCTCCTGTAAGGACAGCTCAGCACAGAAGGCTGTGCTGGCTGCTGGCCTCGTGTCTGCATGGGGAGCAGAGGCTCACGTGTGTGACCCCAAAGGTGGCTCTTGGTTCGTGGTGATTTTGTTCCTAAGGCTTTGCCAGTCACTATGAATTGCAAGGAATTCTGAGCAAGCAATCTGATATCACAAGCTTCTGGTTCATTCAGCCACCCAGGACTAAGAAATGTGGCAATTCTTTCGGTAGCCATAGCTATATTGGGGTTTTCTCTGCGGATCTCCTTCTCGCCACTGTCTGCACCTGCTTCACCGGCCTCGGTGCGTCCTTCCATCCCCTGTGCTGCTTTCCGAGCAACCGGGGCCAGCGGATCTAGGGGCCGACAGGTACGGCCGGGCGGGGAGGCGGCAGTTCCGTGCCCCCAATCCGTCCCGGGCGGGGAGCACGGGCTCCTCGGGCCGCGGCTCTCCCCGGAGCTGCCCTGGGGGGACTCGAAGCTGAGCCCCGGCGTTTCGCCTTCCGAGCGGCACGCTGCCGCACTCCCGGGGCTTATCTCGGGTAAACGCCGGGAGCCGGTCCGCGCCCGACACAGCCCGAGATTGCGGTGTTTGCACTTGGGGAAATCCGTGATTAAATTTACCTGCCCGATTCGCGCCGCGGGACGGGACGGGACGGGACGGAGGGGCAGCCCCGCGCGTTCATCCCCCGTCCGCCAGCGCACGGTGGAAGCCGCGGGGCAGCGGCAGCGCGTCCCGGCCCGGCACTGCCCCCGGCCCCGTCCCGCAGCGAGGAGCCCCGCAGCCCCGCCCCGCCGGGCGCTCTCCCGGCCGGGTCCTAGCGCCGCTCGGGGCCGCGCTCCGCGGGTCCCCACGGGACTCAACTGATGAACCCCGCGCGTCGAACCGGGCCGAGCTCCGGTAGCTCCGCTGGGACGGCGCCTTGGGCCCCGCGGGCGGGCACGGCATCCCATCCGGCCCAGCGTCCGCGAGTTCGCGCGTGATGGTGAACTTCGGGGCTCTTCCCCGGTGGAACGGGACCGGGCGCTTCGGTCTCCGAGCCCCCAGAGGCTCCGCGGGCGGGCGGAGCGCAGGGCCCAGCGCGGGGCTCGGTGAGAGCGAAGCTCCCGGGGGAGGACGGATGGCCGGGCCGGGGCGCTAAGACCCGGGGCGCGGTGGTCAGAGGTTCCCAGCAGGACACTAGAGGGCGATCCCCGGCCCTGCTGCGGGGGTGTATATATACGGCACGCAGGACCGAGGCAACCCACTAGGAACGGGGCAGGCAGGCAGGCGGCGAGCGGGGCTCGGGCGGGCTGGGGCGGGGGACGGGCTCCGGGCGCGCCGAGCTGAGCCGCGCCGAGCTGAGCCGGGGGAGCGCGGGGTGCTGCGGGCTTGGCAGAGCCGCCGCCGCCCCGTCCGAACCCTGGATTGCCGGAGCCCTTCACCATGCCCGGCAGGCTGTAGGTGCTTCATGGAGCAAGCCAACTTCTACGAGGTCGATTCCCGGCCCCCGATGAGCAGCGGCCAGCACCACCAGCTCCAGACTCCCCTGCCCGGCAGCGCCTACGGCTACAGAGAGGCTCCCTCGGCGGCGGCACCTGCTGCGGGCGGCGCGGAGCTCGGCGACATCTGCGAGAACGAGCACTCCATCGACATCAGCGCCTACATCGACCCCGCCGCCTTCAACGACGAGTTCCTGGCCGACCTCTTCCAGCACAGCAAGCAGCAGGAGAAGCACAAGGCCGTCCTGGCCGGGGATTTCGATTTCCACGGCATGCACGGGGCCGGCGCGGCCGCCTCGGCGCCGGGGCACCACCCGCAGCACCAGCAGCAGCCGCTGTTCGGCTGCGCGGCCGGCTACATGGACGGCAAGCTCGACCCGCTGTACGAGCGCATCGCCGCGCCGGGGCTGCGGCCGCTGGTCATCAAGCAGGAGCCCCGCGAGGAGGAGGAGGTGAAGGCGGCGGCCCTGGCGGCCCTCTACCCGCACCCGCAGCAGCACCCGTCCCACCTGCAGTACCAGATCGCCCACTGCGCGCAGACCACCGTGCACCTGCAGCCCGGGCACCCCACGCCGCCCCCCACGCCCGTGCCCAGCCCGCACCACCCGCACCACCCGCACCCCCCGGGCGCGCTGCCCGCCGCCCCCGGCGCCCTCAAGATGATGCCCGCCGACCACCGCGGCAAATCCAAAAAGACAGTGGACAAGAACAGCAACGAGTACCGCGTGCGCCGGGAGCGCAACAACATCGCGGTGCGCAAGAGCCGGGACAAGGCCAAGCAGCGCAACGTGGAGACGCAGCAGAAGGTGCTGGAGCTCACCACCGACAACGAGCGGCTGCGGAAGCGGGTGGAGCAGCTCAGCCGGGAGCTGGAGACTCTGCGGGGCATCTTCAGGCAGCTGCCCGAAAGCTCGCTGGTGAAGGCCATGGGCAGCTGCGCCTAGCCGGGCCCTCTCGCTGCTCCGTGCGCTCCGAGCGGTGCCGGAGCGGGCTCAGATTGCGGGGGGTGGGCTTTTTTTTTCCTTTTTTTTTTTTTCCCGAACAATAATGACCAATAAAAGAAGCCAGGCAGCTGTAGTATTACCAGGTCGGTGCCTTAGGGTTGACACACGAATAAGCTGAAAAACGTGGTGGGTTTTGTAAGGAGAAAGGCGAGGGGAAGGAAGAGATAAAAAAGCCCACGTGTCTACACAGGGTAAATGACAATAATAATAGTAATAAAGCACATAGAGCAGCCCAGATGTGCCTTAAAGCTGCCTGCAGGAGCTCTGTGCCCGCAGCCTGCCGAAGAAGGAGCGCGGGGACGTGCGGGCTACGGGGCCGGCACGGGGACGGCGGCGGATGCGGAGCGGCAGCGGGACGGGACAGCCCGAGCGACGGACATCGGGATCGACGGACAGCCAGGTCCGCGGACAGACCGGCCCGGCAGCCGGACAGTATGGCCGAGGGCGGCCCGGTGGAGCTCCCCGCGCCGGCAGGAAGAGCGGCGGCGACTCGTACTGTATGTCACGACATGGCGAAGCACAAGTGAATAAATACCTATCGATGCGGGTATTTACTACGAACTCTCAGCGTATTTTGCTTTCTCCCAGGACATTCAGCTCCTCCGTGTCTCTGTCTGCCCAAGCTGTGCCTCATGTAATGTGAAAGCCTTTCCGTGTATACTAGCTACACTATTTTTATTGCATTACTTAGATATTTGCCATCACACCACTTTCTTATCTGGTGACAGAGACTATGCCCTCGTGCTGCAACGTTATTTTATTATTTGTGTGGGTGGGTGGGTGAGTGCGAGCTGCGCTGCTGCGGGCGGCCGCGGCCCCGCTCCGGGCCCGGGGAGCGCTGCGCGGGGCTCAGCCCGCGGGAGGCGGCCCCGTCCCGCCCGGAGACAGAGCCGGGGGCAGCGGGAGGGCAGCGCGGGTGCGTGCGGGGCGCGTGTGCGGCGTGCGTGTGGGGTGGGAACGTGGAAGTATATGCACACACATCGGTGTTTTGTTTTTGTTTTCGTTTTTTAATTTGGGAGGGGACTGCATATACAGTTTTGTCGGATAGTCCTGGTTACATTCATAATAAACAGCATATACTCTGCCATCACCGCCCGCTGCGTGTTCCAGTGCTTGTCCCGGGGCCGAGCAGCTCCGAGCTCCTCTCGGCACCGCGGCCCGGGGCGCCGATCGCTCCCGTTCGCCCCGTTCGCGCGGTGCCTTCAGGAGGCGGCGGTCCGGTCTGCCCCGTGCAGGTGCGATCCCGCTCGGCGCTGCGGGGCCAGGCCGGAGGGAGCGCCCGGTGGGACGCGGAAGGCGTCGGGACACGCGGAGACGCCGCGCGGCCGCTCGCGGTGCCGGGCCCCGCCCCTCCCCCGGGGAGTTTCGCCCCGGCCGGGCACACAGACGCCGCTCCGGGGCTCGACACGGCACGGCACGACCCTCCCTGCGGGGCAACGGCTACCGCGAGGCACGGGGCGAGCTGCGAGCGCCGGCCCGGGAGGGCGGCCCCGCCCCGCCGCGCCCGGGGTCGGGTTCGGGGCCGCAGCGCGAGGGGAGGCGGCGTGAGCAGCGGCTGCGATAGGGCGCCGGGGCCCCGCCCGGCGGCTGCCAGCGGAGGGAGCGCGGCCGGGTCGGGCCAAGGGGCCGCGCCGCCCGCGCCAATGCACGGGGGGAGCCCGGGGCGGAAGGCCGTCCCCGAGGTGGAGCGATGCCCGACGTTCCCCGGTTTCCGCCGGTCCCGCCGCCCCAGCGGTTATCGGCTCCCTCGGCCGCGAAGAGCGGCGCCTCACGTGGGCGGGGCGCGCGCCCGGGCGGGGCGGAGAAGCGCTCCGCGGGGACGGGCCGAGGCGCACGCGGTACGCCAGGCGCGAGGGAGGCGGCCGGGACCGCGGCGTCTGCACGCGGCCTGCGCCGAGCCCGCCGCGTTGCGGGGCGGCCGTCCCCGAACCGTGGGGGCCGAGCCGCACCGTCGTCCCGGCCGCATCGAGCGCTCGGGCTCCTCTCGGTGGGACGCGCTGCGGGTACGCTCCGACTCCGCTGAGCGAAGGTAAGGCCGGGCCTGCCCCGCGCATCATGGCGGCGCGGAGCACGGGAGGGCGTGCGGCAGGATGAAGGATATTTACTTTTCGGTTAGATTCACGTTGAGAGCGCATCGCTTGCTGCGAGGGAAGAGCTGCGCTCTGCGGGCGCCGAGCAAAAATACGGACGTCTGGTTGCATTCCTCCCCCCGCCCCGCAGAGCCGTGCCGCTGCCGGCCACGTGCTGCGCCGCGCGGTGCTGCCCGCCGCGCACGTGGCACGGAGTACCGTGCAGGGTCCGTTACCCGCAGCAGAAGGCGCTGGAGGTGCCCGCCTTAACGCCGCGCCAGGGCGAGCGGTGCTGACCCGACAGGGCGGGCAGCCTGTGCCCGTCCCGGCGCACGTGTCCCGGTGTGGCTGTGCAGGCCTTCCTTCCCCGGGCCGCGCCACGACGCCCGGACGCTGGGCTGGAACACGAGGGCCGGGACGGGGAAGGCGGGGACGGAGGGCGGGCGGTAACCTGGAGCAGGGCGGGGGGAGGGAGAGAGCGGCTGCGTGCTCACACTGTGCGCAGAGGTGAGAGGTTGCTCATGACCGTAGCGAGGTCTGGGCCAGGGTGGGGGTGGAACGACAAGATTTTTCAGTGATTTATTTTCTTCCATTGCAACAAGGGAATTACTCCAGTCGAGCTTGCCCTCTCTACTTGCTTTGAGTGATTAGAGGTCAGGAGACAGTTTTTGGAGTGCCCTGCAGTAATTTCCCTGCTGGAAGGGGGCAGCGGGAGTTGCTTTGCTGTTAGGTGGGAGCAGGTGCTTCTCCATGCTGTGTGCTTGCCGAGTTTGACCCAGTTCAATGGTGAAAACGATGAACGTCTATTTGAGTAAAAGGTTGAGGGACACTCTTGGTGTAATAGATTAAGCCAAAGTAATGTTTCTTACATTGGCGTCTCTGGTTCTGGGCTTCTCTTTCTTCCCCAGTAATGAAATCCTCATTTATACAGGTGAAGCAGTGCACAGATGCCCACCATGCATGGAAATATCTGTGTCCGTGTGCTTTGCTGCACCTTATCTGAGATACGGCATTTTAAAGCCGAGACAACACTTAGTAATAATAGTTATTCCACAAGAAACTTCAGAAGAATGCGAATGCCTGTCCAGATAATTCTTGCAGTCAGTGCTGTATTACTAATATATGTATCGTTTGGGGTAGTCTTCGGTAACACAAATGTTGACTGGATCTGAGGAGTCAGACCTTACCCCAAAGGCGTTACAGTTTTGGTGGAAAATCAGCATGTGTTCATAGCTTACTGAGTATGTCCAGAGTGGCCCGCTTCTCTGTAGGGAGCCTGAAATGAAAAGCAGCTCTTCAGAATAGAGATGTTTGTAATGCTAGCTCCACGATCTGGTTTTTCCTTGATCTGGGTAAAGGCAGCATGCCCACAGCACACCGCCTGCCCGGTGCTTCGCTGCAGGCTTGGTGACCTCGCCCTCTGTGCAGGAGCAATGGGCTGGTGTCCTGAGGAGTGTGTGGCTGGGAGTCTGTAATTGGAAGGGAATCCTCACAAAAGGAAATCTGATTCATTTACTCTAAATATTTAACTGCAATTTTCTTACTTTAACACCATCCTATTTTACTGCAGTATTGCATCTTGCCTCCGAAATTAATAGTTAACCGCTGAGAAAGACAGGTCTGGCAGAATGGAAATCAGGCATTATATTATCCCATGAGTCATGTGCGTACAGAGAACCAAACAAGTGTTAGCCAATGGCTTTGAGCCCAAAATATGTCAAGGAGGAGATGCGTATCTTCATTTATATTAAGTAGATAGAAAGCGTGTTGCTGTTCCCATTAAGCAGATTGGAGCCCTGCCACCAGCTGCGGTGGGAACAGGATGGGCCCATGCAGCAGGAGCTGGCTCTGGCTACCTGCACTCACCGTGGTTTCTGTGTGATAGGGGCAGCTTCTGTTCTAACAGTTGTTCCTAGTTAGCAGGGAGTTTGGAGACCTGCCCTGGTCTAGATGTGATTCCTTTCTTTGTTAGATGAATTGATTTCTCCTTTGAAGTACGAGGATGCGCAGTAGTAGGCAGCAGCGCGGCCTTTCAGAGTGCAGAGCATTGGGGGTTTCCTCAGCAGGGTTTTTGTGATTTCTGACTATTTACATTTTTAAAAGCCACATTTAGCAGCTGACCCTGCTTTATGCTTTCAGACCTTTTTATTTGGCAAAATCTCAGTGGAATCGGGAAAGTCTTTACTGAATAAATGTCTCAAAGATGTGAGCTGTCCCTCAGGGAGAGGAGATGATACGAATAGCAGTGATACACCCCAACCAGGGACTGGGAGATCAGGGTTGCTGCTGAGCTGCTGCTGGTCAGTGAGTATCACGTGCCTGAGCTTTTACATACAGCCATGCTGTATGTTGCACACATGTTTTGTTTTTGTTGTGTTGTCGTTATATGTTAGGCCTTAATTCTCCTTTGTGGAGCAGAATTCAGTTTCATGTGAGGACTGGAGGCCTGGAAACATGTACTCACTATCTTCAGAAAAATCATTTTCACATTTTTATTGATGTGCCAGTTCAGTTAAAGTACTGTTGACAGAGTTGGGCTGAAATGAATATTTGTTGTTGACTCATAATTGTGCAAAGTAGCATTAAGCCTTCTCATAAAATAGTATAAAATCTGGAAGTCCGTGTGCAAGTGCTGCTTGCTTCATTCCAGTCAGCAGCCCTCTTCTGTGTACTGGAACTCAACGCTCAGTACCAAAAGAATGGGGCTGCCGGCGTTCTCATACCAGCAGTTTTTTGACCTGTTGTAAAATTGGTTACAGGATTGGCTTGTTTGCAGTGAGTCTTGAAACAGGTGAGGGGGAATTGCTTCTGTGTGCAGTGGAGGTAGGGTTTGAGTCCCTAGTTTTGATTTTAAGATTATTATCTTAAATCGGGTTATTATCGGGTTATTTGGCTCACTAAGTGAGGCAGGAATATAACAGAAGTTTATAACAAAAGTTTATTTCAAGAAGTCAGAGTGCAGTTACCACATGAAAGCACCAAGTTCTGATTGTAAGTGGACGTGTAGGTCATGTAAATAAGTAAAGCTGTAGCTCTTCTGCTTTATGTTTACATTGTGGGCAACAGCATTTGCAAATATCACATCAAGAATTCCGAGCTGATACAACTAATTTAAAAACAGCCTTTGCTAAGGCAGATTCCAAGTGGATCTTTCATGAGAGCTGTAACAATGCGTGGGTCATAATTGGTGGATGTCATTCATGCTTTTGATCATCTTTTGTAACTTGATGGCTGAATGGTGTTGGAAATCTGAATTTTTACCTACCAATAACGTAACTAATTTTTTAAAGCTTATTCGTGTGCGGATAATTTCCTTAGAATTATAAACAGTGACAGAGGTTTGGTGACCTTGTTGGTGTTGGCAGTGCTGTACAGGAGCCGGGCATGTCTGCAGAGCTCTGTCTGTGACCTGAATTAGCCCTGCAGGAGCTCGTGGGCCACACTGAGGGTTTTTGTACGCTTTTTGCAGCAGGTGATGTTTGCTCTTGCCTTTCTGCAGCTGTAGGAGAAGTCAAATGATGAGAATGTTTTCGGGCTCATGTGAGCAGTAGGTATTTTGGTATTTGTGTTCCATGCTTGTCACTGAGGGTGTTCCTTGAAGGCTTGCACACTGTGGTGCTGGACGCCTCTGTGGATTGCAGATGTCCTCTTACTGCTGTCACTGCGCTCCTGGCTTACTGAGGGAGCGCTCCCTGGGCATGCTGCTGCTGGGGAGGAGCTCTTGGTGCTGATGTGGTTGCTGGCTCTGTGAGCCGTGGTGGGACTGAAGTGGGAGCTCTGCTGCTGTCTGGCTCTGGCCTGCGACCTGCAGCGTTCAGAATAAAGTGGGACATACCGAGGGGAGGTTAGGAAAGAGAAGGCAGGCAGCAGCTGTTGACGTGAAGGGGCGAGGAGATTCAGAGTTGATGTTGCTGGCAGCAGAAATCTCCCTGACTTTGCTGGAGTGGGAGCAAGCCTCCAAAGGAGGGGGATCCAGGCCGGGGGACAGCCAGAGGAGGTACTACAGCTTCTGTTTGAGGGCCTGGCGCTTAGAAAGGGCTCGAGCCAGAGCCTGATGGGTGCAGTGTGATGGCAGGCGGGCAGTAGACATGCTGAGGACGCTATTTTGTTAGCTTTCATGCTATATAACATCATCTGTTTATTTAGAAAAGCATGTTTTTCACTCCAGTCAGAGTCATTTCCCGTGAAAAGCAAAGCGCTCTTGCTGGGAGGACTGCTGGGTTCTTTGAAACATGAGAGCGACCAGAAAAGTTACAGAAAATTTTGAAACATAGGGGAATCCTTCCCTGCATTTCTTCCATCACCAGCATCCTGCAGGGATACAGTTCATGTCCAGGCTGTGTGCACGTCATCGGCAGGTGTTTGTGCTCTGCAGTGTGGGCTATACCCCCACCAACACGTGCAGGTGATGCTGGCTAGCAGCTGCTGGCACATAACACCTAAGTGTGGCACATCAGCTTTTGTAGACAATTTGTTAATTAGGGCTTAAAATGGTAAAGCTACTTCTGATTTTGGAGTAGCAAACTTGCCCTGTAAGCAACTTTCTAGATTTCACGTATGACTGCATTAGTAGAGTCTATAATCTGTTGGCAGTTACGGCTGCTGGAGCTTTGCAATTTCGTTAATTTTATGTGCTAATAAATGGCTCATGGGCAGCTCCCTCTTACCAACCAAAGCAGTAGTACTGACTAAAGAGTCAGGAGACTTAACGAAAGAGAATGAAATGTGGAGATCTTTTTGTTCAACTTCATCTTCTGCTCTTCTAGTTTAGTGCACTCGAGTGAGGTTTTCAAGTTTTCCATTACATTTGTGCTTTTTAATAAAAACACACTGATTTTCATGAGATTGGGGAGACATCATTTGTCTTGAGAACTGTGGTCAAGTTGTAAGTTGTCGATACTGCTGCGTGTCGTCGTCCTAGCAGGGCCGAGCTGATGGGTATGAATTGGCCAGCGTGCAGTGCTGCAGATAGCCCAGGGCTCTGAGCCTCCAGCTGGTCAGAGTCCCACAGTTGTTAGCAGTGGGTGATGAGAAACACCTGTGAGGGGAGCGCTCTCATCCCAGGTGTGCTGGGTCCTGGCAGGCAGAGGCTGGGCGTGTGTGCCAGGCACCAAACAGGCACAGAGGGCAACAAGCCCAGGCTACCTTAACTGCAAATAAGTGACTCAGCTGTTTCTGCAAAGTTTGGAGTTTCAGCAGAATATTTTTTTTTTCCGCTATGCTGACAGCTTTTCCACCCACGTATTGCAAATGTGGCTTTGTGCCATGGAGGTATTTTAGGATTATAAAGTGTAGTGTAAATTTTTAGAGTTACATATGAAAAAAGGTGCCTTCTGGATCTTGAAATATGTAGGTTGTATGTAGACTGGGGGAGTAGGGGAGTTCTTTGTAAACCCTAAGGCTTGGAGGAGGTAGATCCCCATCTGTCATTCACCTGTTTTTATTTATTCCACTGAAAACCAGGCAGTGTTTTCAGATGACCTATATCTACAGAAATAGAATACTCTGAAATCCCCCAAAGTTTTGGCAGAGCTTTTATTGTGGGCAGTTACTCATTCACACACCTGGTACGTACTGTTGGTCCTGTTATTGTAAGGCATTCCCAAACAATCCTGCAGGGAAAATAAACTGCAGAGAGATATACAGGAAATTAACCATAATAAAACGCAAAAGGTTTCTTAATCTGTCAGGTGTATTGCAATATTCAGTGAGTTAGCTATACTCAGCTGAAGATGAAATTGGACGGAGTATGCCTGTAATGTTACTGCAGCTCGTTGAGCCTCTATGTGCAAATACACCCAGTGTGCCCAGAGCCAGTCCTTGCTGTAAGGCTGTGCTCCTTGCTGTCGGTCTGGGACCGCCGTGTGGATCAGGCATGGCAGGGCTGATTGGGAGGAGGACAGCCAGGAGCTGGGGTTGTGCTCGGTCATTTCTGTGC
Organism: Pavo muticus; assembly: GCA_016647715.1. Taxonomy (NCBI): domain Eukaryota; kingdom Metazoa; phylum Chordata; class Aves; order Galliformes; family Phasianidae; genus Pavo; species Pavo muticus. The sequence continues at coordinate 827,059 of JACDJE010000245.1, forward strand.
TCAGGCAGCCAGCTGTGGAATCCAAAGGTTTGCTCTGTTGTCACCAATTTTTTATGCCACAAATGCTGACGCGGCAGCAAAAGCCGCTATCAAGGGCCTCACCACATCATGGGAATGGAGAAGAGAGAGAGCAGAAATCCAGAGAAGTGCTGTTAGTGACCAGTAACCGCCAGGGCATGGCAGATGGCTCTTGTGATGCTGGCAAGGCCACAGCTTCTCTAGACTCCCTGTCAGCTGGAGGGGCAGTAATTCATCAGTGATGTCTGCAGCAGTCCTCAGCTCGCTTTGCTGGTTGGATTTTGGGGTTTGGGTCTTTGTTTTGTTTTGGTCTTGTATGAAGTTACTTCCAAAGAAAAGATATAATAGAATATGACAGCATATATTAAGCACAAAAGCACTGTGTTCCTCTGGGAGCTGTTGGAGGAGAAGCAGCCGAGCCACTGAAATGCAGCGCTGCCATGAGTGCCTGCCGGCAGGTCAGATCTCTGCGGTCATGCTGGGTGGGTCTCGGGGAGCCAAAGGGACAAGTAACTTTTGTCCCTGGCCAGCAGGAAGCCACCAGGCAGGGAGACAAGCTCTCCCTCTGTTTCACCCTCAGGCTGCCAGCGGGCCAGGAGACAAGTCCTCCCAGCACCTTGCGCTGCGTGCTGTCACGCTGTCCCTGTGTCACAACAGGGCAGCCTGGCTCCACCGCCGCTCCTCAGTGTCATAAGGAAGGGGAACAGTCCTGTTCCATTGCAGGAGCACTGGCTGGGCAGTCTTTATCTCTCTAGGCTGAGTGGGGATTTGTGAGCCTGAAATTCAAAGTGAAACTGGTGGATGTGAGTGCCATGGGAACCAGAGCAAGCTGGAGGTTTACACAGATCCCCGTAGGGTTAGAGCTGCTGAGTTTCATATGGTGCTAGAAAAAAACAGTGTCTCTGGAATAAAAATATGTCTGTGTCTCGAGGCAACTGTGGGCACCTCTAGCCAGCGCCTGATTCACTTGCGAACAGTTACCTGCGAGGCATCTCAGCTGGCAGACACTTGTCCGAGGCGCCGGAGGCCGCATGGGCTGTTTTCAGTTTAATCTATTTTTAATGTGGCGCCTTATTCCAAACTGCTGAGTTCTCACATTTCCAAGCCGTCACGGTAATAGGATTGTGCAGCCTTATTGGCTAGAGTTTTCCACCCCCAGTGCCAAAAGTTAGGCTCCTAAATCCATATTTAAATGCCTAAATGAGGCTGACGAATCCTGCAGGAGTCAGTAGGAACTGGACGTGGTCTGCACCTTGGAAAATAACCAGGCCATTGGGTGTGTGAGCAAAGTCTTGCTGTAGGCACCCAGATGTTCAGGTGTGGGCCACTGTATGAGTTGTTTGAGCCTAACTACAAGCACTGTGTACCCAGTGTCTGAACGATTCCAGTACGGGGCACACTGCTCAGCCCTGCTGTGAGAGGAAACTTCAAAGCCTGCTGATGTGTGAAGCATTCTGAAGGAGCACTGGAGTTGTGTTTTTGTCCAGAATGACCATGATGATGCCTCAGTGTGAGGGAGGGGGGTGAGATCAGTGCAAACAGGAGCTTTGTTGCGAATTTGGAAATGAGATACACTGAGAATCGTAGCAACTGCCCATCCCTTGCATTGGCTTCGTGTCTGCACTGCTTCCGTACCCGTGATCTAACACTGCATATTTTTACTCTGCTACCTTATTCTGCTATTTCTATTTGTAGCACCCTGCTAGACTTGTTTCCAAGCCAATCCAAAATTCTTCTGAAACTCCCTATGCTAACAGCAGCATGAAAGCAGAACTCCGCAGTGGCTGCAGCAGCTATGGCAGGGGTTTGCTTTTAGCTGAGTGGTGTTGGTCGCTTCAGCCTTTTGAGTTGAACTGAAAATGGGAATGCTATCTGCCAAGAGAAGCAGCTTGTAAGAGTTGCATTATGTCGCTTTTTTCATGGCAGACCTGAAAAATACTGTACATGGAACTTCCAGCCAACACTTGAAATATGTGCTCTGATTGCTTTGTGTGGAAGGCTCGTTTTCGTGTTAATATTGCAAGGTAACACACAAGACCATGAAAGTACAATGCGCTTTCATCCAGATGAGGCAGAATTTATTTAGCTTGAAAGAGTGTTTTACTGCAGTATGAAAGTGTCAGTTCAGTTTTTATCCTGTTTTCTGCAAAGGAGGAAGAAACAGTTTCCAGAGTCGCACCAGAAGATAAAAGCTCATTCCCTTGGCTAGTCAATGGCAATGTGCTAGAGACTTAAAAAACTTCAGCAAACCACATCCTTTCATCCAAAGAGCACAGATAGAGTGGAAGAACCTTGTTCTGGTAGCTTTGGGTACCCCATTGCCCTGAGCCATCATAGTGCTAGCTGACTGCTGGCCCAGGAGCACCAGGGATGTGAACACTGGGTGCAGTGCTGTGTAGCCTTAAGAGCCAGACCCTGAAGCCAAAAGCAGAGCTGATGTGCTGAGGCTTCCCAAATAGTATGTTTGATGTCTAGACGACAGCATGAAAATGCAGGTGTTTCTGCCATCTCCTTCCACTCTCAGCTCCCTTGCCATCTCATCTGAAAACAGAAACTTCATGCATGCTTCATGCTTGCGTCTTCTGAGGACTTCGAGTGTCTCCCCAGGGACAGAGCCAGCAATCCTCCTGAACTAAGAGAGTGCTACTCCCTCCTTCTGGCTGGTGTCAGTCTTCTAAGTCACTATCATTTATTTTAGAGCATTCACTGGGGAAGTGGGTGACCAGGGTTCAGTGCGTTCCTCAATCTGCTCATCTCTCACTTCCCATGAGACAGTCTAACTGCCAGCCCCCCAGCTATTCTGGGTGAAACCTTTCAGCATGAAACCATGCCTCCCAGTAACGGGGGTGTTTCTGCTTCCTGTCCCTCTGTTGGTCAGCAGCTTGTTTCAGAGTGAAGTGATCAGGGCTTCATGTTGTGAGGAGCTTCAGGGTATGTTTGGCTTGTTGGGAGCTGGGTTGCTAGACCCCACTCCTCCAGGGAAGGAGTTCAGGGAAGACATCCCTCTGTCTTTGTGTGCCTGTGAATGAGAGTGGAAAAGTGCAGCTCCTTGGAGATGCTGTGCTGGGCTGGTGTGGAAGCAGAAAACTTGCATGTGAATCAGGGAGAGACCACAGAGTGCAGGTGGCTGAGAGAGGGGGACCTTACTGAAACTGGACTTAAGTGCCTAAGTCAGGTCTATAAACTGTCTAGTTTTAGGTATTTGATAGGTGATAACTCCTTGAAGCCTGTCTCTGCTTTTGGATCTGCACCCAAGGATCCTAATGAATCAGCCAGGATCTCTACTGCTGCTCTGATAAACATTTCCAAGGTTTATTAAAAGTGCTCTCTGACGTTCTTTTGTGGAGATAGTAATTTGACAGCCATCACGTGAGAAACTCAGAATTTGCCATCTGGCCTGGCAAGATTTAGTTCTTCTCACCATTAATTAAACTGACGTTATTGCACACTTTTATGATGGTGGTTATGATCTGTCCTGTGATAACACCAGGGCTGGTACTGAGGCATGCACAGCACCTTCCACTCGCATGACGTTCGTGGGCGGTGCAGCTGAGCACCTCCGGACTTCAGTGTCAGCTCTAATAACTGAGTTTCAGGGCCCCACTCAGGCACCTTCCCCTGGAGCGAGTTCTTCTGGTTCTGAGGGGATGGTTTCACAAGTAGGAAGACATAGCTAGGGGGGAAGAAGGGGGCAGCTGCCTGGCTGTAATAGAGTTGTATAACATGCCCTGACAGGAGATCTTACTGACCACAGCTTCGCCCTGCTTGGTGAGACTGTGACCATTAATGGGAACGTGGATGGGCAGCAACAGATAGAGCAGGGAGCAAAAACAGAGGAAGGAAGCGAAATGGGATGACAGCTGAAGACAGCTGCAAAAAGCAGGTAGGTACATTGTGGTGGTGGCTGGAGTGAGGAAGAAGGAAACTCAGCTTTTCTAGTGATGAGACAGGAGGTGTCTGTATCCTGACTGGGATGGACATGTGTGGTGCCCAGCAACTTAACCTGTTTGTAATCTCCCATTCAGACCCGGCTCTGGGTGCTGGATGGCAGAGCATTTCCTGTCTTCAGTGGTCTCCAAACTGTGACTTGGCAAATGGACTGAGATGGGTAGGTTTGAAGAAAATGCTGGAGTACGAGGCCTGGGAGAAGTCATTCCCAGCACTAACTCTTGCCATTTTTCTCTTCTCGGTCAGAGCCTTGAATGCACAACTGCTCAGAGTTAACTCAGCAGCTTCAAGAGATTCAATAATATTTGTTTTTACCCAAATCCCTCGAAGTCTGAGGGAATGGAGACAGAATCAGTTTACTGAGATGAAAAGCCAAGAAAAGTAAATCATCCTTGGGTCAGGGTGAGCTCTCATTTGAAGAGGCCACAGATGGCAGGGATGTTCATGAATCAGCAGTTTCAAAGACCTCTGCCCATTCAGGGAGTAGTGTGTGTAAACAAACATGAAAATGGCACAGAGCCGCAGAGCTTTCCAGATCCTTCCTGTTCCCTCCATGCAGTTGAGGGGGCCCTCCTCAGAGGAACCACACAGAAGGAAAGGGCTGCTGCCATGGACTCTGGGCTTGTCCCAGGATGGTCATCCTACACCTTCTGCTTCAGCTGTGTGAGAGCCAGAGGCTAGAGTGATGGCAGGATGTCCCCTCTGCTCCCATTAGTGCAGCCAGGTATGCTCTTCAGTACAGGAGGCAGCTGCTGACTATCCTGGTGGCAGGCATTTGGAGTTATCTGAGATGAAGGGAAGGAAAGAGGGGTGAGGTGAGGACATGAGCTATTGCACCATTGCACTGCTGCAGGTGCAGAAGAGCTCCTGTACATGTGGGCTGTGTGAGGTGGGCCTGCCCCTGGTGTGCTCTTGCTCTTTGATATGTGCACCGGATCCACGTGCCTGTGAGGCTGGGACCTTAGAAGCCCCCCAGGGCTCTAGCCTGTCTGGTGTTAGGGACGTTCTTCCTGCAATTATTTGACGTTTGTCAAATGTTATGCCAGGAAAATGCAACACCAGAGGGCTGTGCCGAGAGCCCCCACTTTGATGGATTTGCGTTTGTATTCTAGGGCCTGCTGACCAAGATGCTTCCAAAGAGATACAGCGTCACTTCCATGCTGCCCAAGTGTCAGCCTGGGTGGTGCTTCTACTGGAAGATAACATGTAAGTGATGAGAACTGGCCAAGTCAGTGACTGTGCCTGAACTGTATTTGAGACTTTGTCACAGTTTGAACCATGACAGACTTTTTATAAATAGTCTATTTGGGATGAAACACAGCCCAAATCTTCAAACCATTGTGTGAGATGGCAGCTGTGAGACTTCCATTAAAGTTGCTGAGATTATCTTAACCTACTTTGACTGTCAGTGGTAGAAGGTAGTAGCTGGGGGTGGCCGAGTGCACAGTGAGAACTGGCACAGCGCTGTGACAGTGGCAGTGTGGACATGCTGTGGACAGCCATGACCTGGGACCCAGCAGCTGGGGGTGAGCGCCTGGAGGAGAATCTTTCTGACTGGTGCTACCTAGAGAAGAAGCAGCCTGCTGATGAGATTCAGGAGTGTGAAGCAGCATAGGGCATCAGGGTTTAGAAAGGGGTAGAAGAACGTGGGACAAAAATGAGCAGTCCAGAGCAATGACATGCTTGATGGAAAACCAGCCTTACTGAGTGAGCACAGTCACAGAGTGAAAAGCTGGCCACTGGGCAGATACCAGTGATCATACCGTAAGCAGGAAAATGGTATCAATCTAGTCACAGTGCTTTTTGTGACTCTTAAGACATTGATGGATGAAGACTCAGTGAAGTGAAGCTTCCTTTTTCTTATGTTTTGACATCTTTCAGGCTTAAACGTGAACTAACTACCATTATCCTAATTTTACAGATGGGGACAGACAGGTTATGTGACATGCTCCGGGTCACGTGAGCAGTGTGTGTCAGAGTGAGAAACAGCACCTGGATCTCTCAATTGTGAAGCTGTTGCTCTTGGCACTGCGTCATCCTGACTGCAAACAAAACGCCGAGATTGACTTAGCCTGCGTCCTTCTTATGCCTACAAATGGTAAGGTTTTTGAACAAATCAAAGAAAGCAAAAAGAGTCACTCCTCCAATTTGTATGTCCAATCCTCTCTATGCAGTGGCATAATGTACCCTAGAGGAGCCTGTAATTAATACAAGTAATTACCCCTTGCTGCAAAGACTCTGCAACATCACTGGTTAAGAATCTAGATGAAACTTTCACCTTGTTTACTGAGTGCTTAATGCTGTGTGATTCAGGGTGGATTGGGATGATATCTACAGGAAAAATTAACTTAGAACCAAGGTGAACACTGCAAACTTCTTGGTGCCATTGTCTTGACTTGGCCACCACTTGAGCTTTAACAGAAATAGAGAGAAGTCAGAGAAATAATTAGGTAGGAAACAGAGTTAGCTATTGCAGTGGAGTCTTTGTCAAAGTTTGCCTTCTTCACTCAAAAAGGATTAATATAAAAGGAGTGGATATTGATGGCTTGTTGGCACAAGAGCATATGTAGGTTCTAGGCGTGATCTTGGTCTTCAGCTACACTGAAGATCATCAGGTCTGGAGTTTTCCAAAGAACACAGGGGACCATTGCTCCCAGTGCACAAGACACCTGGAGTGCATCCCACTCTAAGGCCAAGTCTCAATGACAAAACTATCCTTTGGATTCCAGTTCCCCAACCTGCTATTGTCCAGATACATACTGTGGGCTGCTGCTTTTAACCTGGTAGTGTTGCCAGAAGCACGGACACCTGGCATTTCATGACACCAAAGAAACGCCCATTAATTGAAACTCATCAGGCTAACAGCTGCTTCTGCTTGCTGTGGCTCTATTTTCAGCTCTTAGCTCTGAAGTGAGGCTGACAATTTTTGCTGGTTTCTCAGACCTCGTATTGAGTTTTTCTAATTAGTATTTTTGAACTACTTAGATGTTCCCAAGTCTGTGGTGATCCAGAGAATTATTATTACTACTGGTATTATTAAGGCTAATAATATTGCTAATAACCTTAGTGAGCTTGGCAGAATTCAGTTTGACTGAACTCCTTGCCTCAGATGAAGAAAGCTAACTTTGGTAATGTGAGGGGTACGTGACTGAGTTACCAGTACCTGCTGTTTACAGGGGGCAGGAAGAGTATATTTGCTCAAATGAAAAAGGTCAAGGCAGAGGCCCATTTGCTGTTTGTTAATAAGTAATCTGAAGTACAACACAGCTTTACTGTAACAAATCGTCCTAGCTTAGCTGTCCTTCCATCACCATTATATCCAACACAATTCTAGATGAAAATGCCAGATTAGAAATAATCCATGTTCTCACAGATTATTTTCAACATCTGTGCAGAGGATTTGTAGCTGGGGATCCACAGCAACAGCAGCAAAAGAACCTTCCATATTTTGCCAGTGCTTGTCTCGGAAACTGAGCAAAGGATGAAATATTAGAGCATTATTTGTCTCCTGGAAATTCTCCCTTAGACTCAGTCAGACCTGTGCATCTTCCCTATGGAAGTATGCCAGTCCAGAGCTGTGGTGGTAGCTGGCCCGCTCACTGCACCCTGCGAAGGTACTGATGTAACCTACAAAAGCACCTGCGTCATCTCAGAGCCTGGCCCGTAGTCAGCAGTTAAAATTCAAAGATGGGTGTCTGAGAGTATCCTTCCAAGGGACTGAGCATGTGTGCATTGCGACCTCTGCCTTGTCATGGGCTTTTGCCCATGGTTGTTGTCCAAGCAACAGTTGTCTTGAGACACGAAGCAGTATTTTGGGAAAGGGCTGGATTCTGTCCTTTGTGGTTCACTTACTGAGCGCAGGCAGGATTCATTAGAAAAGGTTTTCCTATTCATGAGACACTTAAAGTGCTTATCAAAAAAAAGCAATACTTGTGCCAGCTGCCAGCTAACCACAGATTCTCATTTGTAACTCTTAATGTTCATGTCCTTCAGCTGCACTGGCCTGAGGCACGTTAGATGTCACACGGCTGTTCCCTGAAATAGAGCTTGTGTTGTGCAGACTGCAAGAGCAGGCACCGCCAACACACAGGCAGCGTGGCACTGCCATCACACACCACAGCACAGGTTTGTGAGGGGCTTTGCCACATGTACAGGTGTTTCTTGAAGGAAGGTAGCTGGGGCGCACGCACAAGCGCACTTATGCATGAGGTCACCTTTGGAAACAGGAACCGTGCGGATTGCAAACTGCAATTTCTGGCTTCCTGAAATGAGATTTCAGAAGGCAATGATCCTTTAACAGATCAACAGCCTGGTTCCAAATGCCTGTTAACCAAGGTGGGAGGGCACAAGCTTAGTGAGGGAAGATTTTCCCTACAGAGCAGGTCACGTCTGGCTGTGAGCTCAGCATCTGTCTGGTACCAGAGCCATACCAAAGCTCCTGGGCTTGCCCCCACTGAAGGCAGTGGCAGAGGAGTGGTGAGGAGGGGCTTTCTGCAGGGTCATTCGCTGACTGGCAGTGAGCAGAGGACTGAGTCTGTGTAGCAGCTGTGGAAGTGAGGAAGATGAGGAGCACACAGGGAAGAACACTTGGGATATTGTAGGATCTTTGTAGTGGGATCGAAAGAGGATTTCTGCAACTTGAGTGTTCGCATGCATTGGGAAACGGTGTCAGTGGCTGTTGGCTGCCAGGAAAGGAGTATTTTGGATGCCCCTCCTGTTTGCCTGACTGTTCTGAGATGCTGACAAAAGGGGAAGGAAGAAGAGGAGAACACAAGTTGGCTGGGGGAAGCTGGCATGGCTGGTGCTGCCCTGTGTGTCTATACCTGTGTGACGGGCTGCAGCTGGATGTTTGGCAAGCAGTACAGTTTGCAGAGATTCTTGAATTGATCTGATGTGCTGAGAATGTTTATCCTAGAACACCTGGTGTGGGCAGTGGGGATTGTAATGGAATTGATACCTACTTCTATGAAATCTGGTTGAGCTGAGGATCTGAACAAATACCTTCGAGCTAAAGCAAGGCTAGGAGGAGGGTAGCATGAAGTCCTAGATCCTGTGCTGCCATGCTGCTCTCAGGGAACTTGTGGCCATGCCGTATGTCACATGTCCTGGCAGGGAGAGCAACAAGTATTACTAGCTGGCAGCCCTTGCAGAATGAGGATGCCACATGAAAATACACGTGTTCATTACTCATGAGTTACATGTTTGCTGCCCGTCCTCACCTTCTCGCAGCATTATACACCCAGGGTGGTGGAGCTTTTGCCTGTTCCTGGATGTTGTGTTATTTCCTCTTGCTGCACTTTGTTCGGGGTAACATCTGTTGTTTCTGTTGTAGTGAGTTTCAGGAGTCACTAGCAACAGTGATACACTGCACTGTTCCTCCAAAGACCAGCAAGGATTTGCTTCTTCCCTTAATATCAGTGGGGAAGCTGGTGTATCTGGTACCTGAAGTAATGTGATTAGCTAGAAAACGTTAAATATTCCCTGAACTTAATCCTGAGCATTAGTTATCAACCCCCCATCATGCCTCGATGACATCATGACAGTGAATTTTTGGATTATGCAGTCTTTCATGGACACATGAGAGGCGCATAATGGAAAAGCAAGCTTAGTGCTACAAACAGCACTGCAGTCACACTCAGTTCTAACCAGCAGCCAGCCACGATGCCTGGGAAATTGTGCAGGTGGTTTCAGAAAATCATAAGTAGTCTATTATCACCGAGAAGGGGGAAAAAAAAGCCCTGGGAGACTTCCCCCATGACCACCTGTTAATTTTCTCCTGAAGCCATTACTGATTTCTATAGAATAGCATGCTTAGGGCCCTGCAGACAGCGCTGTGGTCAGAGCGCTGCATTGCCGCTGCTGGGCCGTGCAGCCTTCCCCAGCAGGAATTAGCACACCGACATGCTTCCTCAGCGTGTACCTCAGCACTTCACATGCCTGGCAGTCATCAGCCTCAGGCACAGTTCTTCTGTTCTCCCGTAAGTCCTGGGCTTTGCTGCGCCACAGATAGGGGAGCACCCTTCATTCACCTGCCAGCCTTCTTCCATACAGCTCCTGTAGCCTGTTCTGTCCTAACAGAGGCCTTGCTCAAAAGCTGCCATATCTGCATTTATTTAGAGGTGCTCAGGTGCTTAGCTACAGCACTAGGTCACTGTAGTATTTCATGCTGTCTTAGAGATGAAATGCTGAGAGTGCTCATAGTCTGCAGTCCTCTTTGCACTTGTATTTTGACCAATAGACATGTGTGGCACAGTAAAAATAACCCCCAACCTTTGTGACAAATGTCACCACACTGTGTGTGCCCTGCAGCACCCATAGGCTTTGTAGCTAATGGCGGTCCTGAGCCAGACCCAGCAGGGACAGCATCTGTACCTCTGCCTTGTGCCAAGCTGCGGAGGGCATGAGATTGATTGTTAGAGCTAGCCATACAGCATGGCTAGCAGCTGCTTCTACTTTAGCTGGGAGTCCCTCATGTTGCCTGGGGTAGGGAATGCAGTGACAATCCAAGGTGAGTGGTGGTGGAAACCCAGTGGGTTAGTTTGGGCTGAATTAAACAGTTGAGAAGAGTTTTCAAAGCTTTTTCTTTCCACGTTCTTCTGAGATACCAGAAGAAGGTGTTACCCCCACATCACAGTCTGGGGGCAATGTGAACAGCTCTGCTCTTTATGGTGGCACCTGAGAGCAATTGCTAGAAGTGATAAGGCCTGTAGCTCCATCCCTACATTTAATGTGTGTGTACTGGGTGTGTGCTGAGTGGTTTCCAAAGGAACTTTCTGAGCATTGAAGCAAATGGGGAAACTGGCTGTGAAGCAGTTGCTGCAGTAAGTGAAACTTAGAAGCAACTTTTGCTTTCTGTGCAAAATAGGGTGTTTTCCAGGCATTTTTTTGTGCATTTGGGCTTGTGTGATGTTTCTTCAAAGAAATGTTATCATTTCTGCATTTTTACAGTAAATAATTCTTGAAAAAATGTTTCTTTGAGCAATATAAACAGACGCAGAGAGCATTTTGCTATTTAAGAATTACCTGAATACAGTTCTTCAGTTTTTGGAAGAAACCAAGCTTTTTCCCTCCTCCTGTAAATTAAGAGACATGCACCAAAGTGTGTCAGGCAGAGAGCCTTACCCAGGAGGGAGTTAGTGCAGTGCTGAGGTAAGTAAGACTTTGCTTCTGAAGCAATAGCAGCAGTACAGATTTTCCCAGTGGCATTTATGCCTTAGCGCATGCTACTTCACTAACCTCCTCTTTTGATGCTCCGAGACCTGAGTGCCCAGGCTGAGTAACTAAAAAACAAGAAAAAACAATTGCAGATACAAACTTTTGAAGTTATACCCAGGAGTGCTTTGATGTCTCAGTATTAAGCTCTGTGCTTTTTGATTTGCAGTGCCCACTTGCCGGCTTCAGAGCCAGCGGTCCGCACCATGTACCCAAGGCAGGCCTGATGCTTCCGCACGAGGTCCAAACCTGTCAGTGTCGGGACCAGAGAGGCTAACAGGAAAATTTAAAGTTTTTAAGTCTGCAGACACCCAGCCCAACAGCTCCTCTGAAGGGTGAGTACAGACAGCCTTTCTGTCACAGCAAACATATTTAACCTGAAACATTGATTGCTGGCAGCCAGAAAGTGACAAACTGGGTTGCTGTTGTCCGAGGGGTCGTTCCCACCTTCCACCTCTTGCAGAGCATCCGGACGACACAGCGGGGAGCTAGGCACTGCTTGCCTGCACTCAGCAATGTGCTGTTGAATCACTGGGCCACAAAGCAAGTGCATGCGAGGGAGTGTGGCTGTCTTTCATACTGGCTCGAGCATTCACATGGGAGTTTGAGAGTCTGGACTCTGCTCCCAGAACTGTTTATGCATTTTACGTGGAACAGTCACCAGGTAACATATAATCCCCAATGAAAGCCCTCAGGGGGTTCAGGCAAAGCAACGCCCAGTTTCTGGATCCTGATCAGAGTTAGGTGTGAAATGGGCTGAGCTGCTTGGCCCTGTCAAGACTGGGGCAGTTCTGGGCATGCATGAAGGTGGAACTCTAGATAGCTGAAGAACTTGAGAGTATTAAAAAAAGCTAGAGCTAGAAAGGGACAGACAGTGGGAAGAACCTGGGAGCTGCAGCAGGCTGTGTATGTGGGCATTTCAAAGTGCAGATTTAGGATAAAGCCTCATGTGCTCCAATGACGAAGCCCTCTTACAGGGAAACAATTGTTCTCACAGATTTCTGAAGTAGAAACTTAATTACATAACCATTTTTTTTAATGTCCTATCCTAGTCACTGCATTTGCTTGGATTTCTTTCCACTAGGCTGCATGTGCTGAGCTGCACAATGGCTGCCGTATGAATAGCTTGTTATTCTTACCAAGCGTGACAACTGCTGTAGCAAAATCAAGAGCAACCTGCTCTAATGTAAACTGATTTCAGATTGCCCCTGGCAGTCCCAGCTACCTCATCTAACCTCTTTTTTTGCCAGTCTTTTTTTCTTCCTTTTTTTTTTCTTTCTCCCCACTGAAGACACACCCAGTGCTTTCTTGTAAGGTGTTTTATCACACTGGCTTTTCCACCAGTGTCCCCAACACACGGAGAAGCTTCTCTGGTATTACCCTTGATATGTCCAAAGCCACTTGGATTCTCCAGCAGATGCAGAACGCAGCTGCCAGCTGTCTCCTGGGGAGAGCTCTGCAGTGGTCACTGGTTGTATAGAATCATAGAATACCTAGCTGCAGAGCACCACAGATGTGTGCCTGGATCTCGATGAGACTGTTGCATCTTTGATGCCCACCTGTGTTTGGAACTCATAGGGCTCAGTAAGTTCAAACAAAGGCTTATTCAGAGGGATAGCCGTGTCAGGTGGGAAGCAGTTGTTTTGCCAAGAGAGTGGGGGCTGGGGGCAGAGGGTATTGTGGAAGAAGCAGTCTGATTTGACAATCATAGCTGCCAGATTGGTGTGTGTGATGGGTGTGAGATAAATTGCTACCTATAAATAAATACCACAACAGCATTTTAATGAAGTGTTTTCTAGTAGCACTTGTCCAGGCTGGTTGTGTTATGCTAAGGCTGGAGAGGTATCTCCAAGCAAGCTTCTTGGCTAAACCTTCATAAACATGGTCTCACCCAAGATCTAACTATGATTTGTTTGGATAAGAGGTTTTGCTTGTTTGTTTCTGGACATGCTTTCAAATACATACGGGTTTTTACTTTTATTTATTTATTTTTTGCTTCTCGGTCCGGGTTTTGTGTTGGTATCACAGACCCTAACTGGTGCAGAGATTAGGGCTAAGTCTGTTGCTTTTTCTGGGCATTCATTGTGGTTCTGACCGCAAGCTTGCAGAGTGCCTGGGTCAGCTGCAGTTTTTCAGGGGGCATCTGGGTCTGTGACTCACTGTGGTGACCTGTGTCTTTGAGCCTGGGAGGTAAGAATACCCTTGCACACTGGTGTCTTTTGGGGAGTTCTCCGTCCTTAGCTTCTCCTGGTGTGGCGGCACACCTGGCACTGCAGCCCATGCCACTGGAAGGCACAGCATCACAGATCCACACCCCACATTTGCAGTGTGGTTCTGCTAAGACCCAGCAGCCATTTTTCATGCTAGCTAAGCAGATTTTCTGAGCCTTTGGCAGCCTGGACTGCTGCATATAAATGTGCATGTATAGATGGTAGGATGCAGATACTGAAGTAGGTGTTGCATTTGGAAGCCATATGTTATACACTGCTTTTACAACATTTCGGGCCAAAACAATTGCTTTATTAGAAAGTCTCACAACATGTCCAGTTGCCACCACAAGAATGTATTAGAGCTGCATAAATCCAAAATAAAGCCCAGAAATAGTCCTCCTCATGCTGCCTCTGAAGTGAGGAGGTTTTGACAGTACTTTAAAGACAGTCCTCTTTTTTTGCTCAGGTTGAAGATCAGAGAGAGAAAGTTCAGTTCTTTGATCTTCAAAGATAAAATCTCAGAACTGAAGTCTCTTGACTGTCTGGACTTGTGGTGTATGCACTGAATTCATTCATATTACAAATAAGTAATAACTGGCAGGTGATGCTGTGAAGATAACAGCAACTGTTATATTCACAGCATCATTCTTTTCGAGGAATCTGTAACTAACTCCAGCCAGGTCTTCCAGATCAACAGCTGTTTAAAAACAAATTAAAAAAATCATCAAATAATTTTGGTTAGAAAGAGCATCTAGAGGGCTGCAGCCAACCTCCTCAAAGCAGGGCTAACTTCAGCATGAGCTTAGGCTACTTAGGGCTTTGTTGTTAAATGATGGAAGTCTCCATGGGTAGAGATTTCGCAAACCTCTTTGGGCACCCATTTCAGTGCATGTCAGCTTCCATTTTGAAACAGTTCTCCAGTTATATTCAGTGGAATTTCTCCTACTACAGCTTGCGGTCATTGCCCTTGTACTGTGCACTGATGATGAGCATCTGGTTCCATTATCTTCTGTGCAGTCACCACTGCACAGGCTCGCAGCTGACTCATGATGAGCATTTTGTCCACTGGGACCCCAGGTGCTTTTTTCAGTGAAGCTCCTTGCTAGCCACTCAGCTCCCATCCTCTGCTGTTGCACAGGTTAATTCTGTATCGCGTGCAGATTTTTGTCTTTCTCTTTGATATATTTGAGGGGATTTCTGTCAGGTTAGTCTTTGAGGCTGCTGAAGAGCATGTGAATGGCTGTCCTGTCCTCCAGCATAATGATCTATACCTGAACGCAGTGTCGTGTGCAAACATGCAGAACATGCGTTGCACCCTTTCCAGGATGCTGGTGAAGACAGGCCCTAGTGTTGTCCCTTGAAGAATGCCATTTCTTAATGCCAATTAATTAAAAGTCTAGTTGTTGATCATGATTGCAATTTGAGCTTCATGTGCTTTTTCCAGGCATGCTGTGGGCCATCCATCAAGCCTGTACCACCCCAGTTTGGTTTCGACAGGACACAGTGTTACAGGCTATGCTAAAACCAAAGTAAGTGACATCCACAACATCCTTAACCTTGTTCATCCAGCACGTCATTCCAGCACAGAAGACAACCGTGTTGGCCAGGTACAGTTTGGCCTTAGTAAATCCACGCTGCCTGTTCTGAGTTGCATTCTTGTCCTTGTGTTTGGAAATGGCTTCCAAATAGACTTGCTTGGTAATATTCCCAGAAAAAGATGTACTGATACCTTAAAAATGACATCTAGTTCTTTACTAATGCTTAGGCTAATCCCTTTCAGAAGAAGCCAGTTGATTACATGTGTGGAGTTTGTGACACCTACAGCATGAGCCTGATGTGCTGGTTGAGGGAATTTTCGGTAGGGAGCGGCTGAGCAGGTCAAATTCAGAAGCAAC
Source organism: Pavo muticus (assembly GCA_016647715.1). Taxonomy (NCBI): domain Eukaryota; kingdom Metazoa; phylum Chordata; class Aves; order Galliformes; family Phasianidae; genus Pavo; species Pavo muticus. The sequence goes on from JACDJE010000245.1 coordinate 842,342, forward strand.
CTAACCAGGACACACCTACTTCTCCTCTGTTGGGAATCCCTTTCTTCCCAGCCTGGCCACCAAGAGTGATCTTCCTACTGTTGATGCCATGGCTTCTGTGTTACCATAAGGCAGTCCTAAAGGGAAGAAACAGGAAACAAGGAGGAACCAGACCAACAGATGGTAGAGTATAGTATTGTCTGACCCTGGCACCCAGCAGGGATTTGACTGGTTTTGTAAGAGGAAGAAATAAGAAAGAAGAAGGGGTAAGGTTAGCTGCTTGGAGAGTTGGGTGCAGGCCTGGTCATTTCTAGAGAGCATGAGTATTTCAGTCAACAGGAAGGGTCAGGCACTTGCCAAAATACACATTAGCACAATGGCCTATAGCAGGTTGAATTCACAGAAGACGGTTGCGTTTCACTAGGTATGACTTTGGCAAAGCCTTCTTCCTGCTTTGGCCCCACAGTCCAACCTGGTGACTTTCCAACCATTTTCTTTCTTACTTTCTATCATCATACTTATCTAACTATTGTAGCTCAGGCCCTTGTGAACCAATCTGCCCCTGGATAGCTTGAAGCGCTCTCCTCGTGGCAGATAACAGCACTTGCTCCCAACCGACGCGACATCTCTGGTCTTCTGAATCACTCTTTTGGTATGGAAAACTCTTGGAAGTGCTAGTCAGAACAGTGCGGGGCTGGCAGTAGTCACTGGTGTGTTAACAGCTGGAAAGTATGGCAGACCAGGTATGTCCCCTGTGACAGGAACTAGAGCAGGTAATTGCAATTGAGGAAAGAGGCAGGAAGGTGCAGTGGTGGGAGGCAATGAGCCTGAGTGCATGAACACTTGGGCAGGCAGCACTGCACATGGCTTGGTAATTAGACAAAATATATGTAATCCTGTCATCTTTTACTGTACCCGTATTAATGTGATTGAGCAGCTGAATTTCTGCCTCATTTGCAATCTTCTTACCTAGCGCATTAGAAGACTTTCAACAGTGACACAGAAAAGCAAATAGGACATTGGTGTAGTGATAAGCCTGCTGTGCATGGGTCTCATGAAGGAGACACAATCTCAGGCATGTACGGCTAAAGTTTAGCACAGCAGGCTGAGGTTTCCAGGGCCTGAAGGTAAGTGTGTGTGTACCTGCATGCTGCAGTGCAGTCCCTCATGCGCTAATGAAATCTGACTTGCCGGGTCACCCTCCTGCTTCATTTGCAGTGACACAATATCATTTAAAGTTGTTTGCTTATTACAGAGATAATATCACAAGGTGTGGTGCCCTGATGGGAGCCTAGCAAGAAAGTAACACTCATTCACCCACCCACCTTTGGCAGATTGTCTGAGGGTCCCTCATTGGCTTCGTGACGGAAAGTGGTTGATTCACCTCCACCCAGCGGTAATTACGTGTTGCTGCCTACTGAAAGTTCCCATGTTTGGCATAGGACTGGCAAGCCTAGAACTCACGGTTGAGATTCACTGCGGAGTAAAACCATCATTCTTGATGCCTTTGTTTTATATTCAGCATAGTAAGTTACTTAGTACGTTATATCATTCACTTGTTAATTTTATATCATCATTAAAATGCTCCTAGGTGCTGTTACCCTGGTATATTTTGCAGCAGCTATTTACATGCAGCCTTCCCGTCAAACAGGGAAGCAGTTCTGGTAGCAAAAATTTTAATGATGTTCTTTTGTTGCCTTTTAGAAGAGTGTCCTTTTTTTTTTTTTTTTTTTCTTTTACTGTAGCTCCTCCTGCAAACAGAACAGCTCCTTCCAGAAGGGCTTTGCCAGACCCCAAAAGCTGATCATTTCAGCCCCTCAGCTTTAAGACACAATTGCTCCCTTGTCAATGCAGTTCTTACCAAAGTAGGCTGGCTTGGCAGGTCTCCACTTCTTCTTTGTTTAAGTTTATTTATTTTTATATCAGAAAGGTAGTAAAATTGACAAAAGAGGTTTATTCAGACTCTAACTGTGTACAGTTTACCACACACACAAAATAAAACATCCAGCACACTTCCTTTTAATTTATGGCATCAATGCCAAGCCGTTAAAATACCAGAGTTAGTCCACTTCTCCCTGTCCTGACCTTTTGAAACCTTTTTTCATCAGTGTGCCATGCTGTGTTTTCTGTTTGTTTTGCATCCTCCGTCTTTTCAGGACATTGTTGCTGTAAAGACTTAACTGAAGTAAGCCCAAGCTCGTAGTGCCCCAGTCCCCAGCATGCAGGGCGTTCCCTGGGAGAGAGGTGTGGGACTCTAGGGCACCTTTGGCAGCTTGGCTGATGGGGCCTCTGTTGGGTGGAAACTGGAGTCCTCCTGGATGGTTCACGTGTCTCCTCACTCAGGTTCTGAGCATCCTGTCACTATAGGGAGAAGTTCCCAAACAGCATCAGAACCAGTGTTAGCCTCTTTGGGGTCAGGCCTCCACTTGGCTGAGCCCTGTGTCCTGTGACACCCAGAGCTGCTGTGCTGAGTAACCTGTTTCATGGAGCGAGCACTAAATCCAGAGACCTTACTCAACCAATGGTTCTCATTTATGTATTAGATTTAGTATCCAAATGATCCTATAAACACAGCTACAGAACAGGAGCTGCAATCTATTTAGCAAGGTCTGTTTCCATGTATGTTCATCAGTGAGTTGGGATCAGAGTTGGGTGTAGGTCCTGGAGATGGATGACTGGAGTTAGCAAAGAAGAAAGAGGTGTGGTGGATAGAGTAACGTTTCAAAAGAGAAGGTAAATTCACAACTCCACTTTTTCTAGCTGGTCTACAACAGTACTGCAGCTATAATGATACATGGGGCCTGGAAAAGGGAATAAATTATCTCCTAAAGCCTAGTTTAGTGGAGGGAATAGAACAGCAATGGCAATGCAAGCAGGAAGAATCAATTCACCCGGTATTGTTTGTTAACATATGAGCTTCCCCATCTCTGTAGGCACTGTAATAGCAGTGTCATCTGATACAGGCCTGCAGCATGTCAACTAATGGGCACACTGCTGCCGGGGAGGTTCTCAGACAAGGTCAGCAACAGCCAGACCATATACTGAAAAGCTGCTTTTACAGCAAGGATTATTTCTGACCTGGGTGCTGGGACTGTCCAGCTTCCAGCCCCACGTGTGTCTTTTGGTGCCTGCCTTCCAATTGTGAGGCTCTGCTTCTCCCCTGGGCAGTACACAGGCCAGTGTGTGCTCTGCAAAAGGGAATAAGTCAAGTTGCTATGCTCTACTGACAAGAGTCACTTAGCAGTGTCACATGGCAGGCTGGGAGCCACAGGTTTGTCCAAGAGCCTGTTATGTTCAGGGCTACTGAAAGCCAGTGGGATGGGCTGCCTAAATCGCTTTGGTGCTGATGCATCCTGCTTAGCTTTCCTCAGCCACATCTGCGTGTGTCCACCACCAGCACTGTTGAGTGTCTGTGCCTGTGTCCTTTGAAGCGCCTTCTCTTAGAAGCAGCTGAAGGACATCACTGCCTGCAATTGATGGGATGCACAGTCTCTGCTCAGCAGTGGGTGCAGCCAGAAACCAGGCTTTGGGAGCTCTCATTTTGACTCCAACACAGTCTGATGATTTGAGTCTTGTGAATGACAGCCCAGTTCTGCTGCTCACCCTCCTCTGGGTGAAGTGACCCTGGTTTGGCGGGTCATACACCTACACCTCCAAGCTGTCCCAAAACTAAGTAGTGTGTCATCGCGTTTGTGCTCCTCCCAGCTGAGCAGAGACTGGATTTCACTTCCCCCTCTTGTATCAGAATTGTCAATCTCAGCACAGACTGCATATATGTTTTTTTTTAATTTGTACATTAGGAGGATTTTGCATCATAAAGTGCTGGAATAGCCATGCAGTTGATGACTGGAGGTACTCAGAAATCACTGGCTCTCAGTGCAGTAAATAGAAAGCAGCAAGGTTCGTTTCCAAACAGGTGAGTGGGAACTCTGAGTGCAGGAGCAGGAGCGATTAGTGTGTCTGCAGGTCTGGTTTCTCCTTTCCCTGAAGTGAAGGTGGGTGTTAGTCTGAGGTGTGCAACATCCACATCATGCCTGATCTAAGATTTGCCAATGTGTGTTCATTGCTTTCTACTCTTTAGCAATCAAACAGAAACTTTTCAGCTGGTACCTACTGGGTGACAGACAAGGTTTGAGAAATAACCTTTCAGTCATTATTGCAATATTGTGAAAATGTTCTTAGGTGATAAGACAACTGCATCATGTGAGAGTAGAGCCCATTATCTCAGCACAACCTGTATTCCCTGGTATGGCTCATAGAGTTTGTTACTGAAAATGTGCAGTAGTTCTCTGGGTGGTTATGCATAACCTGCATGAGAAATGTACCAGATGGACGTGAAACTTACATTAGCATGTTTCCCTGTTCTAGAACCCCTTAAGCTTAGTCCTGCTTAAACAGCATTGGTGATAAAGGCCACATTGCCTGCTGTGGATTGGGACTGGATCATTAATGCCATGATATGATAAAAAGGCCTTGTTGTATTGCCAGTACTGTGATTGCTTTCAGATTACTTTCTGAAGCTGTATTTAAGAATTTGTATTATTTGTCATATAAACTATTGTAAAAACAAAGGTAGCGATATGTAACAGACAAAGGGATCTTCCCATTGAAGCAGTGTTGAGTCATTATGCGTTACCATCAAAGGAACAAACCAAGTTTTAACAACAACAGTTGGCAGTATTTCTATTACATGGCATTAACCAATAATTTCTAAAAAATGCCTATTAATTATGGCATTCAGCCCTTGCAGGCAGTTCTATTTTACAAGTGCAATCCAGTATCCAGTCACCAGCTGAAGACTGTAGCCTTTCATTGCAGCTGAACAGTCCTAGAATCATAGGATGGCTTAGGTTGGAGGAGACCTTAAAGATCATCTAGTTCCAACCCACTTGGCATGGGTAGAGCTGCAGAATTACTAGCGCAACAACACATCATCAGTAGGGTAAAACTAACCTGTCTCATGACGGTCTAAGCCCAGCTCACGTTCCCTATTAGTGGGTGAACAATCCAACACTTGGTGAATTCAGCCACCAGATTTGGCTGCCCAGGGCCCCATCCAACCTGGCCTTGAATGCCTCCAGTGATGGGACGCGCACAGCTTCTCCAGGCAGCCTGTGCCAGTGCCTCACCACTCTCTGAGTAAGGATCTTCTTCCTAACATCTAACCTAAATATCCCCTCTTTTAGTTTAAAACCTTTTGCCCTGTCTCTGTCAGACCATGTAAAATGTCGGTCCCCCTCCTGCTTTCCTGCTTGTGAGCTCCCTTCTCGAAAGCCACAGTGAGCCTTTTCTTAAGGTAAGACCATTTCTTAACCCGATTCCTTTCTGGGGAAATCACTGTTATCACTGTTTTTTTTAATTTTTATTTTTGCTTTTGTTGGTTGTTTGGTTTTACTCCTGGCACTGCCAAGTAACATTCAGAAGAGATGTCTTACTCACCGCTACCTCTGGACAGCTTGTCTGGCTGGTGCACAGCCTGCCAGCTCGGGGCAGCGGCAGAGCACCACTATGGCACGGCACTTGTGGCTGGGCTGTCGGGCAGCCAGCCTGGCTCCAGAGGCTGGGTGAGCTGCCATCCTCTCCACGGCCCCAACACTGGCAGCAAATGGCAGGCCCTGGGGCACAGAGGTTGCACAGTTCTGTGTCTGCGCTGCAGCACCCAGTGCCATCAGCCCAGGCTTCTGAGCATCCCTTGAACGCTGAACCCCCATGATACATAGGGCAGTGGGGCTGGTGCATTGCATGCTGCTGCGGCCAACTGCTGCTGCTCTTCAGCTGCTCTCTGGAGGTGTCTGCAGGGCTCCCAGTACGTCTGGAGGACGTCACGTCATGCCACGAAGCTTTATCTTCTGGCTACACAAACACATCCTAGAATGCACAGAGCAGGAGCAGATAAGGATAAATCTTCTGTAGGTAACCATAACAGTGACTGAAAAAAGTGACATTTGTTTTGTACTTATCGCTTTGTCTAGTGGTAATTATTATTGCTATTGTTAGTGCTTCTATTGCAATATTACCTGAGGCTGCCTACCCAGGCTGGGCTCCATTGTATTTGGCACAAACACATCCAAACTCCTCCAAAAACCTCCCAGATCAGAATGCAAGTGACTTAGGATGGCAGAGAGGAGGGATAAAACCAAATGGATACAATTAGTCTAGGCACAACTTAGTCATTCTCTTGGTATAATTATGAAATGGACAAAGGTAGTGCCAAATAACCTCAAATGCCCTTCTAGCTATAATTAATTATATTGCATAATAATAGTGTCAGTTTAAACATCGTTTAAAACCGATGCTTTGCTCAAAATTACAGCCACACTTAGATCTTGCACAACAGACAAACACATAGCACTGTCTTGACTTCCATTTTCTATTTCATTGTGTCATCGGTGCATAGGAAAAGCTCTTGACCAAAGAGGAGTCAGTGATACAGTGGTAAATAGAAGTGGGCAGATTCATCTGTCTGTGGTATATGAGGAGCAGGTAAATATTGGAAGTGCCCAGAGTAGAAGCAGGTACAAAGGGAGTGCCATTTGCCTGCATTTACCCTTGGCTACACCACTTAGAAGAGTTGCATAATTGATACAATTGAACCACATCAGGCTCTTACTTATAGAACATAATGAAATGGTTTTCAGCATTGTGGATCGTGCTGCATGGGTGATTGCCATATATGCATCCAGGCAGAATAAATAAAACCATTTCCCTAAGGTATTATGTCTCTTCACCTTCTCTGGTTGCACCCAGGACTTAATTTTGAGAGCAGTTCTTCAGTGCAACAAGTAATCCTGTGCTGCTGCTGCACACACTGGTGCAGAGCAGAGGGCCTTCCCTAACGCTGGAGGTTCGCAGTTCCCGTGCAGTACGTGAAGTGCTGTCAGAGACTGGTGGAGTTTAGGGGGAGCACATACACACCACAGACTATGCAGCAAAGACCCCTGCATCATACTTAAGTTAAGTTTTTCCTTTTTTCAAACACCCATTAACCTGTATGTGACAGAAACGTGACTTGCCTGTAGGAAGTACAGTGGTCACAGGCAGCGTATTTGATAGCTGCTGTCTGTGATGGAAATGGGAGCGAGGCACAGAGCAGTTCCTGGATAAACAAAACACAGGAGAGCTTCCCCCCAGTCTGCAATAATCGCTCATTACTGGGTCTTACTCTGCAGCTGTGTCATCCAGGGATGACTGTGGGCTACAACAGAAGCACAAGCATTGGGTGGCACTGAGAAAGGATTACTAAAGAAGTTACATAGAATACAGTGCTGTGCTATTATTTTCTCCTTTTTTTGTTGTTGTTGCTATCATAGGCGAACTACAGCTTATTTACAAGTATTCCTCTCACTGGATGCTTTGCCCATTGTTACATGGTGTTCTGCTATTCCTGTTGCATCATTTGAACTTGGCCTTTACTTATGATGCTACATTGTTTTCTGTATACGCTTTATAATTAGAACTACTAATTGCAAGCTTGCCTGTTGCCTTTAGTTGCTTTTCCAGAGCATTACTTGCAGAAAAATCACAGTTGTGCAGTTCTTTTCAATTGTTGAGCAAGTATTTTCATAAATAGAAGAGAAACCAGGACTATGTTACTTAATTTAGAAGTTTCTAAGCTGTAGCTGGTGTGCAGAAATACACGAACCACATATAAAATGGAGTCTTTTCAGAAGCTGTTGAAGTTCTCATCCTCCTTTTTCTTCTGAATAAAAAAAAACCACACTGGGTATGCTGAGGTCGTTCCCACCAGCTGTTACCTCTGATTTTAATTGGTGGGGTTTTTTCGACATGTATAACTAACTGCTGCCTAAATGTCATATTGTCACCTTTGTGATACGTTTGGGAAACAGCACACAGAAAGTATCCATGCAGTGTAATTGTTCTGCAAGAAAGAGCTAGTCATTTCCATACACATGCTACAAACTTAAACACAATGGTCCCATTTTATCATCTGTTATTTCAACTTTGCTGATGATTCAGTGGTGTTATTCCGGTGACAATCTGGCGTACAGCAGTGAATCAGCTCACTGGCTCTGCTTCGCGCTATCTAAAATGAGGATCCACCTACAGGTAAAGTACTATCGCTCCACGAGTATCTCACGGACTGCAATCTGTCCTGGCTTGTCAGGTCTTCATCGGAAAAGGATTGCATGGGTTCAAAACCAAAGCGCATGCTGACTGCCGCTTTAGTCAGTGGGAGTACTCGTGAACAAGATGAGCTGGTTTTGGCTTTTCTAATGATAAATCACTCCAATACTGGAGTGTAGGGTTACTTTTTTTTTTAATTGCTGATGCTTCTGTTACCCATGGCTGCCAGGGATAGAGAAAGCAGCACCTCCACTGCTTTTCACTGCTTTGGCTGGAGGGCTGCAGGCTGTAGGGCAGTGCGGTGCTGGGAGTGGAGGAGCTGGGAGGCAGTGATGCTCTCCTGGCACCGCACAGTGCTGGCAGTGGCTGCAGGGAGTCACCTCCCACTGTGTTTGTGCAGCATTGGTGGTTAGATCTGCTGCTACAGCTGTTTCATTGGCAGCCACAAGCTCAGCTTCACTATTACGCTTCAGTAAAGACTCAGTGGAAATAGTGCTGGAAAGCGTTATGTAGGTGAACTCAGCATGTTCTTTCAGTGTGAGCATGTCACAATTTACTAGCCAGCCTCTATTCAAACTGCCAAGTAACTTCCCCCTTCCTTATGTCATTCCAATTGGTTCCTTTCCCAAAGTTGGTCTTAAAGGACATCCCACAGAAATCTGCTCTCAGCCAGTGCCTGCAGATGTAGCCCTCTCCCACTTGCACGAATGCTGTGCACTTACCTCTCCTGCACCCCGTTAATGGATAGATTACTGGACAGAGCCCAGCTGTGTGATGGTGCTGGCACGCTCAGCAGGAAGCCGCAGTTCTTGCTTTGAGCATCAGCCATCACAGCCATGGGATACAGCTGGAAAAGGTCTTTTGTTTCCACCACATGGTAAGAGCATCACCTTAGGGGTGTCCCTGCTGCTGCCCACACCCAGCAAAGCCTTGGGCCCAGCGTGGCTCAGAGCACTGCTCCCAAACTCACAATGCGAGCAGTGTCACACAGGCTGCAGTCCTCAGTGTGACATCAGAACCGATGGCACTGCTGGCTCCCATGGATTAGCACGAGATTTTTCACCCTGCCAAAGGCCCCTTGGGGTCTTCAACCCAGGTGTCAGCAGGTGAAGGCTGACATCGCCTGCTGCTGTTCAGCTGGAAGGAGCTGATGGTGTCGGGCTGCAGGGACAGCTGGGTGACACCAAGTAAAGAGCAGTGAGTTGCTGGCCATCCCAGCAGAGGGGGGAGGGGGACCGTGACCTGCTGCTCCCCACTGCAGGCACAGCATTGGTGGCAAAGTTTGGCTGCAGCATATGGAGATGATAAGCCCTATGTGTCATCACACCACACAGCCTCCAGGAGAGAAGCGAAGGCTCCGTTCTGCTGTGACACCAGCCCCTACCTGCACGGAGCAGTTGTCACTGCCAAGGAGACACCAGGTGAACTCAGGAAAAGTGAAACGTTGTGAGAAAAAATGGGGAATGAACCAGAGAGACAGAACCTTACAGTAACACCAGAGTAAACACAGGCCTAGTTTTTATCTTGTTCACAGACATTGTTTTTGAGAACAAATGCAGAGTGAAATGAATTCATAAACCTCTGTACCAGGTGCAATCATTAGTCAGTAAATGAATTACACATAATTATCTGCTTTGTATTTAATTCACTTGGCTTCCAGTTTCTTACTCTTTGTACAGTGAAACTATCTCTCTCACACAAACACACTCTCCATGGGCAAGGAGGTTTTGGAGGGCTGCCATCATCCTGACTCATGAATCAGACTCCATGATTTGAATGATATTTATCTAAGCCTGCAAACAAAGAAGATGGCTATGTGTCCAATGAGAGAATAATTATTGTTATTATGTTTATAGAGCAACAAAGTCAGGAGTTAGGACCCCGGGGGAAAGGCGGCAGGAAGGGCGAGCTGGGCAGAGGCAGGAGGCTGTAGGCAGTGTTTCAGTGCAGGGATGTGCCAGGGCCTTAGCAAGGCTCTCTGCCTCTGAGTCACCTCTGCCAGGCATTGCTCAGCAGCCGCGGCAGGCAGCAAAGTGATGACTGCTTCCAAGGGATGCTGCTGGGGCTGCAGGACCACCCCCTTGCGGACTTTGCAGGGACACCAGGGCAGCTCAGGGCCTGCCAGGGCTTTGGAAGCAGCTGAAGGCCTGGGATTGGCTCAGAGCACCCCAGGCAGCTCCACCGCCAAGGGGACAGGACAGGGATGTGCCAGTGTGTCACATCCAGAAAGGGAAAGAAACCTATAACAGGAAAAGCGTCCTTTGCAGGTAACACAGCTGCTGCCACAGCAGGTTGCTGAGACATAGAGATGTTCCTTGGCATAGCAGTGGGCTCACCTTGTTTCGTGCCTTCAGTGCAAGCGTGGGCAGAGGAGCACTGCTCCACTGCATGGGAGAGCTCTGGACACTGTGATAGTGGTAGTGCCATGTGCAAGCCAGGTCAGTGCTGTGTGCACCTATGGCAGGGCTGGAGGAGACTGCCTGATGGGGCAGTCCGTAGCAGGCAGTAAGCTTGGGAAAACTGGTAACTTGAATCCTGTATTTCTAAAGTGCCACTGAAGCTTTGTCTCACCCTGTGACACCCCCCCAAGGTTACAGGGACCCACCCCTGCCAGGAAGGGCATCTGATGTGCGTGTACCTGCACAAAGCTCACTCCACTCTGTTGGGCCCATGGAGCAGGCCTGTTCACGGCTTGGTGATGGTGACTGGGGGCTCTCCTTTGGCTTGGCACCACGACGCAGCCCCTGCTCAGCACAGCCATGGCTCTTTCTGCAGAGCCCAGAGACGAATGCCAGACTGGAAGTGTATTGGTTTGTGATTAAGTAAGTGCCGGCCACCATAAAGGCAAGTGGCCCTTCTGTTGAGAGAATCAGAAATTTAAGTACCATTTACCTCCATTAACTCAGCTTTAGATGGTAAAGCTGGAGTCACCTTGCAGCCGTCTCTAATCCCCTTTAGGTTACAAAACACAGCCAGGGAGACAGCAGCACAGACAGCCAGGTGAGGGATACCCAGCAATGCAGTGAATGTAGAACAAATCCCACATGGGGAGCAAACCATCGTGCTCTTGCTCTGCAAAGATTGGTGTGAAATGCTCCCAAATTTTGCCCCGGTTATTGGTAAGGGAGTGAAACCAATAACTGCTTGAAAATCAGTGCTGCAAAAAAATGCCACTAAAAATGGAGACTAAATAACTTGATGCTACTCCAATCAAACCACTTCTGGAAACAAGTTTCATCTTGCTAGATGTTTTAACTGATGATTAAATTCATGTTAATATCCCAGGAAGAAACACGAAAAGGCTTTGGCCAATGCAGTGGTACGAAATGATCCTCTGGATCACAGAGCGTTCCTTGGGGGACGTGTCTTGCAAGCGCTGGCTTTTTTAAACTGCAGTAAATCTTCCTTACTTAATTCCCTTTTCAGAATAACTTAAATTTTCTGGAGTAGGTTGATAGAAAATATCTGTGTGGTAACATTAACAGCCCAGAGGGGACAAAAAAAGTTTTTATAGGAGAGCAATCAAAATATTGCTGAGACAGGACTGGCCACGAGGGGAGAAACAGTGGTTTCTGGACTTTTGGTAAAGCCCGGGAGTCCTGCGCCAGGACTTCCTCCATCTCACAGAACTGCTGCATGGCCCTGGGAACAGCTCCCAAAATATGTTTGTTTATCGGTTGGCCTAGTAAAAATATTACTGCTCCCCGCACATCTGGTCTACAAGGCATATGAACGTCCTTGGGTGGAGGAGGTGAAGTAGGTGGAGAAATAGCCCAGCACCAGTCTCCATAGGTAATGCTGCATATGCAGCAGTTCCTGCATCTCTATCCCCCTCTCATTGATGCACAAAGGCTTTATATTATTGTTAGAAGGAAAACATCAGGCAATACCCAACCTGAGATGGCAAGCAGTCCCCTGCTTACGGTCCTGGAGAAATAATGCCATGAAGCAAGGGATCAACAACGCCACAAATACTTCTCTCTGAGCGGGTTGACAGAAAGCACAGAAAGCAGCAGTGTGAGGCCATAAACTGCTGCTTTGTCATAGGTGACTGCATCCAGCACACCTGTTCCTGCGCATCTTGGGGCTGCTGCAGGACATAATATGCCTTTAGCTTTTATTTTCTTAACCTTGCAATATGGATGGCAGCTGGCTTTGTACATGCGAGCACGGTCGTACTGTCACACGCACCACAAGACCACAGAGCAGCCACGTTCCTCACTGTCAAACCCAAGGAGGTTTCTGAAAAACGTTGCTCTGCAGTTCCTGCTCCGATGGCAGAACGCAGCCGTGGGGCCGGCACCGGCCTAAACATTGCACAGCATGGGCACAGCAAGTTCAGGGCTGCCTGCTTTCAACACACTATATGCACTGACCATCAGCGCGAGTACTGACTTCTCAGTGTGAGCACTGTCTATTTTGGTCCAGGATCACTAAGGAAATATAAACTTCAAATTCCTAGAGGAATTTCTCCCAGCTCACAAGCTGTTCGTTGTTAACAAAGTTATACATTGGAGTCAGTGACAAAAGAGCAGAGGTTCAGCAGCAGAGATGTGAGATAAGCCCTACAGCTGCTGGACTTGTTGAGTTACTCCAGTGAAGCCAGACAAGTAATTTACAGAGTCTTTTAACAGTCTGTGCTTGTGGGGATTGTACTAATTTTTCATGAAGATACTGAAGTAATTTACAATAGGAATATTGTTTACCAGCCCTGAGAAGGTTGCATCGCAGAGCCACGTGTGCTTTGGATGGCTTAGAAGGGGACAGGCCAAAGGAGTGGAAAGAACCACATCCTCCTCTTGATCACAAATCACTCATGTTTGTACCTGAAAGACCATAAATGTGTCTGTTTGCAGTGTCCTGGCACGCAGCCTGGGAACTTCCATTAAAAGATGTAGCTCTACCACACTGCAACTCTCGGTGCCAGACGTGGCATCTTCAGCATGCAGAGAAAAGCTTTGACATCGTGACTGTGGCAAAAGAAAAAGCCTGATTAATCTGAAGGTAGAGTTCACCACTGCTTTCCCATAGGGCTGCCGGGGTATTTCTCTTCTGACGTTGCAGCACACCCTGGCTCCCAGCTGTTACATTACTCCATTTTGTCCTGTTGCACCAGCCTCGCTTTAGGACAAATACATGAATTTATGTTTTGGTGATGTGAGGCAATCTAGCCCTGACCTTGTGTAGTGCTTCACACAGACGTAACGCATCCTCTGAAGCCAGGGGGAGCGTGACTCTAACAGCTAATGGCAGGGCAGGTCATGTCCTCCACGTACCGGGCACAGGAGGCACCTGCTTGTGCACAGCCTGACCTTCCCAACCTCCTGCCTGCAGTGAAGGAGTCAGGACCTGGACTCCCACTGCAGCTCTGTGGTGGGACTGGGCTCTCTGAGGTCATACAGTGTCCCCCAGTGCTGCTCATGGGCACAGCTGTGAAATCCAAGCTTTTCTGAAGAACCCACTCCTGCCCGTGCTTTCTGCCATTCCGTGCCAAAGGAATGCCAACTAAGCCCATTTACCATTGTTTTGCTTGACATATGGGTCCCAGATACAGAGAAATTGCCAAAAGAAGTCCCTTTCTGTTGGGTGTGGGTGCACGCTGTTGAGCTTGGCTCTACAGGAGGGAAAGGACAAAAGGACAGCCAAAGAGAGGAGAAAAGCTGAGCTGAGAGGGAGAGGCAGAGGAAGATTTTGTGTGCACTTGGGAAGGAAACAATGGGACAAGGGGAAGGAATTAAAAGAACCACATCCTACTCTGCATCACACCCCTGCACTTTGAGTTACTCATGCTGGACCAACCCATAGCGCCTAACATTGCTCCCCTGTGAGTGCTGTGGTAAGCTCTGTCCCGTCAGATGTGCCCAGGCACCATGAGGGCAGCAGCGCTCACAGCACAGCAGATCAAGCCTCTCCTTCACAATGACAGTCTGACATGTCCCCATTCTCATTAGCCTATCCCAAGTGTGTGCACCTAATCCATCCCCACAATCTGGAATATAAGCCAAAGCATGTTCCTCCCTCCCCTCCACCTCTGATCCTGTGGCCAAGCCAACCCTGACCCCACAGACGAACTATCCAAAGCTCTCAGCAGACCTTCCAGCTCACCCACTCCACTGCCCTGCAGCTCCTCTTAGGGAAGAGGTACACAAGGAAGGGACAAAGACAAGGTGGTATTTTCTTATACCCTCTTAATTGCCCTCTCAGGCCTGCCTGCTCCTCAAAGCTCAACACTGCTCATAAACTGCACATCTAATTAACGACAATCTTGGTGTTTTTTCATCATTTCTATATTCCATAATACAGTCATACTATTTGTGATATTCACCTTTCTACACTATTTTTATATTCAAAGCATTTGCAACCATTTGCTGCTTATGTACAGCTTTACCACTTCCAGAAGCAGCGCAAGGTAAGGGGGGGATGTCAACCCTCCCTCTCAGATGGACCCATCAATACAGAGAGAACAACAAGGATTATCAGCAGCACCCTCAGCATTTGAGTGTCCAGTATCAAGTCTTTTGTTCTGAACAATCCAGAAATAGGCCTCAATTTACCATTCCCTTCAATTAAAGAACATCTGAAAGCGAAAGGCTCCAGCCCTCTGGTCATTTCTGTGCCCCTCCTTTGGACCTGCTCTAACAGCTATGTGTCTCCTGAGGCACATCACTCATCACAGATCTCCTCCTGGACACTGAGCCATTGACTGCAACTCCCTGGATGCAGCCATCCAGTCAATTCCTTTTCCACAAAACAGTCCATTCAAACCCGTGTCTCCAATACAGAGACAAGGACATTATGTGGCCATGTATAAAGCCTTACACATGTTCAGGAAGATGACATGAATTGCTGCTCTCCTTTTTGGAGAGAAAACTATACATGCTTCCAACTCCAGCCATTCTATGCCCAATTTTTCTGCTTCCAGAGACTGCAGAGGAGTTTTATTCCTCCCTCATGGCACCCACAAAAGCATTGGATTAACATTTTAGGATAAGCCTAAGCCAAGCTGAAGCCACCATCCTCTCAGCTCTCAAAGTCCTACGGCTCCAAGGTCACACCTTAATAAATAGCACTGCTACTTCGAGAGCTGTTGCTGAAAACAGGACCAGTACAAGGGGACAGGTTACACACTTGTAAGCATTCAGAGTCCTTCAGGATTTATTTGTTCACTCCAGAGAGAAAGTGAGTCATGAGAAACCTTAAGGTGGAGTGCTCAAAACAAGGAGTGTATAAATGATTAGCAAGGGAAGGTCAGCACCAGTCTTTCAAGTCTGAGCATGTCCCAGTGTTGATGGTGCATAAATAATACCAGCTGGATGCTTGTGGCTGTAGGAGAATGGCTATCGCACTTCTAGTCCCTTACATGACTCTCGCTCTTATCATCAGTGAAGCTGATCTCAGTTTTCTTATAAAGTGGCTGATAAATGGAACTCAATCAACAGATTTCAAGTCAAAACTGCAGGCTCAACAAAAGCCAGGATTAAAAAATTTAAAAAAAGCTTTTACTACATGGAGATTCAAACACAGCGATGGGAGATGGACCTGAGTTCCACTTGCTCTCGTGCAGCAATACAATTAATCATCTTGTCAGATAAAATCCGATTGCAAAACCTGTATTAGCACACTGATACAAATGAATGAAAAAACATTCTGTTTTATTCAGACCACAAGTTGAATTTAGAGCATTTGCAGAGAAGAAAATGATCAGTCAGCTTCTCCAGTGAGCATAAGCGATGGTGATTCACTCAGAGATATCTGACAAGGCCACTGGCATCTTTTTTTTTTCCTAAGACAAACTCTTATATTACAGAAACGCTCTGTGGGTAACACACAAACACCTGAATACGTTATCTCTAGATCCAATGATACAATGCGGTACTGCATGACGCAGCACCTAACTATTGAGTGCAGCTGAAAGCTTGGAGGGGCTGGTACTTTCACCACTAACACCTGTACATTACGATGGGGGAATCCTGGCCAGTTTTGTACTGTGTTATCCAGCTGTGACAAAATCTCTTATGGAGATAATGACCACCTTTTCCACTGAGCTTTTCTTCAGATCCTCTCTATGAAGTTGCTAATCAAGGATTGAAGTTGGACAGGTGAGCTGCAACACAGGGACTGGCCAAGTCCTGAGTGGTGCAGAGCAACAGAAACTTCTGTGGAGTATGAAGGTATAAAACCATATACCTTTATCTGGTCTTATGCTAAAACACACAGGTCATTTCACAGACATCTGCATCAGGTGAAAAAGTAGTATTATTCACCTTATTTCTGTTTAGAAATTCAAGAGCATAACCCTACCATAACCCAGCAGTTAGAAACAATACCAAGCAAAGCTGTCTATTTATATACAACAGACAACATGGTCACCAGCCTGTCCTTCCTCACGGAACTTCTCTTGTGCGTTTTGCTTTCACCCATATTCTAAGACCCCTTCAGCCCTACATGCAAGCAGATACTTGGCTGAAAGTAAAGGATGTGACAAAGAGAAAAGAGACCACAGAGATGCTAACTGAACCCAGCAGCCTGTGGGGAACGAGGTGGACCCCGCACTGTGGGGTGGAGTCCCACCCGTAGAGCTGAGCATGGACATGTTTGTGGTTTGGTGGCCACTGTCCCAGCTGAAGAGGACAACTGCAGTGACAGAGTGACAACTGCATTAAGCCAGTACAAAACCTAAATGCTGACCAGTGCCTCCCCTGCCCTGCCTTGCTCCCAGGCAGAGGATGGCAGGACAGGGGACGCTCCTGCTCTCCAACTCCTGAAGCAGAGGGCAAGAAGGACACAGTTCCCATGTGTTCAGGTAAAGGAGCATATTTGGGCCAAGTTTCATACATGCATGCTTCCCAGCCTGAGTGTCATCTCCCTTACCAACAGTACCTTTGCACCACTGCTTTCTGTCTGGGGTAGTTCACAGCTCCTCTGGTGATTCTCCAGTGACAGCGCAGTGTGCCTCGCTGCTGTGTCACTGACTGGAGAATTAAAACATGATTTTGAAGTTTAACAAAGTTTAACATTGTCCAGAACTGTACAAAGTTCAGTAGGGTCAATCTGCATTTTTTTTCTGTCTACATACATGTATAGCTATGTGTGTCTCAACATAATGCATTTGTGGATGTGGTCCATACAACGCTTTAACTTGAGAATCTTACAACATTTTACAAATATTAACTGTGGAGTATAGAATTCTTACTCTTACCCCTCAGGATAGCTGCAGGGCAGATGTACTTTGTTCTGCACATAAGAACAAGTGCTCACATACATGCATTTTGCCTAGAACTGTGCGATTCTTGTGCATTTCTGTAGGCGCAGTGAGCACTGGTATGGGCACGCAGGAATGAAGGAATGACATGCAGTCTGTTTCTGTCTTTTCTTCTTCGGGAGCTGTTACAGAGGACTGCCCTTTTCAAACTGTTTGCCAGTGAAATTAAGTCTGCATCCATCCTATGTAACAAAAGAATGAAACGACACAGTAAAAGCTACAAACTAATCAGAGGTTTGGCAGTCAACTTTAGATCACAGAAAAAATGTCTTGATTCACATACACTTAAATGAATAAATAACCAAATTAACTACTTAAGCAGTGCTATCATTCTTTGTCAGTGTGATCATCAGGCTTATGCAAAGTGTGTGAATGCTCTCTATGCAGCGCAGACAAGCATTTCAGAGGGAAGATGCATTACTCAGGTTTCTTTGCAATGAACTGTACCAAAAAAGGATGTTAAGCCTGTAAGCTTAGAATTGCTTTGCCTTCATCATGCAAGCACATTGCTGAGACATGACTGGCTGAGAGCACAAGCTTATTCTGAGAAAGTCATAACAAAAAACATGTATTTATTCCTTTTAAAAGAAATGAGGAATAACCCTGAAAGCTGACCAAGCTCTTTCCTTCTGTCCCCTTTGTTATTTTCCAGTATCTCTGGGCCTGAGTCAAAACCACAGCTGTCCATCTAGCTTTCCCACTGACTTCTGTGGGGCTGGGATGGGGCTTGCGTGTTATCTGGCCTCCATGCTGTCCAGAGCTTATCATCTTATATCACAGGCTCCCAGGAAGACAGAGCAGCAGACCCCAGACAATATGAGGTAAGAATACAGGTTAAGGCTGCCTGGCACAGGTAACTGTTTTGACACAAACGGCGGTGAGGCACGGCTTCAAAATCCAAATAAAGGAGTGATGCCTCAATATGGTATCCTGTGTTTGAAGAGCACCAAGCACAACAGACATGGAGACTTTGGGCAGTGTGATTTAATAATAACATGAAGAAGAAACAGAATTGTGACTGAATTTGATGTTTGACCACAGTTCTTGTCCTCTCAACTTTGCTACTATACATTACTGCTGTTTTTTTTCTGGGAAAATAGGGACATATGTGGGAGGTATGTCCCTCCTTTCTACTTGGACATGCAATCTTTTGAGGTGTTGTCTACCAGGGATTCAGGCACAAATTTTGTGTCATCCAGGATGGCACAGAGAGCATCACTGTCATTCCTGAGCTTGCTAGTAGAGCCTCAGCAAACTAATGCCATGCATCTGTGTCCTGGACCAGGAGACATCATTGGTCATTGCAGACCAGCAGGCTTCTGTTCTTCTGTTCCCCGTGTTCCCTTCTAACCTGTACAAAGTATGTGAAGCACAAGGGAGGAAAAGTCAACATTTGTTCAGTATGACCTTGCACACGGGATGGATCAGCACATGGCACCCAGAGTACATCAAAACACAGCTCTCCTTACACAGAGGGGGTTTTGACTAAAGAAGTACGACCAGGAAGGAAATGATTAAAATCAGAGGAAAAAGGCACAGTTTAATAACCACAATAAACAGCTACTGACCATGCAGTCATGCAGTGGTTTCCATAAACCCGGGCACTTTGCAGAGGTTGCTGGCCCCATCCACTGCTATCTTCTCAAGCACGCAAGCATGAGGGATGTTCACTCAGGAAAATATGGGTACTCCTTTATTCACACCTAGGAAGAAAATGTCTTCTGCCGATAAACCCCATCAAACACCAGAAGCCTCATCTCGACCACAGCATGCAGGCCTGCACTCATGGAGGAGAGTGCTCCCACAGCTGAGCATTCCACTCCTCCACATATTATGAGGATCATCCTCCCACTTTGCAGACTTTCTCTGCTGTTCCTGAAGGGCTGCTTCAGGGGAGGAGTAGAATTTCCAAAAAATCACACTTTTCAGGCTAGTCCATTATTATGGATGATAATTTTCATCATCACCACAGGTAGGATGATGAACCTGAGGGCTCAGCTCCCTGTTGGGACAGTGGAATAAGCGCACTGCATGAGTTTTCAATTCAAAGAGCAATAAACCTTTTTCCAGTCAACCCCAACATACACCTAACTACTTATTCTGCATATTGATAATTAGTCTGCAATGTTATCCTCATAACCTTCCTGTTTTGGCTGTTTTCTCTTTTGTTTTGTAAACTCAGATCTGCTAAATAATGCAATCAGACTTCTCCTCTCCAATCACTGTCATTTTGTCCTACAACACTCAATGCCTAATAAAGTGACAAGAAATAACGCACTGACTGAGATGTATATTGCTTGCATTCATCTTCATTGCAACAATGAGTCATTATTCAGAGTATGTTTATGTAATATCATAAATACCAATCTCTGGTATTTATGCAGCATAGTATTTACTTGGGCAAGTTGCCACATGCACTAAAGAAGTAAACAAAGACCCATTCTTTGGAGGGTTAAAAAAGTCTTAAAATGAATCCAATTTTCCTTCATAAGGCACTCCTTGTTATTTTACCTAAAGTGGCTCTTTAAGATATACAGTATGATAAAACACACAATTCCTGGGAGACATAATTATGGTTCCTAAGAGACTGGTGAATAAACAATCAGGAAAAGAGTGTTTGTTTTCCCTAGGTTTTTCTTAACTATTAATGGAAGGCATTAAAAAAATGGGGAGGAATGTGTTGGGTCGGTAAATGGTAAGGAAAGCTGAGGAGCACACTTCACTGAACACACAGGGTTTCTGCCTTAAAAGCAGTACTATTTTACTGGATTGTAAATAATCCTATTTTGCAAATGTGTTTGCGGTGGGTGTAAATACCACAGTGTGCTCTTTGTTATATTTACTGTACTGCGTACATCAATGGCACAGCGCATGTTCCAAAGTAAAGAGCTCGCCTTGTCTCACGTTACCTTTAAGCATTAAGACAAACAACTTCCTTCGAATCAAGGTGACAGAACCTTCTGCATCGTACGAAATGTTCTATCTGACACAAATTCCTCAGAGTGGCGGGGGCCCCGCCTGGCACAGCGCCGAGCCATGGCAACTACTTCTCTAGCAAATCAGGGATTGCAGTCAGCCCAACACAGACACAGACACTGGAAACATAGAAGATGACTAAAACAGAATCAGCAGTTCAAGAAAACCTTCTTGCAACCTACGTTATCAGAACACAATCAAACAGGACAGTGTTGAGTAACACTGGTCCACATGAAGTTACTCAGTGATCTATCACTTAAAAACACACGCTCCCAATGGCACTGCTCATTTCTCTAAATCAGTTCCCTCTCCTGTAAATCAGATTGATGGAACCAAGTCATTCTGTTAGTGAGCGAGCGATGGGCTATAGAGTGCCCTCACTGAAGCACAGCTTAGCACTGCAGGGCCTGGGCATGCCCCAGCTCCTGTCACTGCAGCCTTCTAACCTCATGTTAGAAATACCTCATTCCTTTAGCAGAGACAAATGGACACCTCACCTTCCTCCTGTGGCAAGTAGGTGTCAGAGCAATAGATCACAATGCCGTAGTTAATGTTCATTTATGATCCACTTATTTCCTTAAAAAAAAAAAAAAAAAAAAAAAAAAAAAGGACTGCAAATGTCACAAAAGAGCCTATTTTCCTCAAGAAGATCTGAAGTAAATGCTGATGCCACTGCAGGCTGAAGAGCACACGTGGGCTATGGGTTAGTGCCTACATGATAGGAGATATTTCATCTCTTTTTATCTATCCTGCACATATAGATTTGCAAAAATGGCGACAGAAAAAATGTATGCACAGGATAAATCTGGTCAAGCTAGT
The DNA here is from genome assembly GCA_016647715.1 of Pavo muticus. Classification (NCBI taxonomy): domain Eukaryota; kingdom Metazoa; phylum Chordata; class Aves; order Galliformes; family Phasianidae; genus Pavo; species Pavo muticus. Next base: position 863,463 of record JACDJE010000245.1, read on the forward strand.
ACTTGTTCCCGTCTTTAGGATTTATTAGAGAAGAGAATAAACATACTTGTTGTGGTAATTAACCCCACGTAAATCACAAATCCTGTCTTTATAGAGTTTTGTTTGTGCTGCTGTCATTAAGAGCTATTCAGTGTTTCCAAACTGGAGGCAGGCCCGAGGTGAAACCTCAGCAAGCAAAAGGAGAAGACGCACAAAATGGAGGACAAAACAGGGAGACCCCTCATCACTGGGCTGCTTCCTTGAGGCTCCAGCAATAAAACCCACCAAGCCCGAGCACCTCTAGGCAGTCTCAGTTTGGTAACTACATCTCTGTCATCTAAGAAAAATAGATTGACCACCAGCCAGGCTCTCAACCCCCAGGCCCTGATCGTGTGAGGCCCATTCCCCTCACCCACACAGAGCTCAGGATCTGTCCAGTCCAGTGTGTGGGACATGTGGGTACTACAGTACAAACTATTCATGCCAGGCTGGGCTGTTAGCTGCTCCTCAGCCTCTCGATGGTCCCTTCAACAGTCTGCAGAAATCTTGTCATTAATTTCAACAGGCATGGGATCAGGGTTAGACCTCCCAGAACAGACACCTGCATGGATGCACGGTGGCAGTGCTAACTCTGCCCTCAGGAACAGCCCCTTATCTCCTCCTTTGTTGCTGGGCCCATCCTGCCCAGCTCCTTCCAGCAAACACCACAGGTAAAGGAAGCCTCTCTCCATAAGGAAATGCCTTCTCTTCTGTAACAAAGCCCTCAAATTAATTAGCAGTGGTGTGATGCCTTCGAAGAAGGTCTGAAGTGACACTGTAATGCTGACTGAGTGGATACTTCAGTCTGGCAAGTCACTAGACCTCTTGCTGACATCTGCCATACAGAGCATGCAAATGATGGAGGTTAAGTAATAGCAATGAGGAACAAGACAGTTTCTACGCACAATGTTTTGATCACTTCGGTAAGGAGTGGTCGATCAAAGATGCCTTTCAGTTCAGGACACATCTTACTGGAGGAAGATTACCCAGTGAATAATCTGGAGCCGCCCAGCTAGGAGCCTGCTGGAGGATGAAAATATAATGAGCTCTTCATAGGTCAGTACTGCTTGTGAGACAACGCTTTTCCACTCGTGCTATGAACCCATCCTGTCTTCAGGCTACACTGGTGAAAAAATGATCACCCAACAAAGACAGCACAACACAGCAAAATTGAAAACACATTTAGCAATTTGCATACCTTGCATGCCATAGAACACCCCCAAATCCTGGTGGAAATGTGCATAATGTGCCAGACATCTTGAACCCAGGAACTCCCCTCCCCATAATCCCCTGGGACTGAAAAGTTTCTGATTGTACTCCAGCTTCCCCATAAAAGCTTCATTGTTACAGCAGCCCAGCCTTTACCAGGAGTCATGGCATCGGGCCACAGCCTCCAGGGACACTCTCAAGCTGCACAAAACAAGTTTTTCCAAACAGTTTAAGTATTTCCCAGCCCAGACTCTCACATTCTAGTTGTTTGTGCAGGGACAGTAACCCACCAAGCCCTGCCTAAAATACTGGTTGTTTAAACTCCACAGAGACATTTTTACTAACATTCCTTACTGCCGTAACCTCTTGACCACTTTAAACTACTATTAACGGGCAGACTCCATAGGCCTAATGTCAAGGAGTCATCCCCGCTGCAAAAAAAAGCAGCAATTGGACAATAGATACATGATTGCTGCTTCCTTAGCACCGCTGCTGCAGCTGGAAGTGTCTTAGTTCGACTTGACTTTGCAGCAGAGACACAGACAGTGTCAACGAGGCAGCTCTTGGTTGCAATAAGGGTTTATAATGAAAGTGGGGACACCGACTGGGTGAAAGCTGGTGGGCACAGGGAGGTGATGTCGTTAAGGGGAGCTGTGCCTGCTGGAGCCCTGTGTGTCTCTGTAGGGCTGAGGTTTCGCTCTGGTCGGAGCCTTGATATCCCATATCTTCCCCTGTTCCTGCTCTAATCAAGCTAATCAGGGCCCTCATTTGCTAAATTAGTACTAATTAATGAAACGCTAATTAAAAAAAGGTCTGACTGTAATTCACAGCTTCTGTTTGTCATGGACTCTCAGTACTTTGGAGGCACCAGTGTGTGCTCTACACGCAGCCAGAGCCAGGCATGGGTCAGAGCTCCATTCCAGCCATGCTGTCCTCCTGGGAGTGAAGCACCTCTCTGAGTCACTGCTCAGCCATGCAGTGTTTGGTGGGTTTTAACACAGAGCTCTTCAGAAGGTGGCTTTTAGGTGGCTCGCTCTGTAAAGACAACAAAACAAACAGAATTGGATCTGAAGAGGAATTTTTGGAGTGCTCAGCACCAGGCCCTGTGTCTGCCAGGAGCCCAGCAGCCCTCAGTGAGCTTCTGCAGGCTAGTGAGTGCCAAGGGACAAAGCCTTTGTACAGGTGTCTGAACACATTGCTGTTTGAGGAAATAAAAGGCTTTAAATGTGCTCATGAATTCAGCTAGCGGCGTGGCCAAGGGCCCCCAGTCCATCAGCACAATATCCCTTTGGGCTCTGGGCAGGGATGAAAGCTGCATGGACAGACAGCTGTCCTCGTGTCCTCTCCAATGGGGCAGCTTCAGCCAGCGAGCATGTAGCACAGCGTCACCCAATACCTTGGTAAGGCCTTTGGCTCAGTTTGGTCTAATTTGCTAACACATGCACCATAATTACAGGGCTTGTGTTTAGGCATATCTCAAGAGTTCCTTGTACATGTAATAAGAGAAGCTCATTCATCTGGATCCCATGAAGGAAGACCAGCCCTACACCATCCAGGGCCAGAGCCCTTCACACAGGTGCCATTGAAAGCTATTGGGAATCAGTTGCAGATCAAACCTGATGTTTTGCAAAGTTCTGCTTTTGTTCCTTGTATTTGCTTTCTGGCAGCCCTTATGGTGCCTGCTGGCAAGGCAGGAGCAGGGACACAGGCAGGCTACTCACAGAGCCCTGTGTTGCTCCAGCTTCCCAGTAGAGTCCCTCTTCCCTGCTTGCCCTCAGTGAGTCTGAAGGTACCAAACTGGAGGGTGCTCCTGAACGACAGTCACTGCTCTGCTGGTGGGTGCACAACAGAAGGAAGGAGAATTGACTCTTTACACAAGGCTCCTTGCCAGCGTAACTACACTGCTTAGAGCTGCACTGCCTTTCTTTACCTTTAATAGCTATGGACCAGCATAGCTTTCTCTGCAAAAATTTAAATGGAGACCAAGTCCAAGTGTGGAATTTGATCCTTTATCTTCTGTGTGCCTAATGGCAACATCTTGTGCTGTTTAATGAGCTCCGTCTTGCGTCATGCATGGCATAGATTGAGCCTCAGAAGTGCTTCTTGGTGTTGTATCAGCCCTTGGCCAGGTAACACAGCTGGGCAGCTTCTCCTGGCTCTGCCCTCGGCTTGGGGCGAAGCTTTTCTCTCTCTCCATGGCAGTTCTGCACTGAAGCTGTCCTTGCTCCAGCCTCAGCAACACTCACTGCTTTTAAACACTGATCATCAGAGCTGTTTTTCATGCTTTGAGATGACAACTAATCAACACAGAACGGATGACACAACTAACTGACAGAAAAAGAAGTTCATGGCATTTATTTGCCCTAGAAATATGCCTCACATTAATGAAATATTCTAAGAGAAAGCCTCTTGAGTTTTCTCCCTAGACAGGGCTGCATCTGATGGAGTAAGACAGAGGGGCTGTGTCATGCAATTACAGCTTAGAAGGCTCTAGGAGTAAGTGAGAGCCTGTGCAAGGCTGTAAGGGCTCAGCACCACGGGGCTAGGTCTGGAACAAGCACTGCAATGGTTTCTTTTGGTAATACAGTGAATTCTTGCCTTAAAGTGGAGCTGTGGTATAGGGGCACAAAGTGATGGTACAAACTCTGCAGTGGTTAGTCCTTGTTGAAGTTGAAGGGCTGAAGTGTTACCAGGAAGGTTGGTGCCTCTTTCTGGATGCTTTTGTAGAGTTTCTGACAATGGTTTAAGACATGAAATGCATAAATTTCTCAAGAGAAATTTTTAGTTCCCAGAGAACTGAAACATTTTGAGCTCTTGCACTGAATTGTTGGCTCTGTCTGAAAATGAAACCATGCAGCTGCCCAGACCACCATGTTGCCACCAGAGGATGGACATGGCAGTGAGTGCAGGCCCATCTCCATGCTCCCACTGACAGATCCCAGCTACAGCTCTGCACTGGGGGAGCCCTTCCACTGAAGTGCTACAACAGCAGTTGCTAAAGCTACATTTGGCCTTATATCTGACTTTCTTTGATTTTTTTCTGCAACCTCTGGCAGGTCTTCAGTGCATTCAGTTCTTTATATTAGAGCAATCAATCCCACATGCAACCAATTAGGTTTAGACATATTTCGGTGACCATAATATTGTACAGACGTTCTATCAACTTTTCAACAACAGAGGGTGGCTCCTACATGTCACTTTCTAGTGGGGAGCATGCTGACTGCAGTTCAGAAATATCCCAAAGAGAAAAACATATTCTAGAATTAAACTGAGCCCAAATGTGCCACTTGTAGACAACATTCTGGCTTTGTGTACATACAACAGGGACCCAAACACTGTCCCTCCTCAGTGCAGCGCACAGGGCAAGAATCTCACTAGACCTGCATGACCAGGTTTGTCATCCAATAACCTCATCGCCTGCCACTGTCGTTGCTTGTGTACCAAATATGTTTTGATTCTCAGAAGCAAAGAGGCAGCAGCACTCACAAAGCCTTTTAGCTCCATTTCCTTAGTCTGTGCCCCTAAGGAGGGATGGGAGTGCAGACAGTATAGGTGGGCATTTGCCTTCACCACCTGTGCACTGAATGCAGTTCGGTCCTCATGGCTCCTCAGTCCCTAGCTGCTGTGCTGACATATCACACTCCGGCCATTATTTATCATATTATCTGAAACTCCTCCTTGGTAAATCTTCAGCTGGAGGCACATCTTCCTGTTATTCATGGTGGGAAAGGCCTATTGATCTGCATTACTGACCTATACAAGGATTCTGGATGTGTATTGACAGTTTACCCTGCCAGACATAAAGCTTTAAAGGAATAACCATAAAGAATTACTTGGCACAGGTTCCATGAGGCAGGCTGGATGCCTGGCCCAAATCTAGGTTACCACATGGTCTGTGGGGCTCCCTGACCAAATGAAAAACAGCAAGATGAGGCAAGATACAGGTAATCAAGGTGGGATGGCAAACATCACAGCTGTTATCCTCAAGAATGTACTCACAACTTCGTTTCCCTGAGCAGGGTAAGAGACTGCAGTCCGTGAGATCACCCCCAGAAAGAAGCACCTCTTTTGCATGCTATGGATGTCCAGCACCTCACAGCACCAAGCCTGCAGTTATCAATTAATGCACCAAAGCCAGAAAGAAATCACAAAGGAAAACAACATAGAATGAAAATGCAGGAAATAGCTTCTACTTGGGCATGGATGAAAACTGAACCACAATTCTCTTCAGATAACCCTGGAAGAACAAAAATGTTCCAGAATTCAGCACAGGCATTGAAAGCACATCACCAGTGTCTCCTTTCAGCTCTGGGACACAGGCTATTGACACTGGTATTTGTTAAAGAATCCTAGAATCTCTTCACCATGGACTTTGCCCCGCCAGTGACTGAGAAAGAGCTCAATTCCTCATGTGGGTCATTTCCGTTCAATGGAAGGAGCCAGTGCTGATGCCACTGAGCAGCTTGTTTGTTTGCTCTGCTGTCAGGGAGAAGACTTCTAGTGCCGGGGGCTTGGTGGCAGCAAGAGCAGCTTCACGTCAACTGTCCCACGGCTTCAGAGCTCTCCTCAGAAACTGAGTTCTTCTCTCTTCTCTCACATCAGTGGGGACTTTCTGGTCCTCACTACAGCACAAACACGTAATGAGAAGCCCACATGCGGCATATTGTAGATCACGGTTCTGGAGCTAGACTATTTGTAGAGCTTTTGCATTACAGCTGTTGTAGTGCAAGATGTCTGGATAACATGGCAATAGGAAGACTAATGGACTTCAGATGGGAAATTAATGGAGCATCTTTCCTTCAAAAATGTATTTCTGTCAGAATCACAACGCTTTGAGGAATTATTACTCTTACCCAGAGCATTTGGAGGAAGATATGCCAACAATTTTTGGAATAAAGCATTTAGATTTTTGATTTTACATAATATATGCATTTTTAAAAGTTGTAATAATCCAAATAAGCCAAAACTATTTATTTTTGTGGAATTTTCCTTTGTGGAGAATTTCAACATTTTGAGGTTTTGTTCTGAATTGGAATGAAAACAAATTTCAAAATCTCAAAATTGTCTGTGAAACACAATTTCCATTCTCTGGCCAGCTCAAGTTTCAGGCTAGAACATGTATAATAGCTCCCCTGCAGGGAATCCCTTTAGGAAAAAAAGTCTCTGAATGAATTCAGTGGTGCAAACATACTGTTTTCAGGATCTGCCTATTTTTCCAAGTAGGTAGCAGTGCCACTGAGAACTTCCCCAAGTCACTACATAAGAAGCCTGCACACATTCCTGAAAAACCTATTTCTGAAAGGCACTGCTAACTTTGCAGAATTGATGGTGACTGTTTCCTGGTAGTGCTATTAGTCATTCAGTCACAGCTGTCACACAGATCACAGAACAGATCTCATAACTATGTTTTTGTCCTACCTTTGCTGGACTGTCTTGAACAACTTTATATTACATTTTCAAGATAGATGCTGTGCATTCAGATTAAAATATTCAATAGAACAGAATTTATGTTCTAGGATATCTGAATGGATTTAAATATTTATAGCCTTAGCAAACACTCCTACCCCAAAATAAAATTAAAAATTACACATTACAAACATTCAGGCTTGCACCTGCATGTGTAAAGATCAAAAATCCACATTAGGACAAATTAATTATTAGAGACTTTGATGGAGATCTACTCCAAATGCTATTGTCAGGAGAGTTACTTCAGATTTAGAGTGACATAAATGAGATTTTAGGCCAGTCTGCTCACAGCAGCTTTATCTATCACAAAAGTATGAAGAAGTTTAACACTTATATGAATTAACACAGTAAAGTTAATCATGCACTCTATTAAAAACAAACCCTGCATGCTATGTTTGTGTTTGCTGCCTTTCTCTAGCCATGTTTTAGTGCAAGGGGGTTTGTGCTTGCTGTTCTTGGTGTGTGCACAGTGCTGTGCTGATGTGTTCTGGAGAGTGTCTCTGCTCCTCCAGAAAGCAAAGGCTCTGTGTCAAGGTGAAAACTGAACTAAACACACATTCTGCAGTCAAAGTTTGTTTATAACTCAGGACTCTGCTGGGGCAGTTACGCGGCAGTTTCACTAAACAAACAAGTAGAAAGCAGGGCAATGTCCAAACACTGGAGTGCAGCTTATTTAAATTGCATGAATAGCTGTCAGAGGAGGAAAGCTGTGAGTGAAACACATTGTCTCTGCAATACATAAAAGTGCATGAAAGGCGACAGATCCGACTCATGCCCAGATATGACTGTAGGCTGGCCTTGTCTTTCACCAAGATGCCTCCAACCAGCTATCTCAGCATAACACAGGAAGTCATTGAGAGCCCATTTGGAACTTGACATATTTGTTGCAGAATGAGCAACATAAATCTTTCAATCCACCTAAGTTGCTATATTGTAAGGTGTGTGTTAAATCATCGCAACAGGATGCACCATCTGAAGGGCTAGCTACAGAAGGGAAAACAAACCAGAATGGCATGGTAAATCTATCAAGGAAGGACGCAGAGAAGCCCTACTGGTTGGATTGGTACCATAGCTGTCCCTTTCCCATGCCTCACTTCAGCAAGATATTTTCTGCCATTGCACCCTATTGAGCTGTCTGCTCACCTTGTGTATGCAAACCACCTCCTTTGCTGAACTCCCCTGCATCTCATGCCCCTTAATGCAGTTCTCTTTAGAAACCCTGTTGAGATGCAGAAGGGCCACTATCCCCCATTTTATATAGGCAATTAAGATCTAACAGACTGCCAAAATTCAAGTAGACTTGTCTTCAGCTGACACTTCCCCTTCAAATTTTCTTCTAGAAAGACTGAATGCTCGTTTGGATTTGGAGAATAATATTTCCATCCACTTGTCTTTCAAACTCCTGCATATCCTTTACTGAACATACACATATCAAAATGAGCAATCAGTCATCTGATGTAGATAGATTAATTATGATGCACAGAAGTTCATAAATTTGTTATTGGTCCCTGTGATGTAACCACAGCCTTTTGACATAGCACCCCACCTTTCCTTCCATGCTAGAAAGTACGTGAAAAATGTGCTCACCTGATTAGATACCTAATTTCAATCTTAAATGATTCCAATATAAATATATTCCCTCCTTGATTGTATTGTCCAAGAACTGTGGCAGTGTGCTTCCTGCTCAGAGCCTGGCTTTGCCATGGCACTGCCCCATCACACCCCGGGTACCTGCACTGCTGCCACTGCTCAGCTCAGCTCTTGCACTTCCGGAAGGGGAAAACACTGTTTCACTCAGAAGTGGAGAGGAAAGGGTCTATCAGGGAGTCAGCTCCCTGCCGAATATGACCTTGTGGCGGTTCTCACATATCTTAAAGTAATTCACCAGCAAATTAATTACCTAAAGTCTTAGTCACTTTCCTCAGTAAAATACAATCATTCTTTAATTTTTACTCACGAAGGCTCTTCTCTTTCCAGTATGCCTCTTCTCCTGTGCTTGGAAAATTTCCCTTTAGATGCTGCAGTTATTCTTTTGCATTTTCGCTCTCCATCAGTATTTGCGAAGCACTCTGTTGCTTTCGGTCTGCTCTGTCTGTAGCATGCAGTGCCTTTGACATGAGCAAATGTAAACCAGGGTCATCTGCCTTGGAACACTCCAAACTGAAACAAAAATAAAGATTTGCAAAATTAACACAATCATGTGGATTTATTCTAAGGGAAGTGGGCAGAGAATTGGTCCCAGGAAGACTGTAATACAGGAATCTCTAGATTCCTAGACAAAACCTGTCTAAGTGAGTTTGTGGTCAACACTTGAAACAAACAATTGGCCCTCCCATCGCTCTTAGAACATGGCAGAGCTCCATGTGGCCAGCATGAAGTGCTCCTCTGCGGCTGCTGCTGGCAGCCCGGCATGGGAAGGTGCGGTAACGTATTAATGCACACCGCAAGGCAGAAACCACTGCTGCTTGTGATTCTACCTCAAATACTTCTTTTTTTTGTTTTTTCAATTCAGTATGTAAACATGGGAGCAAACAGGCTGAATGATTTAAAAAGCAGCAATTATGACTAAAATGCTAGAAAGGAGAAGAAGATATTGTTGGGCTGAGCAGAAGTGAGAGGGAGGCAGCTCTCCAGCTTGGAGGGACAAGGGATTTGTTCGGGGAGCCACAGAAATATTTGTCTAGATGCCACAGAAGAAAATGAAGAAAACCATGCTTTATAATTAATATCACAACGATCTTGTATCACTAAGATCTAGCAGGCTGGGAAAATATTTCCTTCAGGGAAGTTCTGGACTTTAAAATCTAGCAGAGATTTTCTCATAGCTAAAGGATAAACACGCACAGAGCAATTAAAATAGTATTAGATTCCCCCCACGCAGAATGTATAAATGAAAAAGCAGCAGCACTTTTACAGCAGCAAGGATTACACAGGACTGAGAATGCAGTGAGAAAAACCATCCCATAGGCAGCCAGCCGCAGCCTCTGATGCAGCACACTGGCAGCAGGGAAATAATGGCAGAAGTTAAATGGGTCAGTGCAGAAGCAATAAGGAAGTAAAAGAAACACAAAATCAGTAAGTTTATCACTTTCTGCCTTCCAGTTCCTTTTACAATGTGGAAATAGCTGGTTTGCAGCACCACAGCGCAAGAGGAGCCTACCACAAGCTTTAATGCACCTTTCTAAGCAGATGATCACAATCACAACATTAACACATCTGTTTTATTGGTAGTAGCTGCAGCAGCAATGGTTGCTGTGTTACAGTAGCACTGAGTGTCACAAACTACCTGCCCGGGCCCAGGGCACATTGCACCCTATGAGCGCACAGTCACAGATGGAAGAGTTTAAAACCTTGATCTTATTTGTTTGTGAAAATTTGATTTGATTTAAAATTTGCTCCGTTCCAGAAAAGATTTATCTGTGTGCTTTTCTCTACTGCTGTGAGGAACGTGACTAGTCACCATGTGGAAAGCAAAGCAGATGCAGGACAAGAATCGGAAAGCACATGCAGGAGATGGGCATAGCATTCTTGAAGTCTTCATTTTCCTTCACCTCTTTGTAAAGAGAAGCTTTATTTAATGCCAAGTTCCTCTGTGCTCTGAAAACATGAGCAAAGACCCAGAACAGGCTTAGATTGCCTTAAAGCCTCAGAGATTTAAAAATGGCAATCCAGTTTGGCTTCTCATCATTTGGCATCTGGTTTCTGAGCCTCGCAGTGCATTTGGATAACATTTTCAGGCTTTTCCCTGCAACTAAAGAATTAGAAATTTATTGTTTAAAAAAAAAAAAAAAAGTGAGAGAGTCATGTGATCATGTGCTTCCAGGAGCTGAGACTTGAAGAAAAAGCCCACCCCAGACTCACAATAAAATCATGAGAATTGAAAACACCAGCCTTAAGAAGCTCATCCAAGATTTCTGCTGTGCATGTGGAAAACCAGGGTGTTGTCAGGACTAGTTAGCTAATGTTATAAAGCCTTCAGAAGAAAAACGTTAGTTACTATTTAGGAGGAAACCAAAGTGCAAAGTGTTTTACATATAAATCTACGATTCAGAAGGGCAGCATTAGAGCAAGACTGAGCTCTGGATTACTGAAGGATAATAAAGAGGTTTTAAACACAGCCATAACTCATTCTGCATAAAAATGACCCAGCAGTTCCTTGATCAAGCTGAAAACAGGACCTCTGGAAGCGATTAGGAGTGGGCTGCCTCCCCTCCTGCCTCTCACCTCATCTGCTCAGGACGGGAGCAGTGCGGAGCAGCCTGGGCAGGGAAGCTCTGTGCCCAGCCAACTGCCCTCCTTCCTCCCAGGAGCAGAGCAAAGGATGGCGGCACAGCTCTGCTGGGCCTGGCAGGTAATGTGGTGCAGAGCAGAATGGCATGAAATGCATGGTGTGACAATCCCCCTGTTCACATCATTCTTATTTGGGGGTGTCAGACCAGCTGTAGCCTGGCTGTGTGCACTGAAGCCGCCCACTGGCAGTCAGAGCCTGTATGGAACGTCTGGTTTTAGGCAGAGCAATCCAGTTTGCACAGCATAGACCATGCTACTGTGCAGCAGAATCAGGGGAGAGGGACAACAGGGAGATTTACTTTAAAGATGACTCCTGAACCAAGCCAACCCACCACCGCCGGCTCACCCACCTCTCCATGTGACAGGCATAAGGAATGTCAGCTCTTGGCCTTCTGAAAAGTGTATTTATTTTAGGCCAGGTATTTTTCAACTTCATCCACTTGTGGGTCCATAAAATAATATTGCTAAGGGGGTGAGGACTCCATTAAACCACATGCAAGCCTGCTGATAAAGGGTTTTGTTTTTCCTTTGCACCTTTTGCAGTCAAAAGTCCCACCCTTCTGCAGGCATCCAGAGCTGAGAATCACTGGTTTCAGTTTTTTGGACCAGAGCTCTGTTCAGTTTGGTGGCAATAGAATAATTCACACATGTTGAAACATTCATCTCCTGGCTTTAGCTGCTTGGAAATGGACCTGTCTTGCACGCTACAAGCTGCTTGGAACCCACTGGTCCTCCCCTCCTACAGATGAGACGAAGGGAGTGCTGTTACTTTGTTAGGAGAACTTAAAACAAACAAGCCGCCACCAACTGCAGTCCATGTATACGGTTATGATTTTAAATTGCAAACAGGAGGCTACTTGGCTTTGCATGGTAAGCATTGTCTGACAGCGGATGGGCTCCTCTGATCTCCCTGAGCCTTGGATTGCTGCTGTGAGATTGTGTCACAACCAGTCATTAATTATTTCATCAAAAGCTTATTTTTCTCATTTCCTCATCATTATTTCCACCTAGTTTCTTATAAATTGAATCCAGTTATTGGCAAGGCTTGTTTCTCCCAAGCAGAGAAAAGTATTGACCTTAGAAAAAATGTTCTGTTGATATATGTCGCTCACGTGCATATGTATGCGCACACCAAGCAGAAATCAGTGTATATGTGTACAAACACTGCTCTGCCCTGCTTGTCCTCCCAGTTGCTCTGGAAGCAGATTCCCCTTATTCCTACCTGTTAATAGATGGAAACAGAGCCTTTCTCTGGGGAAAAGCAGAAAGAAGGTGAGCAGTACTGTTACCTCCTCAGGAGACAATTATTTTTAAAAAGTGCCACAGTATTCTTGGAAAAATTGAGATACCTCCTGGTAGACAAAACAGGATAGCTCTGGCACTACTCATGGGAGATAATTACAGCCTCCAGAGAGTCATGAAGACCAAGCCCAAGGAAGCAGGGAGGAGCAAGGCAGCCAGAACGGCCATAGCAGGGCCTCAGCAAGATGTCGCCAGCCTCTGAGATGCAAGCCAAGGGAGAGGAACAGCAGCTCCACCAAGGCCTCCCTGCCCCCAGAGACAAGAGCAGTCTCACAAGAACGCTGTGGCTGACAGCCCAAAGTGTAGACGCTCCAGGGTTGCAGTGGGCCAGGGGTGAGGGCAGTGCCCCAGGAGAGGTCCCCAGGCAGCCCCACAGCCCAGCTGCTCAGCTCAAACAGCAACAGCAGCTGTGAGATGGAGAACTGTGCTGCCATCCTGCTGAAGCCCAGGCAGGAGATGGGAGCATCAGCAGCAACCTGCTGAACCTCTGTACAGCCATCTTGGTGAAGAGCCCAGCTGTTTTGGGGAAACATGGAGTGTTCACCTCGTGAGATGTTCAGTATGTAATGCACAAAGCATTGAGGAATGCCAGCAAGGTCCCTTCTGTGCCTGACTCAGCAACGCGCTGTGCTAAGCGCAGTTTGTCCTGCAGCTTGTGCTAAAGAACGCACGACTCACCACAAGGACTCCAATTCTTTCACAACACAAGGGGCACAAGAACATGACAGTCACCACACTGAGCCAGGCCAAAGGTCCATCTAACTCCTGTCTCCAATAGTGGCAAAAGCAAAATGCCTGGGGAGAAGTATGAACACAGGGTAAGCACATACAGCTTTTCCCCTGAGTGTTCTCCAGCCCCCAGCCATCTCCAGATTAGGAATTTCTGCAGCCAAGTATGGGTTTTGTGTGCTTAGAGCTCTGTAAACTGCTCTGAGTTGCATCGTTCAAAGGTCTTTGTGTTTCCCCAAATATTTGTGCTCTTTCAAGACATATTCTTTCTGATCTCTTATTATTTGCCCTTCCAATAGCTGGACGTATGTCTGTCTGCACCATCCATCTAAATTTTCCACTCTTTGTCTTATGTTCTCCTCTCTTTCCATCCCTCAAACTTTACCACATTAGCCAAAGAAGATGTCTAAAGTTCAACTAACGTGCAGGGCCTGTCCATCACTGGAAAGTTGGCTCTTCCATGCTACAGTCTGCTGCAAAACCTTTTGGTCCAGGCTTTCCATACTGTCCTCTGTGTCTCCACCTGCACTTGTTCTTCCTGATTCATTTTTTTGCAGTTCTCTGTCCAGGGCTGGTGACCCTCTCTGATGTTTTTCAGTGGTTGCTCCAAAATCTCTGTGGATTATTGTAATTTCCCCCTCTAAACTGGGTCATTTGTATCAGCCTTGTATATGAGCAGTGATTAATCTATTAAAAAATAGCACCAAAATGTGCTATCACCTTGTGTAACCAAGGTTGGGCCATGCAGTATGTGACACTCCTGAACTGTGTGGATCAAACGTACATCTGATTTCTGGAAAAATGTGCAAAAGACAAAAACCTTAGCTCTTTCTGGAAATCCCCCACGCAATATTTTTTTGTCTCCTGAGAAAGACTCATTAAACTGTCTGCAAGCCTTCACTGGAGAAAGACCTCCATCTAAGGGGACTCTGGATGGAGGGGCCCAGTTTTAGTAACTCAGCACTGATGGCGCGGAGGCATGTCCGCAAGATCTGCACCACGTAGCTCATTCCCAGAAGCAGCAAGTCATCCTCAGTGCTACGACAATCAGGGAGGAGCCCGTGTAAGAGATCGCAGCTGTCCCTTTTGAGAAGGCGGTGTCCAGACTTCATCCTGGACTTCCCCAGAGATGAATCACCTCTCCAAGAAAGCTGTTCCCATGAGTGCAGTGGGTTCAAAGAACAGCTCTTGCACTCATGCCAGTGAGTCAAGCTTCTGCTCTCTATGCTTTCTGTTGGATTGTCAACAACATGGACACAGAGACTGCTGCTTTTCTATCTGAGGGATAAAACCAGCAGATCTTCCTTACTTGCAATACAGAGACTGTGAGTTCTTAGAGGCAGGGACCACCGTTTTTTTCTGGAACATCTAACACAACAAGGTTGCATCCTGGCTAATAGCCAAGACATCTATTCCCATATGAATATTAATGCTACACCTCAGCATGCACCCTCTCATGGTTGTCAAGGCTGTAATTCACAACACACGTCTCACCAAGAGATTTTCCTGCACAGCGCTCCAAAGCCCTAACAAGCTTTGAGCAGATGACAGAACAGTCTGGCAAGCTGGCAGTCATGGCAAAAAGGGACATTTCTGCAGAAAAAAACCCCAGAGATTTATACAGTGTCTTCTGGAACAGCAATACATTATGGAAAATCTACATAATTGCACTCTACATGATGCCATCTACTTCGTACAGCCCACTGTGCTGGAATATGTGCGCTGATCACCTAAGGTACACTGGGCTCCATTTAAAACACATTAGTACTACTTGGTGCATCTTCTCACACTTGGTACACAGGAATAAGCACCAGGAAGAACATACACGTGCTCTGCTATCCCCCAATGCACATGAGGGGGTGACACAGCAGCACTGTGTCCCAGTCACCACAAATCTGAGACTCGGCATGACAGAAGTTATCTCCTTTTGGAAGTAATGTCATTATATAGAGCGTCCTGATTTAATTTTCAAGAACGTGGTTTAATGGTAATTGGTCCATTTAAGCCTTTACATTGAAATATTCCTGGACCAGCCTGGCTCACTCAGATCAACTGTTGTTGCAGTGAGCTTATGCCAGCAGCTTGTCTCAAAATCCCTTTTGGTCTCAACCCCTTTGCTACGGTTGCACATACTGCTGATGTTCCCTTAAGGTGTACTTCAGACTCTCCTGAGCTCCAGCTTGGAGCTCTCAGCTGCCACTGAAGAGCACAGCAAGGGCATGACTTAAAGGAGCCCACAGGTGCCCCTCTCCCACAGCACGAGACAGCTCCTCAGCCCCTCTGCATTGGCACCACTCACACTGAACTGAACTTTTGGTTTTTCATATTAAAAAGCAACTCTTCCCTCTTGCATGTCTGTCAGGCGGACTCAAATGGAAGCTCCACCATTGATGGCAGGAAGCAGAAGGGAGATACAAAAATTAGTGAAAAGTTAGAGTACTTAGGTGGTATACAGAAACCAGAAAGCCAAAGGAACCTCACTGTGCCAGTGCAGTTCCTGAGATAACTCATTTGAAAGCAAATAGGGAATAATATGTTTAAACTGAGACAGAATTACACAATTAACTGGGTCTGGGATACTACCCAGTTGACAGAGTCAGCGATAGAAGAGATCCTTAGCCATGCATCAAGAGAGGGCTGGACACATTTTTGGAAACAAAGCAAACCAAGGCATAAAGACACTGTCCAAGGTTAAATGAGCTGGAAAAGAAAGTAATTTATATGCCCTGGGCTGATAAGGGCAGGTCTTGCTGGGCTTTCAGGGCAGTCTTCCCCCATTTGTTACTGTTCCTACATTGCTTGCGTGTTAAGTTCATATTGATGAGATTAAATGTAATAGCTTTGGAAGTGTGAAGCCGTGATTGCTTTGAAACTCTCAATCAATGAGACGAATCCAGACTGTCTTTCTCAAAGCCAGTGGGAAATGTTGGACTTAAACCAGTTTGGCAAAAATCAGTATTCAGCCTTTGATAACATAAGAGAGTATTGCTTAGCTTAAGCAAAAGTAGCAAATTTGGACTCTTGGGAATACACTATTCATATCAGAGAAGGGGTATTCTTTCTTTCCCCACCATTAAATAGTTTTCTGATGCAATATTCAGTGGCAACCAAAGTACATATGGGCTGAAATGCATGCTGAGGTTTTACAGCTCCCCTTGGTTCAGCATCTCTGATACTCATATGCACAGTGCCAAAAGGGAAATAAAAAAGAGGCAGCCTGGAGACGAGACCTGGCTCACATGTAAATGTGCCTGTTCAAGCACGTGTATCACGTTCACTGCTACCACCTACTATGTGAAATCTGAAATCCTTGAATCAAGAGGAGGGAGGAGGCGTTTGGGGGGTGTCTTCCCTCCAGACTCCGTAATAAGTTACGTCAGGCTTTCTCAGAAGCTAATCTATGGCTCTCAGGCCAGCACGGTTTGTTGCCAATGACAATTTGTTTCTGCATCAGCAGGTCACAGAGATCAGGTGGGGGCAGAGGGAGTGCTTGTATCAGCCCAATGAGATGAGGCAGAGCTCTGTCTCCTTCCCCCTTGGTTGGCTTCTCTGTGTTCTGAGTTTGAGGGTGTGAGCGGGAGGGAAGTAGCCCTTTGCACAACAAAACCCCAGTGTGCTCAAAGGCAGTATCTGGCCACTCCTGGCTAGCAGTTGTGCTTCCTGGACAGTTGAGTGTTTCTGTAAAGTCAGGAGATGGAAAGACTGTGTAACACGCGGGTTGTTTACTAACGGCTAGACTGATGAGATAGTGGCCATGATAGTTGTGCTAACGATACCGCATTGGTCTCCCTGCAGCCACTGTGGGGCACAGCAGCTCAGGCACCGCCTCTCACCTCCTGGATCGCTGTTCCGACTCACAGGGTCTAAGGGCAGAGGGCACTGCAGTAAGGGAGGTGAGTGCCACCGCAACGCACTGTGCTAGAGCTGCTGGCCTCACTCTAGGTGCGTGGTGTGGGCTCACCCTGCGTGCTGACCTGGTGGCAGCCCCCTCTGCTGGGTGGGCAGTTCTGCAAAGACAGCTGAAATGAATGCAGGAGCTATTTTGCCAGAAGTCAGTATCAGACAAGAGGAAACTACTGTTGCAAAATGTGGTGTAGGATGTGAAATCTACATCCTGGCCCACAGAGTCAAAAAAGAGGAGACAGGTGCAAGTTGTAAAGGGTGGATCTCCTATCATCCGTATGGGAGGCTGGCTATGCTGCAAGCACACTGGGGCTGGAGGACCAGATACAGCATAGCTCTGAGGCAGTCTAAGAACAGCTTTGCTGCTAGACTTGCACAGAATAATCTTTCCCAGGCACTCTCCAGAGCCTGAGAGAGTTTGTCCTGATTTGTCCTGATTGGGTTTGGATCAAACCCAGAAAGTATGAAGGTTTCAACAGAAGATGATTGAGACCAGAATATCTTGAACAACCCTAAAGCCAAGCTGATAAAGGATCTTTTATGACACAGTCTTCATTTTATAAATGAAGCAAGAGATATGACAAGATAGCAGATTAAAGAAGATAAGCCCTCTGCTGTCCTCCTTCGGTCCATGATACTGATCACACCAAGCTCCAACTGGCTTTAGCTCAAGGCACTCAGTCTCTGCAGGGTTGAAGCCCAAGATGAAGCATGTGGGGAAACATCATGAACTGAATATAGATCTCCCGGCTGTGGCCACGATTCCTGAATGATAAACACCACTTCCCTCACAATGAAACACTGAGCAGATAAGAACAGTCTTAAATAAAACTATTACAATAAAACAGAATTAAATAGAACGGCTTGCAATCTGGGACTGGAGAGAGGAAAGCAGCAACTTGAAGCATCTTGAAGGCACACCAATAGATAACAGCAGAAGAAAGTTCATACACAGACTCAGAAGCAAAGATCGCTACCACCACTGCAGCTCTAGTCTATGAAGCCAACCACGTAGAATTATAACTGTGTTCCATGTGTGTATTTGCAATTTAGAAATGAGTCTTCCCCCTTGACTGCAGAGTTGCTGCTCACCTCCCACTGCAGCATGCTGACAACAGGGTGTGTGCTCTGGCAATGGCAGCAGAGAATGTCACTGCTGCCACCTGTAATCAAGGTCTGTGCTGCTCAAGATTTCACTCACCAAGATTTTCTCATGCTTACAGTGCCTCTGAGAGATAAGCAGGAGTTCCAGACACTAGAAACTCATGATCTGTTCCTCCCTCATCATCCAGACATACCTATCTTCCGCAGCATCCTCCTGCAAGGAGTTCAGCTTCCTGCAGATTTACAGCTGGGCTCAGGCACCTAGGATGACAATTTGGGGTACACCTCCCTCACACATTAATCCTCAACAGCAACTGCAGCAAGAGCACAGCAGTCTCCAGAGCAGATACAGCTATAGCAGCTGTGGGAAGCAGAGACCTGACCTTTGATGCTACCGCCTGCTTCTCCCCCATTACATCCTTTTGAATCCCACCTGGGATCTCTACCAACCACATTTACAACTGAAAAACCATCCAGTTGGTTTGAAATTAAAAGCTCTCCATCCAACCTCTGACCCTTCCGTTCTTACCTACGTTGTTCCTAAAGAAGACATTCTCCATCATTTCCATAGGCCTCCTGATCATCCCAAACTACATAAACGTTTCCTTGCTTTACTCACTTGGCTGCATTTATAAAATTCCAAACCCATAATGTCTTTCCCAGGTGAAGTCATGAAGTTTCTGAGCAGCCTGTCTCAGTGGATGACTGCTGCAGTGGCTCCCTGATTGATTCCTCTTATCTTCATGATCTTGACACACATGAAAGCTGCAGCTATGCGAGGCATTGGCGTTGCTCCCAGCTGGGGAGATCTCAGCACCTGGCTGAAGAAATTCTGCACTTCCTAACTTGTTCTTACTTTTCATACGTCTTGGAAGAAACACCTATGTATAATAAGGTACATTTCCCTCTCTATCTTAATACAAAACCAACCAGCAACAGACACAAAGTGGCTTCTGGCCAGGACTTTCTTCAAAACATCTGCTCTGCAGCTCATCCAGGCTCTGTGCCCTGTGAAACCAGAATGTAATGAAGAAGGAAGGGAAGAGGAAGTAAAATCACCTGTGGCTTTGCTTCTGAAGAACTGGATGGTTACATTAGGCTTGGTTTAGCCTGGCGTTGAGCACAGGTGTTAACTAAATAAAAATGGGTTGCTTTTCTGATCTGTAGCCTAGAGATTTAGGGCAAGAAACACGTTACCTCATAGGAAGGAGACGATTACAAGCAGATCATGTGCATTCAAGAAGTATACAGTTCTCTTTTATTTGCTACATTTTGAATTTGTACACTACACAGCATAAACGTGGTTTTGTCATCACTACTCCTACAGGTACAGCTGTTGTGAACTTGAAAATGTCAAGAATTAGCGCACACAAGATATTACCTGCCAAGCATTTCAGAGATTACTCTGTGCATCACCAAACCTTAGCACTAAATCCTCTTATACCACCTAAAGAATAGATCTTTTTGTTTTTTAAATTTACTGTGTTGTCTACTTGGCCACCAGCTGCTGCTATCTGACTGCTGTGGTTGGTAACCGTAAATGTGGGGGCCATTTTGAAACCAAAAGAGATTAAAGACAAGAAGAGGAAGTCCAACAACTTGAAGATGCTATCATCAATCCACAGCTGGCCAGGAACAGGAAGCAAGCGGAGATGGCATACATAACATACTGCCTCTATGGCACAGAGACCAACATAAACTAAAGGCTGTAGAAGCAGCACCGATTATTTCTGAGTAACCACCAATCTAGGCTGGTCACCTGTGAACGAGAGGCACATACTTAGGACATGGGCTCTTTCCTGGTGAAGCTCACTCACAATCTTTCTGACAGCACCAATGCTTTTAAAGCTGGTTTAGAAAGGGAGTAGGGCACAATGCAGACTGAAGTATAATGAACTGCAATGGAAATTGAGGATTGGATTTCGTTCCCATGAGTGTAAGAACTTTGTATGGACCACAGTGGAAGGATATTCAGGTCCTGAATATTTTCATCACCAGTTTAATTGTAGCAGATGAAATGCAAAACAAGACACAGCTGCTCAGACACAGTTTGCAGGAAAATATAACGTTATCATCACCTCGGGAGCTCGCATGTGAGAGAAAAGCTGCCATTCAGAGAAAGGCCATTTCAGGCCAAACATGAAACAGCCAGATGTGGGAAGGCGCAGCAGTCCTCAAGAACCGGCCTGGAAGGAGGGCGTGCTGGGTGCTCTCAACCACAGAGCAGCAGCTTCAGCAGAGCTGTTTTCGGTCTGAGGCAGGGCTCTGCTCAGCACTCACAGGAGCGCATCTGCTGGTGCTGCATCCGCTCGGATGCAGACTGGCACCATTTGGCTGCAGCTACTCCTGCACCTGCACCACAGAGCAGTGGCTGTCAGCAGCATGCCAAGCTGTCCCTGCTGCAGCCATGTGGAGTGAAGGACCACAAACAATCAGTGATATTTTCCAACTCCTTCTGCACCCTTAAGGCTAGTGTAAACGAGAAGAGCTCTCCAACCTGGGAGGAGCAGAGCACTCAGGCTGGTGCCAGACAAAGGACAGTGAAAGGAAAGCATTACGTCCTGACTTGCAGCCAGCAGAGTTTGGCCAGCCCCAGGAACCTGACCCACAGCTCATTAAACGCTTCAGGGTGCAGCCTGAATCTCTCTTTATATTTTTTTTAATGCCACGAAGTAAATTGTACCTGTAATACATTTGCATGTGTAGCTCACATCAGGTTGCATTAAGGTACAGAAACTTTTTAAGCACAGAAGTGCCCATTGTAAGAGTGCTGTCATTAATGACACTGCGCTTGTACTCATTTAGAGCAGAGTTCAGCACAAAGCCTGCAGAGCATCACTACAGAGAAATCAAAGTGGGCACATTCAGCCTAAGTGTTAATACTCCATATCTCCACCAGCAAGGTAATTACAGTAATCCCTTAATTACTGGCACTGGGAGAGTTTGAGGAAAACCTGCCTGGCAAACAAGCTCACCCTATAAAAACAGAAGCTCACAGGCCAGAGAAAAGCTGGAAATATTCAAGTGAGTAAACAGAGAATGGGGAAAGTTATAAAATCAGTGAGAGTAAAAGATAATCAAAGGGGAGATATGTAAAAAGAAAAACCAGAATCCACATGTTAAAGATTACTTTCTTGTCTTTACTGCTTGCTTCCCACAGCCCTTCCTGGCAGAAACGCAGGATCCACTGCACTACATGAGGTCCCTCACTACCCCAGCACTTCTTCCTCCACACATCAACTTGGTGGGAGAGCAAGGACAGGAGAGCAAGGACATGCAGAAGTGCAAGGAGGACGCCCCAAAACTCATGCTAGCTGCACTGCAGCCCTTTGCTGTACCCACTAGTTCCTACTGCTTTCTGCACAGCCAACTCACAGCAAGCAGTGCTGTCCCGACCGGCGTTAGGTGCTAACAGGAAGCCCAGAAGGACTAGATAAAAACTGAAAGGAAACAAACAGCACCAGATGTAGTGCATTTCACCGAGGACCAGGCTGAATGAGGAGCCCGCCCCATGCGATGGACTGTGCTGCCTCAAAAGCAGAGCGAGGGGAACGCTGGCTGAGTCACCACTGCTTCCTGTTCTCCCCATTCTGTGATGGGGCAATGCAGGCCAGCCAGCCTGCTCCCCTCGTGGGGCACCCTGCTGCTCTGGGCTGCAGAGCAGGAAGGGAGAGCGTAGAGCAGCAGGATGCTGCCAGGCACAGTGCGGGCAGCCGCTCCCCAAGGCTGCTGTCAGCCTGGGCAGTGTGGGTGCCCTGGGTGTCACATGCAGTGAGTATGTGACATACACTGCTCTGCAACCACATGAGTCACAGCCAGGGCAAACTCCCACTACTCTGCTTGGTCAGAGGAGAAGAAGGGTCTCAGATTCACTCCCAGCAAGCACATTAATTTGCTTGGAAAGATTTTAAAAATGGGGATTCTCCATCAGTTTGGTGTCTCAGGATACTGGGGTGCTTTGCTTGTATTGGAGTTTCCTTCTTTGGTCTGTAAAAGAGCTGCCTACAGCCTTTAACTTCAACAGGACATGGGTCTGTGTGCTCTTCATCAGAGCTCCAAACGTGGCAACGGGGAACGCACCGTGCTAAACTGCTCAGAAAACAAGTTCCCAACTCAGGCCCCACAGATAGCACATTCAGGATGGTTTACTAATAGCAAATCACAACTGCAGCATATCATACATGCTACGGAAACTACAAGCCACTCCTGAATTACTAATGCTAATTTGTTAAAATAGAGTAAAATACATTGAGCAAAGTGATGAACAAACTGCCATAGCAATCTTTCCTCAACAGGATGGTGCTCATTCTTCGTTTTCACAGCCTTTGCCTCTCTTTATATGCCTGTTCTTTGATCCTGGATCATATCAACTCATCCAAAAATTCATGTGCAGCTCTGCCTTTGTTTTAGTTGCAAGAGGCACAGGCAAGACCACAATTACACCACACCAAGTGGGAGACCTCTGTAACACAAGGGGATCTGATAAAGATTTAGGTGGGTATGTGTTCTACAAAGAACCACTGCCATGGTACATACCACCAGTTCAGATTTCATATCAGCAGACTAATTGTGTTGTCCAGGGAGTCCATTTCTGTGAGGATGTACTTGAGGAAGACAGAAATGAACACAATCCTGGTAGAAACTTCCAGTATTCATTAGATCAAAACGTGGTTCTGGCATCTTTTGTGACTTAGGCTCTGAGAGCAGAGTTGCATGCAATGTTTTGCTGCAAACTGCCTCATTCTGTGATTATAAAAATGCAAACAAACACTTTTAGAATTGTTCTCAGATTTGCCCTTCCAACAGCAAATACCAGGCCAAGTTTATCAGCCCTACTGGCTTCGGTAGAGATACCCCCAGACTAAATTTGGCTTGCTGACCTTTGTGCCTCTTTAAATTTGGAGTAAATGTTAGTAGTTGTGAAGATGACGGACTGCGCCAGACAGAGCAGGCACGTGCTGTGCAAGCTTCCCCACAAAAGTTCTGCTGATACAACACAATCCTGACCTGCAAAACCTCTGCTGCTCTACAGTCTGGATTTCTTAAAGAGAAACTCTTACTATTGTGATGCTAGATCCAATTGTTCTGTGACAATGAGCACAACTCTCTGAGGAATTAGACCAAACATATTTCATGGGTGATCCAAAGCAGCCTTGAATTCTGCTGTGGGTCTAAAAGAAAAAAAAAAAAAAAAAAACTAATTAAATCTACAGGGGGAAAAGAAGCCAGAAGCCAGATTTTCAGACTTCACCAAAGACAGCTCCAAATCTTGGCAAACTCATCGAAAATTGAGCAAGCCTTACCTTGCTAACAGCTTTCTGGAATGCTCCAGTAATCTGGCCAAAGAGTCTCAAAGATATGATAAAAGTGAACTATTTTCATTAAGGCTCATTAAAAGTGTGCCTATTGCAGTGTATCTTGCAGTCCTGGGAGACACCGACAAAACTGCTGGAATAGATTCTGCCACTTTTTGTGACCTTGTTGTGCACAACACAAGGGCAAGTGCACCCTTGGTCTTTGACTTGCCCTCAAGCTCAATTATGAAGTGATTCTATATAATGAGTGGACTAGAGAATTGCATATATATGATTTCCCTAATTGCCCGTTGCATGCTATAGTTGATCACGCAATAACAATGAATCCATTATAATTAAATCTGGGAATTATTAATTGGTTCCTTTTACATATATTGTCATCTTCCATAGGAGCTGCAGGAATCTGTTGTCTTCAATGAACTTGAGCTAGAAATCTTGGTGACTGAAGTCACACAAGACAGAGATTTACTCATGGTAGGTAGTTTCCAGCATTGCTTGCAGTGCACCAGTATTCCTAGTGAAGATTAGGTCATTAATTTTGTGCATGAATAAAGACTGAAATACACACTGTAATCATTAGGTCTGTTTGGCTTTTTAACGTCAAAAATTAAGAACCTTAACTTGTTTACGGCCTAACTATAGATCGGTTTGTGTGGAGATGTTTATAATGAAATTCAGCAGCAAGGGAGCAATATAAAAACCGAGGAACTGGAACTGATCTCAGGAATAGAAGTTCAGTATTGTCCTAATAATTACACTGGCAGCTGTATTTGCATGGAACCATGCTTTTTCTGTAGTACTCAATTAAGGTTATTCAGCTGCCTTGATGTGTTTAGAAACAAAACCACTGGCATCCAAATAAGGCTAATAACAAAAATGCAATATGATGTTTCCCATTTCCAGCAAAGGGTAAGAGAACAGATGTTCCTTATGTTGCCATGTTTCACCAGCACAGGGGGGAGCTGAGAAAGTTTGCAATTCAGAGTGACAGTGCCATTAAACTAATGTAGTACAGAATGTGCACGATGGAGGCATGCAGCTCTGAACAATCTGTTTGGGCCCAAATGAAAGGATGGGAGAACTGGAATTGACCTTTCAGGTTAAAAAGGAAAAACAAATCAACAAAAAATTCCTCTGGCCTCTCTTCCTATCTTGCATAGAGCAATCTGCTATCAGATGTGACTGCTGAAGGTATTCCAGGCTCATTTTTTTGCCCGGACGCCTAGTCTGTGCTGTGGAAATCTGAGATTCAGAGGGGAACAGCTGCTTCCCGCAGTGCCCCAGGCCGATGTGTGGGCACTGTGCAGGGCTACAAGGACGGGCTGTGCTGCTGCAGCTGCGAGTGCAAGGCGACAAAGGAGGGCAGCTGGGGTGTCAGACAGCTACCTCGGGCATAAAGTGATCTCCTGAGCTCAGACAACGCGGTCAGTCTGTGCCAGGATGTGGCATCATCACAGAGCAGGACGGACTGACACAAGGTGGCAGCACTCTCAGAAAATTGCCTCAGCTTCTTCGGGATCTCTCCCAACCAGGATAGCCACTGATGGCTGTCACCCCATCACCTCACCATAATGTGGCCATGGCACAGCCACAGTGCTACCAGCCACCATGCCCACAAGTCTCGTCAGTGCACATGTGCCTGCAGCGCTAGCAGGAAGGGCTGATGGCTATCACCATGACAGGAGGGACCTTCACAAGGTGTGACTGTTCTGGAGACCTGAGTCTGCGGGGATGCCAGCATAGGCCGAACCAGTGGGGTGAGGGCTCAGTGACTGCACAGTCACAGGCAGTGGACTTCACTGTCAAACCTGGTGGATATTTGCAAAATATCCATTACATAAAGACACAAGCAAAAGCTGAAGTATGAGACACACCTGATTCAGACCTTGGGCGCATGGCCTCCTGCCCTCATGTGCTGAAGCTCCCTACAGAGCTGGGCATCACCATGCAGAGCAGGAGGAGAAGCCCAGAGGGACAGTAAACTCCAAACACCCCCAGGGAGCAGCTCAGCTCTGCGGGAGCCCTCCTCCAGCCAGCACCCAGCAAGGGGAGCCCACACTCACAGTAATTCCCTGGAAGAGCTGAGCAAAGACATGAGAAGATACATCCCCCTGGGCAGATCTCCCCTCCTGAATTCAAGCCTTGCTAATATCCTGGGGACCTAAACTCAAGAGAAAAGTATTGTAAGAAACACGTTAGCACATTCTGGGAATGGGGAGTAGTGAACAACAGGCTGCATAGACATTTCTGCCAGCCTTGGGTTAAGAGTTCAGGCACCATGCTGGAGCAGGCTGGGAGCTGGGGTGGGAAGGCTGCTGGAAGACACACAATATCAAGCAAAGGGTACATCTACAGTGAGGCAGATGAGATCAGGGCCACCAGCAGAGAAGGAGACACGCAGAAACCAGTGGGCGCCAAAGTAAAGCATCAAATGGGTCCAATATTGGTTTTCCTTTCTGTGCAAACTCCCTGGGAAGGCTGCAGGCTTCCGGGCAGGCAGGTTGTACCTTGGGCTGCCCTGTGTGAGCCCACTGCCTCTGGGGGTTGGAAAGGGTGCTGGGCACTTCTCTGGTAGCTGCAGGTCCTCAGCGCCCTGCAGGATCAGAACCTTTGACAGATCTGGAGTATTTTCACTGACCTTCATCCAAATATGCCTTGTCTTGCTCACTATGCCAAAGTAAATAAATAAATAGACCAACAAGCAGAAATGCCTTTACCGGACATTATTCTGGGCTGATTGGTTGTGAAACTTTACTCAAAACCCCAAAACCACAAAAACTGCCAGTTTTCCAAGCCCTGTGTTTTTCATAGCTCTCATAGCATTCTGAATAGTTTGCATTATTTCAAACATAGAATAAATATACATTTAAACTGGTTGGATTATTGACACAGCAAAAGAGGAAAAAAAAAAAGGCACTTAACTCCTTGTTCTGTTTCTTTTTCCCATGAAGTGAAATAAGAATTAGCAGTGCTGAATTATGCTTTGGACTTTCTCATTTACACATGTAGATGCTGACAACAGCCAGTGCCTGCAAATGCATTTGTATAAAATCCATTTAATAGAAGTACTTAAATTAAAAACAAATAAAAAATCACCACTTATGTCTCTGTGCAGTTTTCCCAGAGAAAGGGTATCATAATGGTCCCTGGCACTTGCACAGTTTTTATTCTTTGTGTTACACACCACATTCTCTAATGTTAGTACATCATTATACTTCAGAGGAGCTCCATAAAACACCATGGGCTGCGGTTGCCCCTGCTTCACAACAGGGCTGGAGAAAGCCCAGGTAAGCTGACCAGAGCAGTGATAAGAGCCATGACCATCAGCTCCCTGCTCTGTTCTTGTTCAAGAGGGTATTTGGTGGCCACAGAACAGACTTGTGAGGCCAAAGGCCTGCAGCAACACCCTGCTGGGGCATAGCTCTGTGCCAGGCTTGAGGTGCTGCTGCCCCAGCTGTGCCTGGCTTATCCAGGCTGCGCACTCACCCCTGCCCAGGGTCACTCACAGCCTTAGGGGAAAAGAGGCATGTTGGAGCTCCCAGTCCTTTATTGGAAAATCAGGCACAGAAGGCAATTTCTCTATCATTCCTTCAGAAACTGTTGTATTTCATAGAGTCATAGTTCCATAAATTCAACACGCTGCTGAGCAGTCACGAAAGGCTAGCTAAGGACAGGAGGACAGATGTCTGGGAAGGAAAACCAGTCTGTTATATTTGGAGATTGTGCTCCCATGAGTAACCTTATACAGTTATTCAAATACAAATGTCTGAGTAGCTGAACTGTCGTATGTGATTAAATCTCGGCAACAAATTATGTTAATATTGCTACTTCAAGAACACAAATTAATTAAAAAGTTACAAAATATAAGCATGGAAATTCATGTTGTCTAGAACCTGTATAGACAGTTTCCCTTTTCATACAATAGCTGGATTAATTACAGAAGTTGCAAGAAAATGAGAACCCTCATCAATTAAGGTACTAGAGACATGAAGACTCACTCTCTTGCACTCTTATGAAAATATATTTAAGGGAATATGAACAATACCATGTCCATACTTCTTATACTAATTGCAACTTCGGGTTTGTTAAAATTGAAGAGTTGTAAAATCAGTTTAAATTTCAGCACTTGTTCTTTTTCTTAGCATTTGTGTTGTTCTCTGGTTATAGGCAATGTCAACTGATCGATATTTTTCATTTGTTTCTGATCTCTTTCACCCACTTTCCTAAACAATTCTCTTAAGAGATGGAAAGTCAGTGGCACTTTGGCAATTGCTCAAAACAGGAATTTACTTCAGAGCTACCTGGATAGTAATGTGCTTTCCCGAAATGGGGTCTTAGTCTGAGTTTCACTTCTACTGAAAAAATGCTTTCTTTACAGCAGTAATAATTGAACTGTGGAAAGAAAGCAACTGCAAACAGCTTTAGTTAAGCTTCAGTTGTTGCTTTTTAAATAGCAACAGAAGAAATCCCTTTCAATTTCAGTTACATTCTGAGCCTAAAACTTTCCCAGCCTTCACAAAAATGCCCACCCTTTTTCTGGGACAAGAAGAGGCTGCAAAGTCCTTCAGACACAACCCCAGCACACGAGCACTTCCGTGGGGAGCAGGGCTCGAGGTCCCAAGCTTTCCTGAAGCTCATAGCTTTCTGCACAGGTGGTTCTTTCTCACCGTGTGAGACAAGGGCCTCCAATAGCATTCCAAATCAAGTGAAATTGCAGTGAAGGAACAGCCAGGGCTGCTCTCCACTGAAGAGCCAAATGCCTTCAGGACTGCCTGGGTTTAATACAGAGCATGCAACCCAGAGCCTTTTATTTATTACTTTGTTCTTTTGAGCTGAGGAGGGAGAGATGCCATTTTTCTTTTTATGCTCCTGCAACGTAGTTACCTATTAAAGTTATGGTTGTGCTCATTTCTGGAATTTGTAATGGACGGTAATTGTGCCTATAATAGTAAAATTGCTCTCAGCTAGGCTTTAGCTTTGCTGTGATGCATTCCCTACTGTCACCCAAATCTTGGGATAATAATGAGGCTGAGCTGCTTTTATCACAGACAATAAAAACTGAACACTCAGTTTTGCAGAGAAACAAAGTGGAACACTTCCCACTGGAGTATCAAAATGTAATGCATATGAGTTAACAACAAAAAAAGTACTTGGTGATTAAGTTGAGCATTAATTAAACCCTGTATTAAGATACTTCTATATAGTGCTGGAAATTAATGCTAGGTCTCGGCTTCTCTCTGATTTCATTGAGAAATTACAGCAGTTCAACAGCTCTGGAAAACATTACATGCCTTAAAGGAGATCTGCAATGCATTAGCAAGTGTCATGATGCTTTAAGCAAACCAATTGCTCAAGAACCATCCCTGATTAAGAGTCTGGTAGCAGAGTATTCACCAAATATGTAGAAAGCATACAGAGACACTGTTCCTAAATATGCTTCAGTCCTTATTTCTAGAGATGAGATGATTAATTTCTGCACCTTTATAGCAACTTTACTAACACTAATCTCCATTTCAGCTACAAAAGTTTTGGACCCAGAATTTAGGATGACTACAAATGGAAGTCTGGCTAAGTCTAGGCTGAAAATTGGAGTCTTTGTAGCTTTTCTGATATGAACTAATGGTACTTAATTGTGCTTTTCCATGAATTGAAATAAGAGCATGGGTTAGCTAGGAGTTGACTGCATTTTTTTAAAAGTTCAGACATATTCATCAAAGGCTGGGTGCAACCATCAGCACATGGTACTACACCTACAAACAATAGAAAGTAGTGATTCTTGAGTACTAACGCAAGCAAGCACAATGGTCTGCTCTAAAAGTGAAAGACTGCCTACTTCTCTCAATGTGATACTAACTTCAGCTTAGCAATCATCAGACCATTAAAAAATAGCTGAAAATAAGTTTTGGCACTGTTTCTCCCTGTTCTGGTCATAGCAATTGCCAAAGGCATCCCTACCACCCTCCGCCTCACCTGGAATTCATAGCACTCCTACTCTCGCCATAATATGCCAGTGCCCTCCTTTCCCCAGAGCATTTCAAGAAAGAATATGTCATATATAATTCTCATCTAGACAATTACAATAGGTTATAATAGAAACAATGATGAAATGGCTTTGAAACAATGATGGATGGTGCATGTGGCGCACGAATGTGTGCTTCATCACTGTGTGCCTCGTGGATACTCTGAGTCTCTGAGGCGAATCTTGCCTGTAGTCCATTCTTATTCTTTTCAGCGCTGAGACCTCTTCTGCTAATCCACAGTCCTTCTCAACCCATGTCACTGTTCTTCTGTATTTTATGGCAGTTCTGTTTCCCAATTCTGCCTCCAGCCATTTTTACCCCACATTCAAAAATAGGAAGGAACCGGACATGGGTCTGCTGCTGTTACTCCATGGCTATGTCTGAGCTTCCTATCATGGCGTGTCCCAACAGCATAACATGCACGTTGCAACAGCAAGGAGCTGTGGCTTATGGCCAATCAACTGTTACACTACCGTGCTGTGCTGCTTCTGCGTTCCCCTGTGAGGAAACCTTGCAGAGGCCCTAAACCATGTTTCATAACATTTTCTGGTTTTACATGTCAGACTCATCTTACTTACATCTTTCCCTGCACAAGTTCCCCTTGGGACTCCTCAGAAGATGCTGATGTGGGCAGCAGAAAAATGGGCCCTTCATTAACATTGACTGCCCACTGAGCATGTTAAGGGGACAGTGTAGGGGAACTGATGGGAGCTGGGTGCCCAATTTTTTTCAACAGGGAGTCAGTTCAAAGCCTGGTGAAAGTGCCTGCACAACCTGCCAGATTTCCTCACAGGAATTTATGGTCAAAACATACAAATCAGCTTGGGCTGTGTCACAGAATCATAGAATTGTTAAGGTTGGAAAAGACCTCAAAGATCACCAAGTCCAGCAGCTGACCCATCACCACTATGCCCGCTAAACCATGTCCTTAAGTGACACATCTAACCTTCTCTTGAAAACCTCCAGGGACGGTGACATTACCACTTCCTTGGGCAGCCTGTTGCAGTGCGTTACCACTCTTTCTGAGAAGAAATTTTTCCTAGTGTTCAGCCTGTGCCAAGGGCAGGCTCTCCTTGGAAAACCAGTGGCTGAGTGCAAGGGTCCTACCTTTGGCTTTCCAAAGCCTTGAAAGCAAGATCTTTTTATAGTAGTAAATACTGAAGGAATTGAATCATAACAGAATTTCCCTCAAATACATTGCTACCTCGAAAGCAAAAAACAGCTAGTAACAGACTTCTAACATGGAGAAAGAGGGAATCAGCCTTGGTAAAGCAGAAAGAAATTGGGAAACCATATTTCACAAAGACCATATCTGTTTATCATCTGGTTATATCAAAACATCTTAACATTCTTCATTCGTTCTTGTTATTAGTTATGAAAAATTTGGTAACAGGATCTAATGCATGCTACCAAATTATGGATAGCATGCTATACAACCCATAATAACATCACAGGAACATATTTACATTTCATAGATGAAAAACCTGGGAGAAAAATGTGGCCTTTACCTCTGTCCGGGCTCAGCACAGCGTGTGGCCAGGCCAGCTGTGAGCAGTGCTGGGCTGAGGTAAGCCCCACACTGACCAGACACTGAGCAGGTATTCAGACGTCCTCATTTACAATGCACGCTGCAGCCTATAATCATAATAATCCTGTAAGGCAGTATTCCATGGCTGCCAAAGACCAATTAAAAAACTGGAAATATTACTTTTTTTCTTCTCCCCAAATCAAGCCTGAGGCAAGAAGTGTTTCTTTGCCAGATTCTTACAGCTCTCTGTGGATTAGCTTCCCAGACTGGGGTAACCAGATGCTTTATACATGTATACAGGCAATGAAGGTGTGGCCTATGGTTTTCAGTGTTTCAACTTGCCAAATATCTTCAAGATTTTGGAGGCTACGAACTGTTGACCACTGCTGAGCAGCAACGGAAAACCCTATCAGAAGTCCTTCATGTGCTAAGTCCTGTTTTGCTTTGGGTTACTTGCAGCCCTGGCTAGCGCTGCTGGGCAGGCTAACACAGCAGCAGGGCAGGAGCTGGGCCAGGCTCTTCTGCTCCTTGCTACAGTGCTGATGAAAACCTTCGAGCTGAAGTGAGCTTCAGACCTGGCAGAAATACCAGCCCAGCACCCTAATGCAGAACTGCTGTCACATTCATCTTCAAAGTGCCACACTATGCTCTGAAATTAATTTCACTACAAAACAGCAGGGAAATTCAGTGCCCTGAAATGAAATACATGTTGAGCTGCAAATGCTTCCTCTCTGCATCACACCACAACAATAAAATGTCAGAAATATTTAAGAGTCACTGAGGTATATTATTCACACAAAAGGATGCCCTCAGCAACACTGTGAGTTCCTTACAAAGCTAAGGACAAGGTAAGAGTGAAAAAGAACAGAGACTTAGGAAAGAAAGAGCAAGAAGCTAACATCTCCTGCGACATGTGGGCTCAAGCTATGGGTAGAAAGTGGGGCACACGATGTGGTAGGTAGTTGGCTTTGAGCAATGGCCCAATCCTCTTTGAGCCACTGCTGCTGAGCATAATAAAGTACCTGGCAGCACAGCATATTTTGTTGCGTCCCATGACTAAAGGGGTTTCTGTAAACACCTTCAGCATTTGGATCCAGCAATTAGGGCTCTCCTGATCCTCCAGGACATTGAAAGACCATTAGGACCTGGAAGGAGTTCATCCTATGGCTTTAGTCTCCAGTCACTTATTTGTTATTTATTATTGTTTTTATTACAGTAGCCTCAAATGGCCCAAACATACAAGGGTACCACAGGGTTCAGCCTTGATGAAAAGCAGATGGAGAGCCAGACCCTGCCTCCAGTAATAAAATGCAGAAAGCTGATGTAGCAATGGAACAAAGCTTTTGTGTGGTTTCCTTCTCATTGCCCCTGTCTCTTGCTCTCTAGGGGACAGAGAAGACAGAGTCCTAGTACTGCTCTGCAATATTAGTATTAAGGGAACCTATTTTCAAGGGAGCAGAAACCAAAGGCAGCACCTGCCTCCTTTGGCCAGACCCAGATCTTAACAGCCCTGTCACATTCAGCAGTTTCTAGCATTACCAAAGGGTCCCTTGATGTCCACAGGATTGCTGTTCATGAACATTTAAAATGAGAGGCATAAAGATCTGGCTCTAATCATTGTTTAGCCACAACTTTCTTAGATACCACTGTTTGTGCTGGGTTCTAAGCTTTGCACTTCAGCCATTTTGGAGGACGGAAATTTTCACCAAAGCTCTCTTCACAACAAGGTAGCCCAATTTACGCTAGGGAATGTGTAAAATGTCCCTCTCCCACCCACAGAAGTGGCTGAGGAGATCTTGCTCAACCACTGCACAACAGAAGCTGTACTCAAGAAGTCTCAGCAAATACAAGTAAAGTTCAGGAAATTAGGAGCCTGCTAAAAGCAAGGATTATAATGGAAAATTTTTGCAACCCTAACTCTTGCTGTTTTTAGAGAGATAAGCAGAGGATAGCCAAATTGAAACCCAGCTTAAAACATCTGGACTAATTCTTCTGCAAAACGCCCATACAACTTTTATTAAGCACAAAGCCAGTGCCCACAGCGGCCCAAAGCAGCATAAAAGCAACGTGGGGCTACTGACTCAAGCCACCTCCAGAACCAGTAACACTGCTTCCTTCAGTATTTACATTATACCAAGAGGTTTCCCATTCAAATTCAGATCAGAGCCAGCCCTATTTAGCTGGTTAATTCACAGGAGATTATATCAGAGGAAATCTGACTTAATGCTGATTTTAATAACATATCAAAGCCTCTTTTTACTTTGGACAGAGGCAGAGACGGTCCTAAGTAAAACATTTTTTTTTTCCCTAAATTACCAGTGTTAATAACATAAATACAGAAGTGACAAATACATTTGTAATTGCACAGCTAGTTTG
The DNA here is from genome assembly GCA_016647715.1 of Pavo muticus. Classification (NCBI taxonomy): domain Eukaryota; kingdom Metazoa; phylum Chordata; class Aves; order Galliformes; family Phasianidae; genus Pavo; species Pavo muticus. The sequence continues at coordinate 896,723 of JACDJE010000245.1, forward strand.
TGGTATTGGCATAGCAGAAAATGTTTCAAGCCTATAATACTGTCAGTAAGAATTACTTTAGGTAACAACTTGGGATCAGTTACTTCCTCTAAAATTGGAAATTGCTGAAATTACTCCAATTACCAGAGCTCTCTGGGAACAGTACATACACATACCACTTGTCCTCTGTGCTATTTGGGAATATTTTAACTAATAGCAAATTATGGAACATCCATAGCTGGCTATCATTATTTCAGAAAGAGCTTTAAATCTAAATTTGATTAAAAGACCATTTTTGTTTCCCACGTTTTGAGAATACAGCAGATGTGGATCTGAATGCCGTTACGTTTGCTAATAGATGCAGGACACATGGTAGTGTGGTATTAATAAAGATTTGGGCCAAGATTTTCAAAAATAGGAGCTTAATTTTGAGATTCCACCATCCATATTTAGTGCTGGAAATGAACAACCTTTTTTCACAGAGCTCCAGCAGCTCCTATTGAAATCAGTGGGTGACAGAGCTTTTGGAAGTTGAACCACTCATTCAAGAATCCCAAGGGTGAGTTAGGAGCCAAATTTTCATCTCTTCTTGTTTAAAAATCTGGGGATGAGATTGTGTGTGTAGCAGAATTTCCATTCACTTCAATGAAACGAGGATTTTTTCTCTGATCTGTTTTTGAGAAAGCCAGGTTATCCTGAAAGCCACAAGCAGGAGTGAGTTATGCAAGTCATTCCCGCTCAACAGAAGCTTGAGGTCATCCCAGAGATACCAGGAATTTTATAGAGTTACTACTGCTATTTTAGATTTCTTTTTGTATGGATCTATCGTGTTTGTTAGTGTATTTATTTCTTTTTGTTTTCCTGTGCTCTGAACATTACTATACACATTGAAGCAAATGACAATTTTCACCTGTGTGAAGACATGCTCAGAATCAATACTGTGCATACAACAAAATGGGAAAATGCAGTACATTGCAGAGACCTTCCCTACCTAGATTGACAGCTTCAAAGACCGCTGTATCAAGGGCACTGTGAGGGGCTGAGAACGAAGTCTGCATGGCCTCAGAGTGCAACCCATTTTTCTCTCATTACTATCACTGAACACCTTTCTGGAAAGCATTCCTCAGTTATCACAGACGTAGAGAGGGCTTCTCAACAGCAGAAGGGAGGGAGGATGGAGATGCAGCATTCACAGCTGGGCTCTGCCCTTTCCTCAGCCTCTTCTCTTTGTGCTCACGAGAGTCCCTGCCACCCAGGTAGGTCTCCTCCCAGAGCCACCGCTGGCAGCCAGACCACACTGCGATCAGGGCATGTTTTAGACACATAAGGACATAAGTCCTTATGGCTGTGAAACTCTGGAAGGCTGGGGCAGATTCACTCCCTGCCTATGTCATCAAAACCGGAGCTACACCCAGCGAGGCCAGCAGCAAGCCCTTTGGCTCCAGCTGGGGTGAATCATGCCAGCGTGGAACCTGATTCTTTAGGGGAGATAACATTGTAGCTCAAGTTTTTAATAAACAAGGCTGGGCTTGAGCTTCCTCTGGGTAAAACCACACAGGGCCTCTTTCAGTTTCAGGAGGTGAGAATCAAAACAATACTCTGCCTCCAAACAAAAGCTCGCTTTTATCAATTTCCAGGATTTTCCTAATGCCAATGTTGTGGTTCTCATTTCTCCACAAAAACGTTGCTAATAATGGAGCCATCTCTTGAAAAGCTCCATGATTTATAGCAACTGGCAGCATGTTCAATACGTAATTGTTTTTTTGGATCAATCACAATCTTATTATTTGCCAGTCTCCCCCACCAAGATAAATTTGAAGGAAATCATTCTGCTGACACTTCCCTGATAATTTTGGCAATCCCAACCTTTAAATTTAGCAGCTGTGCTGAGCATATACCTTAAGAGTGTGAAACCCAAGGGCTTCCAGTTAAGAGTTAAAGAGTTAATTGCTGGCAGTGAACAAAGACCATTCACTACCATAAGCCTTGACTTTGTCCAACTGGTATTACAGTAAAATATTGAAGCAACATTGTCAACAAGTTCAAGCAAAGATTTCATAGAATTGTCTGGATAGGTAACAAACATTAGCATGTCATCAGCTGAGAAAGAAGTTTTATACCGCTTCTAACAAGAAATATGTTGTATCCCTTGAACTTCTTCTCTGGGTCCTGTGGCGATTGCTTTCAAATCATAAATTATCTGCACTTTGGGACTGGTCAAGGTTTTGAGCTATCTGGCTGAGTTTACAAAGTACCCCTGCTTAGTGTTAGCTGGATTTATTTCTTTTAGTGAGAATTCAACTGGTCTGGCTGAATATCAAGTGCTGAATAACTCTTTCTATTCTTGAAATTCTAATCTTTGCGAAAAAAAAAATTGTAATCAAAAATCCTGTTTACCCAATAATGCTAGATTACTAACGATGCTGTCAGCAGTTGCTAATGGTGACAAACTATTATTTTAGCAGAGCACTTCCACATATCCAAACAGATCTGATAAAAACACTGCAACTATTTGCCTATTTTCACTGAAAATGAACACAAATATGACTAGAAAACACAAAAATAAAGGTTAGACAAGACCAGAACCCCTGGTGTTCTGTAGGACTGGCTGTGCCCAAAGCTCACATTGTCATGTGCCATGCAGTGCATGCTCAGAGCTCTGTGGATGCTCTTGTGCTGCCCAATGGTTGGCCATCCTTGGTCCGCTGGGTAAGCAGGTGCAGGCCCACATAGCCTGCTGGGAATGTTGGATCTTGGGCAAGTCATCTCTGGGAGAGACATACTGTACAGATCACTCAGAAGAGTAACAGGTGAGTCAAAACACGGGTTAACCTCTCCTGAATGTCTAAACACACTGCACTGAACAGCTATGTTCAACCTGGTCCACCGAGATTTCACAGCATCCTTTCCTGCCTTACTTCTTAATGCTATCTGGCCACTTTGTAACCTCTTTTCAGCTGTGCAATTATACAACCAGCACAGAACATCTGGTTTTTGTTAAGTTTGAAACATGCCTCATCAGTGGTTGAATGAGGGGATAAGTTGGTGAGCAGCTCTGGAAGGACTCCTCACATAGCAGCAGGGCATCAACTTTCCACTGATAGCTCTGGCAGCACAGGAAGCATTCTGGCGGCAGCCACTGTGGTCATAATGGCACGCAGTTGGCATTTTTTGGTTAGTATTTATTGATATAACTCAGCAACGAGGAGGCTACATGAGAGAGCCCCCTCCTTACACTGGAATGTTTCACAAGCAGGAAAATTCACCTCAGCCAACCTGGATCCTCAGCACTGCTAGAGAGCAGGAAGCTCACAGAACAGGCTGCACTCTGCAAAGTGACTGCAGAGTGGTGAGGAGAACATGGTCTCATTTTGGATGATCAGCTCTTTTCCGAGTAGAGTTTGGATCTGTTTGGGTTTGCAGGTTTTTTTGGTGGCTAAATTAAAGCTACTGCTACCCATAGGTACTCTACAGAAATAATACAGGAGCTATTGAAACTAATGGACAATTAAAGAAAAAGAGGAATATGATACCCATGAATATATTTGGCCTAGAAACTGGAGATGAGAGGCTAAGTGCCAGAATAGGATTCCAGTAAGAAAAGCAGGAAGCAGCAGCTCATCTCAGATGTGAGTGGGGTTGGAAGGTAGAGTTGCCTGCAGAAGCTGGAAACCAGACTTGAAAAGCTTCCGTGCCCCTATTTCCTACAGGAGATGGAAAACAGGCCCTTCATATTATGAGTAGTAGTCGTGAAAATTCATTTTGCCATACTTGAGATAAAATATCATTTATAGATTTATCCCTTTTTAATGGAAAGTTCTCTATAAAGACAGATATTTTTTTTCCACAACAGTTTAACTGAAGAGCAGTTTTCCATTCAAACACTGTAGGCAAGCAGCTTCTAAAGAGCCAGTCTGGAGAAACAGAAAAAACCCAGGGCCATTCCCTTACCTCGCTAAAAGAATCACAAAGCCATCTTCTCTTTTGTCATCTATCTAACAACTCAACATGAGAACCTGGGTTTCCATTACTTGAAAACTTCTCAGAGATGAAATCACTGAAACACTCTGTTCAGTATATAAGTAACACTGCCGCAAATCACTCCCAACAAAGTGCCAGTAATTGCTGTTAAGATTCAAGTAGATCTTTCACAAAATGTCACACTTCAGGAATTAGTAGTTAAAAACACAGTTTATATTTCAAGACCAAATACAGAGCAGAAATTAATCTCTATCCATATTGTTATCCATTTAAGTGAGTGATGACAGGCGCTGTATAAACATCAAAATGTGTGATAAACGGAGTTGGTTTTAATTCAGCAATCTGACTGGAACAATGATTGCGCTGAAAGGTATTTTGAGAATCAGATGAAGGCGGGGAGCTGCCTGGCTAGAGCCAGCCTTGCTCACCGTTCCTGTGTGCACTGGTCCACAGTCCCAATGGCTGCGGCCCTAAGGTACCCCTGACTTGTTACACACAGGAGCTTGCTTCAGCACATTGCACTGGCGTGGCAGCTAAATCCTATTTGTGAATGAAAACATTCACTGAGATCCTCTCGTGTCAGGTATTTTTCCTCCGTTACGTGTCCCATGCTAATTATAGAATTATCTGAAGGGCTTTCTAAGTGATAATGACTGTAAAACACAGTTCAGTGTTGCAATTACATTTCCTCTTTCTATCCTGTGAGGCTAAAGATTAACTGATTCCATCCTAACATGCCAGTTTTTTGATAACTTCATAATGTTTCCTAATCTCTGACTAACTTCCAACTGATGAGTTAACTACAGTAAAATAGGTAACACAAAACCAACTTGAAGAACTTCTTTTCAGCAAAAGCGGTGAGTGTGAAAGACAGAAATAATTCTGTTCAGCTGTGATTCATTGAGATACTGAGCTAAGTTCTGGACTAGTTATGGCTATAGGAACACCTTACATCATTTTCCATGATTCCTAACATTATTTGAGCCTTAAAACTTCTTCCCAACGTTTTTGAAATTGAACACTATACTGAGAAGAAATATTGATAAGAAAAATTACAAAATATAAGGGGTCCACATCAAAATAAAACCCCAAATGCTGTTTTCCTTAATAATTTGCAACACACGCCCAGCATTTGGTTGTCTCAGGTTTGGGATGTGCACTTCCAGCATTTTGGTGTCTTCCCAATGAGAACACTGAACAGGTCTGCAGCTCCCCAGACCAGCTGTGTGCTGTAGACACTCGCTCTGGGAATGTGCATGTTGGCCCGATTCTCTTCATGGGTTTTGTCTCCATTCCAGGAGAATTAGACAGCACCACTGCGCCTGCATTGATTACCCCATTGTTCTGCACAGCGGCAGTTAGTCTGATGCCTCAGGGAAACGTTGGAAATGTGGTGCGAGTCCCGTAAGTCGTTCTGAGCATGGAAAGCAAATCCAAACCCAAAAGAACTGGACTTAGTGAGAAGTAGCTGGTGCATGTGGATATTCTGTCCTTAGGCTATTGGGGTCCCTCCGTTGCTATGCAAAGCATCGAGCAGGGATGCAGACCCAGCTCAAATGTAAAGGAACTCTTGTGGATGCAGCTGAGATGGTAAAATGTGCTCACTGGATGATTTCAGGCAATTACGGGCAGCAGTGTCCTGTGAAAGGGGTGGCAGAGAACACTGCTGTAAACCCTGCACTTGGAAGATACATTCACAGCAGACTAACGTTAGCAGTGCCTAGCATTGCCTTGCACTGCAGCATTCTCACTGAATCTGAGTCTGTCAGCCAGTTCCTGATAAAATGGAGAGTTAGCTGTGCCTGTGTTTTGCAGTATTGACTAAACTAGCTTCGACAAACATTCATTAATCCCATAACTGCCTTCCATGACAGATTAGAGCATGCCCTGATTTGACTTGCATTTACTGCTTAAGATCACACACTGAGTCAGACACAAGTGGAATCCAGGAATCTTGCCTCCGTCTCCAGCATTACCCACCCAGGACTCAAGCTGGCAACTGATTTCATCAATCATTTCAGCATTTAGGGGGTGCCAGTCACCGGGCTGCAGGATCCAGGAGGCAGAGTTACCTCAGTGCTAAAGAACAGGAAGAACAGCATTCCCTGTGTAGGGCTGTGGGTAACCCTGCACACATACAGACTTCTTACAGAAACTTCTCCTCACCAGTCTACAACATCAGTCCTAAACAAAGGAGAAAGCCAGCTCTGTACACTGGGCATGGCTTGTTTCCTTGGTAAGATCTCTAGAGATATTCTACTAACTCCACTGAGAGAGCACTCTGCATTTTTCCAGATGTGAAGCCTATTGTTTAGCCCAGGTAGGACCTATCACAGATAAAATGCTCAGGGCATAATTAAAGGCTGTAACTTTATTCAGATACGCGAGGGACGTGACACAAGGTTACACAGGTAATCTAAATTACAGCATTTCCTATCTCTTCTGTGTTTGACTTTATAACTAAATACATTTTTCTTAAAGTAACTTTTGTGTGTGTGTAGTAGCTCTATATGCACTGCTGAAAGACTGTGTAGCCTTCTTCATTTGCCAAGGGCTTGCTGCAAGCAACTGGCAAATATCTGTGTACAGCAAAGTGAGCTCCCTCCTGCAGTTTGGATGAGGAACGAGCAGTGTCAGGGCCATGAATGTTCACAGTGTCAGTCAAGGCACCAACCTTTGGCCTCAAATGACATAACTTCTGCCAGTGGTTCGCTGGTGATCATGTCTGTTTGCACTTGCTGGAAGGCCTGAAGTCTGTCTGTCATTCTGTCCATATTCTGCTTTTTAAAACACTGTCTAATATAGAGACTCTAAGTGCCTTCTAGGATAACTGAAATACACAGAAATATAATAAAATTTGCAAGCTCTATGATTTTACCTGGGTCAAGACTGCAATATAGTCTTCATTGATTATTGACAAAAGTCTTCATTTCCAGGTTACTCTAAACAGTACTGTTAATTTCCTAAAACTCAAGATGCAGCTACATTGCACAATCAGACACTTAATGATGTCCTGCAAGCAAAGATTTTATCAGCCCTCTATACTCTGTTTGAAAAGTCCCAAGGATAAATCCATCGTGCAGAATGTGTAAAATCACTTTCTGTCACCTTAAAATAGACAAAGGCTCTGCCAGACAGATGCGACAAATAGATTACCGCTTGGACATTGTGGGGTCACTATCAGTGCATCATTGCTTTTAATTGATTGATCAGATAAGGAAGGTTAGGGGGTAGCTTTATAACAAATGGTAATTTCTTCCTCTCTTCTATGGGTGTGCTATAGGAAGCAATAGACCACAGAACATGGTTACCCCCTTTGATTTTACTGCAGATCTGGCCACAGGAAATGTTGCACATTTGGATCAAGCAGGATAAACAGCAAGGGCTTCCTCTTTTGTGAAATCATCTTTAAGCAGCACCCCTCCCCAGGAAAATAGGTTTTCCACTTTACATAATGTTGCAGCAGCAGTGGTTTGTTCCTAAGTTTTTTTTCTGGGTAGGTTATGAACTTTACGGCTCTGACCACAGATCAGTTATTTATCATAACAGGAAAGATGAGACCAAAGATATTTCCTAACCTTCTTCTTTGCAGATCTGAGAGAAGCAAACCAACAAACATTAACGCTTTATGTTCAACCGACAAAGATTACACAGAAATATTTGCTCGTCTTCATATTTGACTGAATTCATCTGCAATTTTAAACAGCAAGGAGCAAATCCATATACACAGTTTAATTTAGATCTCTTCTCCAATCTGCTATAACTGATCTCTCAAAGGCAGTTAAACAGGTACAAAGACAACGATTTCATTTAGAGACATATTAAAGAAGGTGGTAGAGAAAAATCTCATTTCTAAAGAAGATTCCTCCATTTTGGTATTTAATGCAGATGTTCCTATGTATCCTGGCAACACATTAAATACAAGAAAAAATTATTTCATATATTCCTGACGGCAGGAAGGATTTCCTCATCTAATGTATTTGCCCCTTCAGCAGCAGGAGTCTGAAAACGCTGAACTCTAGTGGTAGATTCAACCAGATTTTTTATTTTGCAGGAAAAAATTAATAACTGTAGGAAAGCACATTCCTACATTATAAGGCCATATGACAAGATGCACATAGCTGGGATTGCTCAAGTTACTGTACCACAAACCTAAAGAGTAGAGTATTTCATACAGGACCAGATTGCAGCACTTAACCACAGGCCTGCCGTGTGCTGGTGCAGGGCCACGCTGTGGGAAGGGGAGCTGGGGCAGGCACTAACCTCTGCAGCACTAACCTCCAGGAGAGAACTCAGAGCAGACACCAACAAGCATGCCTGGGAGTCAGAACTGTACTAAGGAACGAGGGACTGGTCACAGTTGCCAGAGCCTGTGCTCCCGCTACCAAGGAGCAGAGTGAAGCCCTTCTTCTAACACTCCTCCACGCTGACGCACACAGCAATTGCCCCAGTTCACAACAAACAGCTTGAGTCAGTACCCTCACTCAGTGCTTGTAAGTGTAAATGCCAGCTCCTGTTTTGTTTGCCCTATGTACAGGTAGCATTTTGCTACCAGCCCTGGAGACCTTGAGGTCTTGCTCCCAGGTTGCTCTTCTTAGCACTGTGTCCAAGGGACCTCCATAGGCTCTTCTCAGGCTGTACTCTAATTGGTTTTTTAGGCATCTTCCTCTAGAATACTGGCCACCATGAAATTAATAGGAAAGGGAAACCGCTACAGTCCTTCCCAACTCAGAAGACTGCCTTGGGAAGATCTTTCCTACACGTATGAGGGGAGGGAATTTCCTTCAATCCAGCACACACAGGAGGTGAATGTCATTGCTTTCCCTCCAGAAGACACATCTGATCAAAAAGCGGTTTCAAGTCAAAAGGATTTAGCACTGGCTTCAGTTAAACTTTGGATCAGATTCCAAATGAATTATTTTTGTTTCCTTTTGACATCATTTGGATACTTCCTAGTTCACAGGAGCCTGAACACCCAAACAGGACTCAGCAAGTTGGAACTGCAAACCATACGAAGAAAGCCTGCAAGCCTGAATTTGCTGAGGCTTGCCTCAAACAGAAACGTGGGTGATCTACAGCTTATGGGGCGTAAACCGCAGACTGCTGGCTGTAAAGCACATACTCCCATTTCTCTACCCCTATGCAGCCGCCAACAGACTTAAGAACAGAGGCATTGAATCATTATCTTGACTTAATTCAACACGATGCCCAACTCCACAAGATTCCCAACTATTTCCTGCATTAGCAAGAGAATATATGCCATTAGCACTATAAAAAAGCCTCTGAGTAGCAACAAGCAGATTCACCACTGTATCTCAAGTAAGATTAGCTCCTCCAGATTGAAAAGAAGGGTCCTTATCAGCCTACTACTAAACTTTGTGCCTTGATTCTGGGGCCATAATATTCATAAAGACTGTGGTCACACAACTGTGTTTAGAAAATCCTTCATAAGATAGGTAGGTAGGTTGATTGATGGATAGATGAGCAGCAATTAAATCTAAACTCACCTATTTCTGAAATTACTGCATTTTCTCTGAACACAAGTTTGGCTGTTATATAAATACTTGCAATCTACTCAGTTTAATTCTTTAAAAGGAACTGTACATTGGTAAAGAAGACTTAACTGCTGCCCTTTTGAATCAAGGCCCTTCTGTTTAGGCAGAAATACCATTCATAAGAACCATAGCATTGGTGGAAGAAAGACAAATCTATTATCTAAGAAGAAAAAGCTATTTAAATTCCATAATGATGGAGGAAACTGGAGGCAAAGAGGTGGCTGAGGGGCTTTTTGAGTCACACAATGCCTCGAGCACTGCAGAGTTGAGAAAATAATAGCAATCTGCTTAAGGGCTGTGTCTCTTTCAAACAATGACAACTAGTCTTCCAATCTCATTTTAGTTCTGCTGCTGTTATGGAAACTTTCTTTGTCCTCACCAGCTCAGTTATGCATCTCTGAGACACCAATGACTCACAGCTGACACTTCTGGAGATCAGCCTCCTTTGAAAGCGTTTGCTTTCCTCGTAAGCTCTTTGGTCAAGTTTAAAATCTGACTTTCCAAGACTGAATAGATAATCTGAAGAAAGTTTTGAGGGTTAATTAAGAAACATGAAAACAGCAATGACTCTTACAGCACTGCTACTTCTATCCTAGATACCTTTCTAAATCATGCCTTTATATTTTTGAGAGGCACTCCAATACTCCAGGGATTACTGATGTAGACAAAATACAAGTAAATAATAAAAATTAAATTCACATTCCCCTCTCTGACCTCTTAGTACCTCTTGTCTGCTCTGCTGAGACTAAGCTCTGCAGATAAGGAATACTGTTTCCCCTCCTCATAAAAATTTGCTACAGGCATTCTTAGGGCTCAGGGCAAGGAGTATTTCTTCTGGTGTTGTGGAGCACTCTGAAGCACATGATCATTTAAATAGCTCTTGAAGAAAAGAGTTACGCTCCCAAGGATTAGATCCACAAAAGACCACTGTAATGCTGACTTACCAGAGCCCAGCATCTAACAGAACCTGCAACCCTGAGAACAGCACCCTGTACAATGCTTCCAGATGCAGACACCAAGTAAGGAAGGGCAAACGTGAAGGGAAAGCAACCATTTCAACTTGCCTACAGTAAATGCCAAGAAAGATTTCTCAGTTAGACCCGAATTGAGTTGCACACTTTGCTCTAGAATGCAAAGATGCTTTGCCCACTACCACACCCTCTCCTGCATGTTGGCACTGCACTGACACCAGCCCCTTCTCCCAGACCTGCTGGTGCAGCATGCGTTTCTCCCTTTGCTAGCTTGGTGGGCAGAGCACCTGTCCAAGATGTGGGAGGTGGGAGGCTCTCCTTCCTCTAGGGTGCTGCCAGCAGGAACTGAAGCAGCCCAGGAGAGCCTGCTGGAAACTCAGGAGAAAATTGAAGGTCTTGGGGTGCATGGCACCGCACATGCCCCTGAAGAGGTGGATCACACACTGAGGGGTGGAAAGCAACAGAAAGGCAAGGCAAGGAAAGGAATATGCACAGCTGGAGGGGCAGCTCTGCACAGCTGAAATGTTTGTAGTTTGACTGTAGCCCACTGATTCCAAACTCATTTCTGACTCTTAATGAGGGTGAAAATTCTCTTTCAGCATTTTTACAATTATTAGGCCTCCAGGAGTTTTTACTGGAAATCACCAACAAGCTCCTGTCACAAGTATAGATTACTCAGTGTTCAATGGCAGAGTTTGGCTGACACTTTTATTTTACTCCTGAGCCAAACTATCAACTACATTTTAGGCCAGATGACTCTCCTGTTGTACATCCATATATGCCTTACAGTACAGCTGTAAACAATAGTGAAAGCCTCTGCAGGAAATTAGATTTGCAGATCTCTGCTTTTAGAGGTTGAGCAAATTAATTTGATTATTCAGTGCTGATCGGTCACTGATATATTTTGCATTAAACGTTCCCAGGGACCGAACCAAAGCGACACACAATATTAAATTCAAAGTCATGCTGTCACCAAATTTTAATTTTACTTAATTTGAAACCTACTCTAGCAAATCACCAAACATTCAGTTACGGTTTTCATGAGCTCCAATGCCAAGAAAATGTGCTTCTTCACTAGGCCAGTCATATAATGCAATGACAGAAAGAGTACCAACAACAACAACATGAGTTTCTTCCAACTAAAACTATATGCTGTGAATGTTTTTATCGGCAGTGCTCACCCAACAGATGAAGCTGCCCGCATTACTCAGTCTAAATAACTACTCCTTTCTCATCATTTTGGAACGTATTTTCCACTTCAATTCATTTCTTCTTATCTGAACTCTAATGAGTTATTGAATGCAGCCCAGTGTCTACTCCAAGGCATGCTGACTGTCCAGTTTTGTTACTTCATGCAAAGGCTTTTATTTTTTCTCTTAAGTTTATTAGCTTAGATGGGAACGTAAAGGGGAGAAGTAAGATATGTGAGGATTGGAAGCAAAATTCAGACAGGCTTTTTAAAATCTACTCTCATGCAAGCTGAACTCCTAGTGATGGCATGTGTGCAGGAGTAGCAGACATCCTGCCTTGTACTTCCTGTGCTGTATTCATCTACACACAAGTTCGTACTAGGTCAGTTAAACATACAACAATTTTTTTTAAAGCTGGAATTTGATCCTCAGCTAAGGCCCATTCCTAACTGATCTAGGCTAGCCCCAAAATAGCCTGCTTCAAAAGATGCTGCAGGCAGCCTTTTAAACAAGAAGTTAACAACACATTTACGTTTCATTTCCAATTCAGTTTCAATTGTGAAATCTTTACTTTCCACTTATTTCCACAAAGGTCCGTTATTGTCAAGAGGAGGTGAGCTCCACAGGACAGGATTCTGTCTACACCTGTGTAAAACCCAAATTGCGAATGGGCCACGTGGAATTTGCCACTCCAGAAAAATGACACAAAGATTTGAACATTGTCTTGGAGACAAAGAAGTCTTTTGCTAGACTTTTGGCTTTGCACTGGCCAGCCACATCCTCAGGACAGTACATAACAAAAGCAAAGGAGCAAGGAAGACCTAATGGGGTGTTCATTAGTGAACACACTGAAGATCACTATGCAACAGAGGCAGACCGCTAGCTGAAATTACATCAACTAGGAGCAGTTACATCAACATAGATTTTAATAACATACAGTGTTTTCAGCACAAGTGAGGTACTAATTGCTTCATCACAAAGAAGTAAGCTGAAGAAATAAAACATGGAATTTACTTCTGTATTTTAAAACTACAGTTTGTTCTTATTGCAAGGTGAGAGCTAGTTCACAGATCAGACTAAGAAACAGCAAAGAGAACAAAACCAACCAACAAAGGGACTAAAACAACCACGTTACTTGTGAAGGACAGTCATGTTGTGTTTCATGTTTATGCAACAAAACAGTTTCCCAGCTCAGACAGTGAGTTACAGCAGTGACGCAGTTTAAAAAGCATGAATGATCATTGACGAAAAAACAAATACGGAATGCTACTAGTGACCTGCTTCTTTATCCACAGTGGCCTAAAGTTACCTACTGCTCATATAACCACTACCTTAAGTCTCCAAGAATAAATATTTCCATCAAACCCAATCAGTTCGACTGAAAATGGATTGCCTGTGGATCCTGAGAGATCTCTGGCATTTTGGATGCAACCTTAAAAGGTCAATGTTGAATTACCTCCTAACTAAGGAAAAATGAAAACAAGGGCACTGGGAAAGACACAGCAAAGAATAGAGAGAAGAAAATTGGGTAAATGTTGAAACTCGCTACAGGTGTAACTGCTCGTGGCAAGAAAGGCCGTTCTGCAGGACAGAAGTTAACTGCACGCTTGTTAAGAGATAAAGCAAAGCTTTTAAAATGAAAGAGCAAGATGTTTGCATCACTTCTCATTGCAGTGTAGCAGTGTTACCTCAGCGCTCCCCACACCGATGATTCAGGCCTGTAAGCTGGTCCTCAATCTACTCCCACTGTCAGGATCACAGAATTAGAGCAGGCGGCAGCAGGAAGACAGGCACATAGCCAGCAGAAGAGATCCAATGGAAGGATTTAGGTTTTAAAATAAAGCAACCTATGTTATTGTAAAAGTTGAAAGGGGGAACAGAGATTTAAGAATGGTGGGAAAAGGAGAGAAAGAAAATTACCGCCGTTCTGCTGGTGTTCCTGGGAATACTTCATTTATTCTACGTAACTAATGTGTATCCCAAGGTGTAGACCGAAGGAAAAGCTATTCTCACTCCATCAGTGAGAATGCATCATCATCTTGAAAACAGACCAGAATTCCTTCCTAGGAAACTTGCACTGGGATTTATTAATTCTCTCCCAAACTCAGATTATGATGAAGTTTACATGGGTTAAGCTGGCAAGAACATCATTTCTCATCTTTGAGAGCACAGGAGAGCTGTAAAGTGGGGATTTGTATGGAAAATTCAGCTGTGGTGGAAACGTGAAATTGTGCATGTCTACTGTCCTTGTGAGGGCTGAAAACAGCTGAAGACTGGCAGGCAGTAAAGACAAAGAAGAGCAAATTCACACCTTGTGTCATCCTGAGAACTCCAGCATCACAATGAGCAGCCTGTGGAAAAGGCTATACAGGAAGTTTGGCTTCAGTGAAGTGATGCCCAAATGAAAGATGCATCAGCTACATCCCTGGAGCTGGGTCAGGCTGTGGATGCGATTCCCAGAGCCACCGTGCCACATCCCCCAGTGCCTGCCCCCTCAGAGTGACCCAAGCACGGGCTTTGCTACAGTGTTTGTCAGGGTGCATGGGCTGCAGAGACCTGCAGGACCAGGGAGCCACCTGGTGCAACACCCTATTCTTGATGGGAGGAAAAATCCTTAGTGCTATTCCAGCAGGTATACAGGTCATTTCAGACAGGAGCTGAGACACTGTCTATTGCTTTGCAGTGCCATATGCTAGGTCTTTATTTCCTTCTCTTTAGCTCACTTGGGCCAGGGTCAGCCAAAGTACAGCCTGCAGCTGCTCCCTTCTTTGATTATTGATGGGGATTAGGATTTATTTTTTATATAGAGCTCTGTAGGTGTGCAAGACATTTCACACAAATATACAAGGACAGGGCTCTGAAGAGTTTATACAGCCCAAACACATCGCAGCACAGCTAGTGAAGACACACTTATGATTAAAAGCTTATTGATGTAAGCTCCATGTGTATCTTGTTAGCTGGACAAATTGTAGGTCGCTTAGTGTGGCTGTTCTCATAAGGCAAAGGGTCATTTTTATGCCTAACACTTTAACCTTTCATTATAGGAATCTGCTGTTTCAAAGCTGAATGCACCAAACTCCTGTAAGCAAGCTTGGTGAAGTGATTTGCTTTAAATATAGCTTATGGAAAGGTTTAATTCAGATTAGCACTCAGGAAATAAACATTGTTGGGTAAAGGGCAGAAGATGGCCCTTTGCTCTTGCTCCAGAACAGAGACCATGTATCTATAGCTTTGCCCACAGGAGTAAGTAGCCAGCTGTATGGACACGAGACTTCTTTCCCAAAATTTCTGAGCCCTTCAGTATCCCAAGAGTAAGTCCAGGGGCTGGGTAAAGGGAATGACAGGAATTGCCCCAAAATGAAGAGAAATATTGCCCTGGTATTTAAAAACAAAAGCAAAAAGCTGTGCATCCTCACTCCGTCCTCTATGCACCTGAGTACTGGTGAAGAACTTCTGTAAACTTTTACATGGTTTTTGCCGACCTGGTTTCCTAATATCCACTTATCTGTTTTATTGCCTGTACCTCACCATGACTTTGGAAACAAGGTTTTGGAGACAAAATATGAATGAAGGAACCGTTCTCTTTATGCTTTAACAATGTGCACAAGTTTTAAATGACAATGTTTTGTCTAGTTCTTATGTAAGCCAATTGCAATATCCTCTGAGTAGGTGTGCGTTGAAATGGGATAAGATCAGCATGTTACACAGCTATTTGAACACATACCCTGAGAGGCACCCTGAAGAGGGATGTCAGGGTCACAGCAGCCCTGCTCTCAGCTGCAGTGCATGGCTGATGCAAGGCAGGTCACTGAGGTTCTCCCCTACCTTAGAGGGCTCTGGTTAGGACATACAAATCCTTATTCTCAGAGTTAGTAGGTAATGCTAGCTGGGAGCAAAACTCTGGAAAACAAGCTCAACATGTCCTATTTGTCCTCATAGATAGTAAGAACGAGTTGTCACTTTCTAAAATTCTACTCTGAACTGTTTCCAGTATGTACAAGTTCAGCAGTGTGCAAAAGGAGGATGATGCGTTTAAACCTCTAGTATGAATTTCAAAGTGGACTTTAAGGGGCTTTGGGGATGAGCATGCTGTCAAAACAGAATTTACTCTGGAGATGAAGAAAACATATAAGGTTCAATAAAGATCCCTTTTGCTGATCACTGGAGAACAATTGCAGCTGACTGCAAGAAAACTTGAATGATGGAGACCAATACAAGTCCTCAGTGATACAATCCCCAAGACCGAGTGAGACGTGCCAAGGTCAGAGGCTAACAATAAGCAGAAGAATTGACACAGGAATACTCAGAACTAACTTGGCGTATCTGAGATCCGTCAAACAAGCAATGCTTACCATCAGAGACTTCAAACATTACTGAAGAAATTTATTTGGCACCAGATGTCTAAGGGGTTCCTGATTTGACAATGTAACATAGCAGCGTTTTAAGCCAACATGAAGCAAGAGGCATCCAAGAGGATAGCTGCATCTGAAGAATACAACTGGCAAGACTGGAGATAGAGCCTTCCACAGAGCTATCACTGCATGATACACAGTGCTGTCCGTGATGTTTCAGCAAAACACTTCCTGACTGCCAGAGCCTTGGAGTCAGCAGTATTTACTGGAAATGATACAAAAATGGATGCTTTGGGTAGAAGCAAATCTACAAACCATCCTTTCAGCTAGTGAAAAAGGGCACTGATTAATGAGCTGGCATACACAGGCACACATTTTATTCCACCAACTTTACAGGTTGGCTGAAAGCCCCCTACATTTTGCAAATCATGATTGCTCCTAGGGGAGTATCTCTGTCTGGTTAGTTTATTTGTTTGTACGTACATTCAGTAACTAAGGTCAGAAGTTTTATAGCAGCAACTGTCTCTGAACTGTTACTTGGCTTTGATTTTTTAGCCATGGCACTGAGAGTTTTATGCAATATTGTTAATAATAGAAATGCACTTTGTTTTACTTTAAACTAATTACAAATTTGCCTGATTTCACGTATTTCATGTGCATGGGTAAAAGGTAATTGCTATACCCACATAAAATCTGAAGATTAAATTCTGTCTTTAAGTATATAGATTTCACTGATGCCAACAAGGTCAGAATTCATCTGTAGTAACGGTTTAGCCATAGCATTGTCTAAACATCTATTACTTGATGTGAAATCACGGTGGCACAGCATATTCTATAACCTTTAGAAATGACTGCCTGCATCTGAGCTGAATATGCATTAGAGAAGCACAACAGAGTTTGCACAAAGACAACCAATTCCAGGTTACAAAATTCACGTCTCTAAATTCGATCGGCACAAGTCCTGTGGAACCCAGCATCCACAGTGGTACCTACAAATTCAAAGCCATTCTTATTCCATTTGATTTCAAGCCCCCAGCATGGAGTTTGAGACAAAATGCACAAGAGTATTGCTCACCTAAGATTTGGAGAAACACCTAATTGCTACATTTTGGCATCCTTTGATTTTCTAAAGCAAATTCTGTAAGACAGTAAAATTACTTGATGCTATCAATCACTTTATATTTGATACACATACACAGGACAAGTATGGTTTATCAGAACAGGGGAAAGAAACAATGTTATCTATTTAGGTTACCCTTCGTTTACAAATATTTAATAGCAGAAGCTAAATGTGATGACTGCCCACTGGTATTTTGTGGCAAATGTTCACAAATAACCTTAACATGTAATATCTGCAGAAAAATGAGAGCCTTGTGAACAGGAAAACAGCTAAACTCACTGTGTGACTTGCAAAAAACAGCACTGCAGAAGTACTGATGTGTAGCTTTATTTAAAAGCTAAGAGTGGAACAGTAGCATTAAGCACCAAAGAAAATAGAGGTTTTCACCTTGAGTATAAACCAAGAAAAGGAGCAACAACACAAGCATCTACAACAAAGGGCCCCTCTGGGCACTATGCCATCATCACCTCTGCTTTCCATTATCAGCAGACATTAACAAGAATTACAATGTTCAGGTTCCATTTTGAACTCCTGTTCATGAGAGTGTATAAATTTGCCCTTTTCCATTTTCTTCAAACTGAAAATTGGCAGAGGAGTGCTTGTGGGTGGGGAGTTTTTGGAAAGACTATTATTTTTAAAATTCAGTCTTTTCAAACTGTTCTAAATACAGCAGTGGGGAATATGCCCTGAGGAGCAACGCTGTTGCATGTCTCTCAAGGGAGGGGTATTGACAATTAGATATTGTCAGTTTCTTATTCAGTGCAAGAGGAAAACAAGCACACGCACTTCAGGCTAACTCATGGAAGGCCTGTGGCCCAGATGAAATGATGAGTTCAGGGTGATGTTGTGAGGCCAGGAGACCAGGAAGTTGTCCATCATGGGTTCCCAAGGGTGGTCTGTAGTCCTCTTGCAACACACAGAACTTTTGTATGTGGCCTGAAGAGGATCTGGGAGCTGTGGCTGCATTCCACAGAATCAGCTGATTGTCAAGGCTGCAGCGAGGCCTCCTCCAGCGGTTCTGGGATGGGGCAAATATCTGGGCGCTTGGGATCTGTTAGCCACTGAGAGCCTAGACTAGACAGCCCCTCCAGAGCAGCCAGGCTTTTGGCAAGTCTCACAGCTGTGTATTTCAGACCCTTGGCTATTCCTCCAACCCTTCCCATTGCTTCACATGACAGCAAGAATCCTCAGCAAGATCTAGCCCAGGAGTGCCATGCTGCTAGGATCAAGATGAATTTCTGCTTTCAAGAACAGCAGAAGCAGTGCATGGCCCAGCTCACGGTGTTAGAGTTGAGTACAGATGAGGACAGCAAATTCCTACTCCAGGGGCCAAACTGATGGACAGACTGTCCCTAGCAGAGGTGCTCCAGAGGAATATAGGAAGTTAAATCTGGGAGAGGAAAAGGACGATAAAGAATGATAATGAACGATAGAGTCAAGGCAACCTAAACACCAATTTGCAACAGAAATCCCCTGTTAACATTTTTCTGTGAAAGCTGTAATGCCTGCAGCTGCCTGTCCTTGCATAGTGGCACATCACCTGCTTTGTTCACCACCAAATCCCATAAGCTCCAAACACAGTCTGCTTAGAAGGACCTTGGGGATATGGTCGAGAAACAACGGATTTTCCCTTCACTGGCATAGATCCCAGCAAATCAAGCATCTTCTTTGTTTCTTGTTTCACTCCTGCCTTCTCTATACTCAGAAGGATGCTCTGGATAATGGCAAAAGCAATAAAAGCATTTGCCAGGTGTCTAAGAGAGCAAAATATGTTGCTGTGAATTGCTGAGTTCAGTGAGTTGCACAAAGTAAGATCTCAGCATTGCCTGGACATGGCAGGGTTGTACAATGGCCTTAGTTATGTTGGACTAACAAGCTGAAGTCCAGTTCAACAGGGAAAAAAAAAAAAAGAAACAGCCTTCGGATCAAGCCCTTATTCCTTAGTTTCCACACCTGCCTGATTACAAAACCCCAAAATATTAATTCAGCTCCAACTCAGAAAGAAGCCAGAAACCTAGAGCTAACCATACAGAAAAAGGGTGTGAAATTTAAAGCAGAAATTTTAACAAACTTCATTTCCAATCATTTTCAAGAATAATGTATACATAGATCTTACTGTACATTTGTGCTCGTTTGGGTCTACAGGGGATATCCTAAAGCACATTAATCTCTAGGCACTGTAAAGCACGTTGCATCTGCCCTGTTCCAAAAAAGACTCAGGTCATGTACAAACTGAAAAGCTGGCAGCTGACCCTTTCAAACCTGAGAAAAACTTCCTATCTTCACACCTGCTAGTAGCTCGCTGCATTCAGTAGGTTTGCTCATACAAATTTGTAGGACTTTGATTCATTTGTTTGCCATTTCATAGTCCACTTAATTTATCAGCTACAAAGCAAATATAATACAATTACCTAACAAGAATATGTAAAAAGTAGACTACAACATGCATCCGTATCTACGTTTCCTTCTGCGTTTCTCAGGAACTAATGCAATTACAAAGCCACTTTGATGGAGACACTTTTGCTGACTCCTTCACATAAGAGAAGTTACTGGCAGGTTCTTATCTCCTCCATCAAAGAGTGTTCCTGGAAGGAGGACAGTTCCGTGGCTAGAGATAACCCATCGTGGAATCTTCTGCACCTGCTGTGCTGCAGCATCCGCCCTCTTGGTCACATGTAAGTTATGGTGACAGAGATAGCCATTTCTGTCCCTGTGCAGATCAGCACACTCCATCCCATAGAGCAGAAGTAGTGGCACTGGCAGTTTCCATCTGCCCAAGCAGTGTGAAAACCCCTTCAGAGTCTGCTCTGGAGTTAGGTGCTCTTCAATCACTTGCCTTGGAAATGTTTTCTTATAAACCCCACAAGGAGGAGATAACCTGCCCATTTCTGGAAGTGTGCTTTCAACAGGCAAAGTTAACAATACCTATAGTGTAAAGACATAATAATCGTGTGGAGACAGGTACTATGTTGGGGCCAGGAGCTAATTAGTGACAATCATTCCTATTTCAGATTACTGACAATTCACTGCACTACTTTACTAGTACAACACTAGAAACATGATTTATTTCACAGCACATAAAGAGGAGCTGTTCTAATCCTGGGAAAAACGTATCTTTTATGTCCCTTCCCACTGCCTGTTTCTCCTCTCCTCTTGCCAGCGTGCAGATGGCAGAAGTCTTTCACAGCAGTTGCTTGGACCACCTCACTCTAGATGTGGAAATCTGGGTTTTTAGGATGTGACTGTCCAGGATGACAGTTGTCACGTAAGGCACGCCATAAAACAAAGACATGGCTCATCAGCAGCTGCCCTTAGCCACTCTACTCCACTTGAAACATGAACTCAGTATCCTGCCCTGAGGAACTTACAGATCGTGCCCGTAACGATGAGCTCAGCTTGCAGCCTGACCCACTTGAACATGACCAGAGCAAAGGGGTAGAGGTTGGGCATACGCTGTGTTAGATTACCAAGTAGATAAGATCCGAGGTCTCTTCATTCTTGTCCTTCTAATGGGTGAAACAAGTTGACTGTGATAGCGAATACTCTGTACAGCTTGATGTTAGGGCAGGATATTTCAAAAGTCAGGTAGTAAACAGCAGATATGAGCCAAGCAGATACAGTTTTGTGCAGCTGCTTCCTCGTCAGATGTCAGCATCCAAAACAACACTCAGAATATGGCTGATTTTAAAAAAAGGTAGGGAAATAGTGTGCATATTTCTTTAAATCTAGGCAAAAAGAAATAACTCTCTGAAACACACTTTTGCTCAGCTCCAAGGGCTGCCACCCTGCTGCTTTAGCTATGTGGAAAGTCAGGGTGCTCCTTCTGTTCTAACATTTATTTTCTGCATCCTTGTTTTATTTTTAACAGCTTACAACAGAAAGAAACGCGTTATCGCATGACTGTCTAAAGCAAATAGTACATTGTGGTTTTGGGCTTGGACACTTGAATGTGTAACTTCCCAGCAACGAGCACTGTTCTCTCTGTAGGGCACTTCTGGTAACTCATCTCTCCTACTGAGAAATAAGGAAAACTGTCACCTAGCAAGTGAGACAGCTATTTCTTACAGCCCTCACATTTGAAAGAAAGCAGAAAAATGAGA
The DNA here is from genome assembly GCA_016647715.1 of Pavo muticus. NCBI lineage: Eukaryota > Metazoa > Chordata > Aves > Galliformes > Phasianidae > Pavo > Pavo muticus. Next base: position 917,971 of record JACDJE010000245.1, read on the forward strand.
CAACAAACTGCAATTATTATACAACACACAGTGCTGCACAGAAAGCAGCAGTCTTGCTGATTAACACCAGCACTGGGTCTCAGACAGCAGGATACAGATCTGGCCTGCTAGAGGCTATGGTGCTTCCTTGCCCACGTTATTTCATTTTCCTGCACTTCAATTTCCCAGCCCGTGAAAATGAGCGCATTGTAGTTTATTTTTAAGCATTTCAGCAACTGACACGCTGTACCTCAAACTCCTTAAATGGTTACATCATTTTCACTGCTATGAAAAGTCTACTAAAACAGCATTTCAAAATCCCTCTCTATCTACTGTACTTTCTGTTCTCTAAGCTGACTGTGGTTTGACTTCTGACATTTGAAGTTCAGGTTTCAATGGTTGTTTGGCTTCACACAATTGCTAATGAACACTGATCTAATAGATTTGAATGGGCTGCACAACCAGTGGGGACATAACCAATGCAACTTGGCCTACACCTCATTCGTGTAGGTCCTACTTATCAGTGGCTACCCCTTTGATAACATTATTAATAGCACGTAAATGTTAGCAAGTTCCTTTTCCAGATTCACCACTCACTTGGACCACGTAGCAGAGAATTCTGGACCACAACTGATGAAGAAGAAATGACCTGGCTGTATATTTAATTATTAAACATTTCTAACAAAAACTGTACTTTTCGTCCTGGCAAAAGACACAATATAGCCATGTTCAGCCCTTGTGTAATTTATTATTACCAGATTAATCAGAAGCTAATAGTCTGGTTTGTTATCAAAAATGACCAGAACTTTGCAAATTATTTTTGTGACAAGCATATTTTCTGCATGAATTGTCCTGCCAGTGACTTGGGGTTTCTTAGTCATCTTAATATTATCAAAGAAAGAAGCACAGCAAATAAACCTGATTTCTCTCCTCCGAGTTTCACCTCATTTTCTCAGTCTGCTGCCGCACTCAACCTGTTAGTGGGCTGTGAAACTGCAGTGAATGGGCTGTAGAGCAGCTGAGGCCTGCAGTCTCAGGCTGTGAGGAGTCATGAAAGGCAAAGCAAGCAGCAGCAGATGACTGCAATATGGAGAGATATATGGGCAGCATTTGATTTACCTAAACTCTAGCAAAGCTAGCCCAGAATTACCAGGAGCCAAGAGACGCTACAATTATGGTGTATATATTTTAACTGGCAAAAGTCAAGGGATGTTCAATAGGCACAGTACTGAGATAGCCCCATAGGCAGGTGCTTCCACTGTGCATGGGAAGAACAATTCGTATCATTCTGAGAGCTGATATAGGCATTAAAAAAACACTTTGCCATGCTAATAAGGAATTGCAACACTACTGGAGCAAAAAAATCTAATTCTTCAGCATCTGTTCACATGATTAACATCACTGATTATTCATGCAATCACCTGAGGAAAGACCAGATGGTTTATTCACTGGGTATGAATCTCTGACTTTTAGCTTAAAAAGTCTGCCCCTCTGAAATTAACTGGAGGAGTCATGCTGTTAGCAATGCAGCAATGCTACTAGGGGGTAAGCTGTACATCCTGTCTTCTGCAACTGGAAAGTCTGACGCGTTGCAAAGATGTTACATACTTTTCCTCAAAGGAAACATGGTAATGTAGCTGAATTGAGCGAATTCATGTCAAACATTGGTCATTTTTCATGACCTCACTTCCCATTTTGCCTGGGACCCTGGACTTTAAATGATGGGTCACTGCCCTGCAGTCTGAAGGGAGACTGCTCCTCAGTATTGGCAGTATGGCATGAGCACTTATGAATCAGTCACCAAATCAGGGTGCACCCTATCCACTGCAAAAACATTCCACGTCCAGGGGTCAATTACACTAGCTCTAAAATCACGCATGCAATGAGGGGGACAGAACTGCTGAATAAATCTTTTCTAACCGTTATTTTCTACTGCTCCACGATAAGCAGTTCTCTTGCTGCACCAGCTGTGGGGCACCTTATCTTTCAGCACTATTTCCTACTCTACCCATCAGCGCTGCTTCTAGAGCTGTGACTTTCTCTGCTATAACTGATGCAATCCTACCATTATCTAACACGCTGATTTCAAGTGCAGTTGTATCAGACCTATAGCAACAAATTTGCAGCGAAATGTGAAAATTACGAAACTCCAAAGAATTATTTGAAAGTACTGTGTGAAAGTACTGGTGAAAAATGGATCCTGCTGCTAAGCAAAGTAAAAAAGGAACGTTCCATTACTTGAATACTTCTGTTACCGAAATCAGGAGAGTGTCTTCCAGTAAAATCTGGTCAACTAAGTGACTCATGTGACTTCCGAACTGACCATAGACTGCTTCTGAGCTCCGTGTGCTCACAGGAGTTCTCGTGTCCAGGGTGGATCAGAAAAAAAGGAGAACTGAAAATGGCTGACTGTAAAGATGGCTACACACTGTACTTCCTTATTTATACCAAAATAAAATAGAAAACATTATTAACCATTTTAAACTTTAAATGATGCGACCCCTAGCACTAGGAACACCAGCAGAGACGCACACAAGTACATGCCCTTCATTCATGCTCATCCTGCATGCTTACTGGGCACTGCACGCACACACAGAAAGACTTTTGCATACACATCTCCAGCTCACACACATCTCCCAAAGCAGGCACAGACAAGCCATGTGACCTCCGCACAGACAGTCTGAGGCTTCCCACCATCCTGTTTACATTCAATTAGTCTTGCTGCAATGTTTCCTGTTCCAAGCCCAGGAAAAATGGAAGGTGATAGAAAAACATACGTAGACATTGGAAAACTCAGGCCAACACTTTCAATTGATTGCTCTAGTGCTGGTGCTCAGCCTTTAACACCTGATCTAAGCCTACTCTCAGGGCATGAGCCCACTGGTTGCAAGGTGCCACCAGGAAAGGAGTCACCCCAACTGCTCCCATTTCCAGGGATCTTGGAGTTCATGAGTTCTCAGCAATGGTCACCACTCAGAGCCATCTTACAGGTCTAGAATTTCAGCTCCAAAAATAGGCAAATATAAGAATAGCACTGATTGAGCAACACCTAAGTGAAACTATCTTTAAAGACAGACAGCAACTGTGAGAGAAATTCAGAGCTTTGAAATGGTGAAGGTTTCACAAAGGAAAACTTGCAGAATTTGCAGCAAAGGAGGAAAGCTCTGGCCACTGAGAGGAAGAATGTCATGTCTTTTAGGACAGAAGGTATTTGAAGGGTGATGTGCATTGCTCCTGACTTTCTATGATGAGGAGAGAGAGATCACTGTGAAGTCTAATGCAAAAACTACAGAGGATCAGCCTCTTGCATGGCAAGTTTTATAGATCAGAAATCTCGAAATTAAGTGCATTTTTTCCTGTGAGGTAAGATTGACTGATGTCATTGGAACCGCTGTGTTATGAATACGAGTAGGTCTAAACCCACCAAAGAGAAACGCTGTGTTCAGAATTTTTGTCAGTGCACTTTTCAATACAGATTTAAATTCCTGCTCTTCTGAATGCCAATGGACATACTTAGGAGCAGCTTTAAAAAGCAGCAGTTCACTTGCTGGTGGTACATAGCCAAAGTTCACTTTCTGCAGTATAAGCAATGGTTCCCATTAGCCCAGTCCTCTGTGGGAGCTGAGGGTCAACGTGAAACTTCTAATTTCTTGAAAAATGATGATGTCCCTCCAAAATTCTGGAAGAAAAAAATCTGGAAAAAAAAAGTCTTTGCCATGCTATGAATCCTGCAGAGGAAGAATGGCCCAAAAGAGTGGTTTGCCTTTCTCTCAAGAGTCTGGAGTCTTGAGGACATCTTAGATGTGCACTCCAGGGAATTCAGCTGCCAGAGGATAGTACCACAACAAATAGAGCTGGTACCAAAGGTGTTGCTTTCATTGCATCTCTTCCTGAAGCCCGTCCTACAACAAAAATGTTTTCATGCTCACAAGACAGAGCAACCAACAGCCAGAAATAATGCACACACTGGGGCTAGTGTAGAAGGAAATGTACATTCTGTGATTGGGAAGTTATAAAATATGGGAAAAGCAGAAGTGATTTTGTGTCTTCCAGAAGAGGAAAAAGGCAATTAAAATTGACCTGCTAAGCTCACATAGGGCCACACAACTTTCTCTTCCTGACCTTACTTAACTTCAAGGTTTTCATCATCTTGCTCAACCCTGCAATCGTCTATTGTAATAAGAGGGGCATAACAAGCTCCTCTTCACAGCTAAAGTCAAGCAGAGGGAAATTATGGTTTCATTTCTTTGGATAAACACTAGCAGATTGTTATCTTGGCACTGTCTATGAACAACACCGTGAGCATGAAGGATAGGACTCAACGACCTTCCCATAAGCCATGCAGCATCACACGAAATGCTACATCCAGACATGTCTTTGAAAAAGGACAAGCATGGCTAGAGCAAGGTCAGGGCTGAAGCGCAGAACCACAGCTGAGAACAAAATACATCAACATCTCACAAAGACGCACTGGTCTAATTAAAATGAGTTTAAAAATGATTCAGCGAGTGCTTTTAAGCCTAATTAAAAATCACCTAATGTAATTCATTGCGGTACTTGACTACATTAAGATTCACTGATAGGTGCAACTTCAAACTGTATAAAGAATATCTATGCTGGGAAAGGGAAAAGAGCGTTACATCCATTCAATAAGCTGGACTTTTGAGTTTAGCTAGGAACAAGCTATAGCGAACGAGGGTCCCGTGCACTCTAAAAGTTCACCTTTCCCCTCAGCCAGCTTCCTCTGCCTCACCTACTGCAACATCTCTGTGCACAACTCAGGATGGCCACAGGGGGACTGGAATCTGGGAGTACAGCATCCTCTTCCTTACAGCTGGGTGCAGATGCTGACACTCCTTTGGAGGGGGCAGGGGAAAGGAGACGTATAAAGCTCTCCAGGAGTTAGCCTCGGGTTAAAAATTTGCATTCAACTTCCTTAAGATAACTGGAAGGAGCATCTGGGGCTGCACTGCATTTTGCAGAGTATGTGACAGTGTTGGGGGCTGGAAATGCTGAACCAGGCTGCAGGGCTCTGCAGGGCATGGGAAGGGGCACCTTACCTGTGTATGCCTACGTTCTGACAGTACAAGGTTAAGGCGATGGGCTCTGCACAGGATCCTGTATATTCTGAGTGCTCAAGGGGTATCAGGATGTTTGGAGGGCATAGGGGCACAAGCCAGTGTTCTGCTGCTGAGTACTCTGGGGAGCAGCATCTGGTTAAAAGCCAGAGGGTAAAAGAACATCTCAGCTGGGAGATGTGATATCTTGGATCAGTATCCAAGAGGGTGTTGTACTTGTGTGTTGAAAGGAAAGCAGCCCAAGGCTGGCTCGCCACCAGCCTCTGGGCTCTGAGGTATAATGTGATGCTTAAAGACAGCAGTGGCAGCCCTGCCGCAGTTGCACACCCCAGGCTCAAGCTCAACATTGCTGCATAATGCACAGCAGTCATACGCTTAGGGCAGCTGCGTGTGGGAGGAGAGCAATGAGATCTGAATGTTTTCTCTCTCTGTGCTCTCTTTCCCCTCTGCCCCCAGAAACTGTGCCACTCTTGGCATGCTAGATGTAGCAAACAGCTGGCAGTTCTGTTCCCAGACTTGGTGACAACCACAGAGAATGAGCCTCTGAAGGCAGTCAGGACAGAGCCCCTTGGGGGTGCTCAGAGCACGCAGTCACTGCAGCACCATCAGACAGCGTGCCATGAAGCAAAGAGTCAAGCTCCTTCCCTGTATGCCTAACACCATGGATAGACCCATCTATCCCCACAAGCAAAGCAGCAGCACTGTGCAGACCCAAACCTGCTCATCAAAATTAAGCCTCTCTTTTCACTCAATACAGAATGAAAGCAGCAAGCCCTGCTTTGTAGAGAAATCAACTGAGGTCAATACAAGCAGCAAAAAAGCTTTTGTAGCTGGCTTGTACTGCCCTTCTCTAGGAGCTCTGGCCACCTTTAAAAGGCATCTGTAGAAGTCTACAAGAGGAGCTGAAACACCTCTTTCCTGGCTCTCACCGTAAGGTAACAGAGAACCCAGCTCTTTTTCTCTACACCTCCCTACTATTCTCCTCTTAACAACTAAGCTCTTTCCCAACCGTTGGAAAATACAGCTCTAGATGCCTGATCTACACACACGGGCCCTGTCAATAGGGAGTGCAGGGAGATATCACATTTGTTTCTTAATTGATTGAAAGACCAAAAGAAGCTGAGTCAAACAAATCCCTTGGCTTCCACACACTCCACTCCCTTTGCTTTGGGGAGCTCCAGCAGGATGGGAGGGGAGATAACATTTGGCAACAGCAAAGTGGAGCTTGCAGGAGGAGAAATAGGGCTGTCCACCTCCCAGAAATTACTGTAAATCTGACCCTTAAAGATAGACTGGTGGGACTGGGATGAAATGGAAAATCATCATGCCAGGAAGACTTCATTTGCTAGTCAGAGAGCAGAAAAGCTGGTCACTGCCAGCAGATGCCTTCTATTTTGTTTATCGCTTCCTGCCAAGATGCCCAATGGGAGGGTGAAGATTTAGTCGGCCCACGGCTGCCCCACTTCCACATGCTGCATCCTATGAAAGAACACTCTTGCTTTCAGCCCAGATAGTTTATCCTGCCAGAGTGTAGGTGTAACCAGCCCCGGCAGCCCCCGCAAACCCACAGCGAGGGATGTAGTCCAACATGAGCCATGCTCTGATGGGCTCTGATGGTCACCGGCAGCTGCTCCTGATTAGAGCAGCCCCCAAGATGCTGTAATCTCTGCTCTAATATTGCTCTAATCAGTGCTGGGGCCAGCTTGTAACCTGTCCTCAGACCAGGGAGTTATAATTAATTGGCTATGGCTCTCCATAGGATCTGGGCACAGCTCAAATCCCAGCTTTTGCAGTTTAACTTGAGGCTAACACTTATCGGAGTCTAACATTGCTATAATTAGTTTTTCCCCAGTGCAAATCAGGACTGTTAGTGCTGCATGCTAAATAGAAAAGATAGGGGGACAAAAGTACATGAATTACTGTGAGTTTTGACTACTGTTCAGGCAAGTTTCAGCTGTGTGTTTACTTTGCTATGGTATGAAGGCCCTTCCTCAGAGAGGAACCTATAGAACTGAGGCCATACATAAATCAAACTCGAGCAATGTAGGAAAAGTACAGTATGTATTTCTCCCATAAAGTAACAGTAAATAATCTACTAAGTTAATGGTTCACTGATGCAACTCGGTTTAAGAGGTAGAAGAAAAAAACAGCGATGTTTTATCTGTGACCCTTGGCTTAGGTTTGAGATACAGCTTTAACTGAAGAGCAAAGGTTAACTGTAATAGAATATGTTGGCATTACTATAGCTTAAAAGCAACATTCTGATTTTTTTTGTCAACACAAAGACAACTTCTTTAATGGTGGCAACAGCCATAAAATTTGATTGCAGAGAACTATTTGTGGAGTTTCCTCAGAGTGCCATTGAAGAAGACAACAGGAGGCAGAACAAGAAGACTTGGGGCAGAGAGGAGACTTCATACTAACTTAAACACTGTAAGACAAGCAATACAGTCAGGAGAGCTCTCTTTGATGGTGGAAACATCTTTATAGACAGAGTGAAACATGGTAAAATTCATATCTTAAAAGTTGTGCCCAGGCAGAGCTTTTACTATGCGTTCAGTATTTTCCTACCAGACAGCAAAGACACAAGAAGAAAAAATAATTAGGCAAATAGTAGGAACTGTTTGAACAAATGCTGCCTTTGGGTAACACACACATACAAAGAAGAGCAGAACATAGCTCCTCAGCCAGGGGCCAGCCTTCCAAAATGCAACTGGGGAGGAAATACATACATTTTCCCACCTGAAAATCTAACAAACGGCATAAGACTGGAGGGTACTGCCATCGCTTTGCTTGGCTGGCAACTGGTAATACCCCAGGGGACAACAAGGGGAGGGAAATTCAGAACTGGCAACTACGAACAGTGAGTCCCTGCTCTTGGCTGGTACTACAATGCATCAACACCAAACTGGTCATCTTGCACAGAAAGAGCATGAAATAAAATGACAGAGAGGGCAGCAAGAGACACTGACAAGCACCAAAAAAAATTAATTGAAAACAGTCAATCTCCACTCAGGGAAACTTTCATGTGGCTTTTCTGGCACTATCTTTTTGAAAACACTGGCGCTTTGCTACCCTTTTAACTTCTGGAGTTCTCACAAGACCTCTAAACCAGGTCTTTATTTATAATAGGAATTTTGAAACTATTTTTTGCATTCTTTTAGACTTGTTCAATTCTTGACCCCAATTACATTGAATAATGTGGTTACGACTAACATAAATATAGTTCCGTTATAAATCAGGACATGTTTGCCTGGAGACAGCCCTTTTTCTTCCCCTTGCTCATGTTCTGCAGCTGTCCAAATACATCCTCACACTCCCTGGAACCTGCAGCATGGTCCCACTGCCACAGCTAGTGGGAGCAGAGGTAATGGGCTGCAGGCCTCCCCCCATTTGTGCCCAGCCAGCAAGACAACGCCTGCTCCAGTTTGTACTGTGATGCTGAAAGAAGATTCTGCTCCTGTGAGGGGCATTCGGCCTCCCTCCCAGGGATGAGTGCTGTCCATGTCAGTTTGATAAAGATTCCTTAGCTGGCTGGTTGGCTCCCTAGGGCACAGTTCAGTCTTGGCTTATCTGGAGCAAACTTTCTACTGCATCTCTATGCAAAGAATAAGTGATTCCAGGAATTCAACTAAAACCAAGTATTCAAGGCTTTCCACGGTGAGGATTATTAAAAAGACAGCAATTGTCATCAGATATTAGAGATACCACAATTGATTAGAATAGGAAATAAAATTGTTACTAGTATTATCTCCTGGTGAACACTGATCTTAACTGTCATGCTGCTCTGGTATGTCAGCTGCTTTATTGACACCAGGACAACCAGGGGAAACCAGAACAGCACTTCCATCATCCTGTCTTCCCCACCAAACAGAAGATTTGTAGGAATGTTTTCTATTAAATAATACAAATAGCAGGGGCTAAACAGTAACTGAGCCAGAAGGAGGCAAAGAGACAGCGGAAGAGACCATTTCTCTGCCTAGAGCTAAAAATACTGAGGTGGCCAACAGAATATGTGAACTCTGCCCCTGCTGCATCCACCACCTCAGGTCTTTAGGCACAGCTCAGTAATTATGAAGCGCAGCACAACGAAGTGCCCACTTGCCTTGACCTATGACTGTGTAGTATTTATGGCTCTTTTCCATATATTCCCTGTTCACAGATGTTGAACTTGGAAAATATTTACTCAGGGGCACATTCTGATTCATTAACACAAAGGAGGAGCTATTCCATGAATAATCCCACTGAGACTGACTGGACTTTCAGCCTTACTGTCCAGCTCCGTGCCCTCTTTCACAAAAGGTTAATTGGGAGTAAAATACTCGAGGATTATTTTTATCCGCTGAGGTTTTATTTCAAAATACTTCCATGCTTTCAGAACATTGAGTTTAGAAAGTTCACCCATTAGAGTGCAGTACGTTGGCATGAAGCGAAAGTTTGCAGCTACACACGATCCCGGAAACTCTGCAATACATGCTGAAGTGCAGTATCATAGTTTTGCAATTAGATTCACATTCTAAAAAAGAACTGAGATAAACTAAGAAATAGTTCTACTACAGTATGGCGAGGAGCTACAAGAATTTAAATGAAATTTGCAGACAGCTGCTCCCCAGCCTCTTTGCATCACCCTGGGCTTAGCAATGGGGAAAAGTGAGGCTGAAGTGAGAAAGTCATCATGTATGCTTCAGAATACTTCACAGTAAGCTACACTGCTGAAGTTCCTGTCATTACAGGAGAGGCCACCTCTTAGTCCAGTGGGAAGCCTCCATGCTCTCATGGTGCTAAAGCCTAGCTCTGTGCTTTGTACCTGCACTGACACTGAGTCAGCATCATGGTAGCTTCAAGCTGCACTGAGTGAGGACTGCTGCAGCAAGGGCTAGGTCTGGCCATATCACCTCTGTCCTTGTATGAGCACTAATCCTTGTGTCACTGCACAGAGCCAGATCTTGGAGCTGATTCACCTGAAAATCAACCCAACAAACACCCAGTCCTTGGGCCATCCAGCTCTATCAGCAGCAGTGCTGGAACAGAGCTGGGCAGCACAGGCGGTGACGCTCTCTCAGCAGGAACCCACGCCTGGGTTATCCCAGGGCAGTCACAGCGCTGCAGGCTGAGGCTGTGCTGTCACGCTAACCTCGTGCAGCAGCACTCAGCGGGAATAGATGGCAGGACAGGTGCTGAGTGGACATCCGCACTGAATATATCTGATGTACATAGGTTCAAATGGAAAATTGTGAAACTCCTGAGTGTTTCATAAACAAACATTTGCATCTTGGACACCTTTTAACATTTCTTCAGACACTGATGTTGAGCAAACTGGATACAAATGTTTTCTTTGTAAAGTTTCCAAATACAGTTGCCTCAACACTTATCTAAATGTCAGTGGGAATCTAAGCTAGGTAAAAGAGCTCAAGGCAGGGCCCCTTGGGTAACAGAATATTGCCAATTATTTATCCAAAAGATTAGAGAAAATCTAGTATAATGCAATTTAAAATTTTGCAACAGCAGGCATTTCACACGTATCAATACTTCCATATCGATCACACAAACCCACCGCAGCATGTGCAAGGGAAAAGCCCAGGAGCTCCACAGAGGAGCTGCCGGTGCTGCCATGCACAGCATGTGTGGGGGCTGCCCAGCACCTGCTAGCTGCCCCCTCAGCACCTGGGGCTTCACTTGTGCACAACTTCAGCCCATTTGCCAAAGACCTCACTTCTCACCGATAACTGCCAAGCAAGCACTGCAGGAACCAGCAGGCTTTTGGTTAGCAGGGGTAACTTCAGCTCAGCGCAGGACTGTTCAAAACAGAGGGTTTATGTGGGGTTCTTCACTGGAATAGGTGGAACCCTGCAGTTCTACTGAAAGAGCCACAGTATTCTCTGCTTCCTTACTCTTGCGCTTAGATCTTCACTTTTTCACCCAAGGAGCCTTTGAGGAGAGGTCAGAGCTGGAGCTGCAGTTGCATGATCCTGGGTCATTGCTATTCACATGTGTGGTGATTCAGGTTGTCCACAACAATGTGTCTGAAAACGTCAGTCCAAGTTATGGCAAACTTGTGCACAAACTCATGCTGCAAAATAATGAGGTGACTGCTCAGGGGATTGTGCTTGGAACACAAGCCTTGGATTAGCTACAGAGGTGTAAATCTTGCTTCAGTGGGCTTTAAGAGAATCGTATAGGAAGATTTATCCCCAACATTGCCTCTTGCAGGACATGCCTGGCACAAGCAGATTAAACCTGCAAGCACAAACAGTACCTTGCTTCTTTTCCCACCTCCCCAGAATAACACAGCCCTCAAATCTCTTTTCTGTACACCACAGTATGGTTCTGTGAGCACTCATCTGAATTCAGCAGTTAGCTACGGCCTTACACCCACCCAGCAGAGCAGGGTTTGCTCTGTTGACTTTTTTGTTGAAATGTGACTCTTCATAACCCTTCCTTCTCTTGTGCAGATGCTGACCACAAGGAAAACCACAATGATAAAGCTGTTTTCTCCTATTAGTCCATTTTTGTAAACAGTTTTGAATGCATGACCGTAGCTTCTTGACGAGAGCTAAGGAATGGAAACCTCCACTTTGGGTTGAAATGTTAACGAATAAACCTATGTTTCTTTAGCATGAAAGAAGATTGTTACCTAGGTAAAGCTGTATCCAGAGAAATCTTTGCAAAATAAAGGTGAATTTGGGTGTAAAACTAATGGAGAAACAGCTCCTAATTGCTCCCATATTTACACTGTCCTGTTGTTTGGTTGTCTTTTCTTTCCTGCTCTACTGGGGCATTTGTTGTTTTCATCCCCATTTTCTTTACTTTTTGAGTTAATGACAGTCAGATCAAAAATTAAAATATAATCAATGCATCTAAAAAATAGGCCTGACTCATTAGGCTGAGTCAATCTAACATATTTTTCAAATCACAACATGGTCTAATTTTAAACCATTTTAATGCAATTTAAAAACATTTCAGATTTTGGCAGGAAAAAAAAAAAGGGCAGCAAGCAGTGGTAGAATAAAGATCCAGCTGGCAGGGAGATAGAAAGGAGAAAGCAATTTTGAGAAATGCATTGTAAATGGTAAGGAACTATATACTATAATGAAAGCAAATGGATTTTAAATAACTCAGCTAAATTGTTTATGTATTTTTAAAATAAAAGTAACCATCTTCCAAAAACAAAATCTTCTTAAATACAACATATTTACAGAGGCTCTTGAGTGGAAAAGCTTTCTGCTGCTCTGGCTTATAGAAAATACACAAAAAATTCTTGCCTCTAAAACCACATACTAACAAATCTTGTCTTTTGTTCTCACATTGCTCTGCAGATATTATCTAGTAGCTTTCTGAAATATGGGAGATTAATTATTAGCTGTCTTAAATACAAAAAGATTGCAAAAAGCAAACCAAGAACGCATCTTTTTCACCACTATTGCCACCAGGCAACAGCTTGCACTGATCATCAAATGTGCTGTCTTTACCAAAAGGAAATATATGGATGCTTCCAGAGGTACTTCTAACACAAAAAATTCTCAGAAAAGAAATGGCCCACAACAAAACTGATAGCACTTTCAAAGAGTGCAACCCCTAGTGATGCTGTGCATGAGCATCATCCTGCTAAACCCACAAAGTGGCAACAATGGTCATTTTGGGTAGCTGAATTCAACTAGGATGAGCATCAGCTAGGATGCTGGTCCCGCAGAGACCTGCAATCGCTGGATTGCCATTGAAATCACACAAAAAGACAGTCTCTCTGCAGAATCATGGCTGGAGAGATGCAGATAACTGGGCAAATAGCTGTGAAGGAAAACCACTTGGGCACATTACCTTGTAAAACCTCACTGTTGGAGGCTTCAGGCTGGCTGCTGGCCATTCTTACCATCAGAGCCTTCCCCCCAGGTTTGTGTTTCAGCATCTCATCAAACAGGTGTCCTCAGCCAACTGAAGGGCTGAATGGCCCCAGATGTGCTCAGAGGCCTCATGAACATAGGATGGAAGTTAGGTGGTGTAGAACCAGTCTAGGAGGTGTCTCTCATCAGGTACTCCTTAGATTAGCTGTTAATGACAAGCGTCTCTCCCTCCTTTTCTCACAGCTACTGAGCCACCAGCAGCAGGCTCAGTGTCAGCACACCCAGCTGGGGAGAGCAGCATGGCCATCCAGCCAGGCTCACAGCAAGCTAAAGTTCCTCACACAGCCTCTGCTCAGCACATGGTGCGGCCTCAGCCCCTCCAGCAGTGCATCTGGTGAACGGCTTCTGGTACGAGCATGGGCTCAGCTTCAGCAGCACAATAAATAGTATCAGGAGATGCTTTTAGCTACTCAACTCTGCTCTAACTTCAATACACCGCTCAGAAAATGGCCGTGATAAGCACAAATAAAAAAATTAGGAAAAAATGTATCAAAAAGTTAAAGAGATACAGCATTATAATTAACAAGATATCCATATTGTTTGATTTTTTTTCTTCACGATTCTGCCAAAACCAACCTATAACCACAGCATTCAATTTTTCAAGTATATTTGCCTGAGGCAAGAAAATTTTTTCACCTCCACACGTGGGCTTTTTCCAGGCATGTACGTGGCTGTTGCGAGCACTATTATCCTTCATTAAAAGTGATAGATCTCCAAGATAAACAGGCACGGATTACCATTCCCCAGCTGAGTCTGGATCTATTACGTAAGTAATCACTCAGTTTCTACAGTTCAGCTTTACAAACAAAGTTATATATGCTTTCTCAATGTCTCTCATCACATTATAATTTCTCTTTACCTGGAATCTCTTACTAAAAAAAGTTTATCTTACTAAATACTAACCAAGTACTGCACATACATACATCAATGTGTGGAGCAGTAGATCAGCAAAAACTAACTTAGTTCCAAAACAGAAGGCTTCTTAGAAAATGCTCATTAAAAATCTCCAGGTGGAATTACATGTTCATGCAAGTTTGTTTTCCAAGTAAAGATAATGTACATTTTTTTCATTCATTGTGAAAAAAATCAGCAGTCAAATGTTGTGGGAAAGCTTGTCTGAGGTGATGATGGGTTGCCTAGATATACTGGGATGCCTGTATACATCAGGATAAAAGAAGACTTGAAAAAAGAAAAGAACCATGTTGTTTGACATTAAACTGACTTAGTCAAAGATCAAATTTTCACAGTAGTGGTAATACTTACGTTTGTTCAAGGAGCTTGATTTGAGCTCCAATACTCAGCTAACCTCTCAGCCAGCTCCTTACATTAGTTGTTGGCTAGCCTAAAAGCTTCAAGCAAAGCTACTGAAAACAGCCAGTAAGTACACTCATGCTTCAGAGCACTGCAAATAATTTCCATTTCCATGAATGAAATCAATGCACAGAGAGAGGACAGAGAGAGCCCGCAAGAAATAGTATCTTAGTTTTATCTACAGTGTAGAAACACTGCTCCAGTACTTCTACATGCCCACACACTGAGTGCTCTGGGGGCAACCTCTGGTCCATAAATGCAAACATTTGGTTGAGCAGTCTATGTGCAGTTTACAAGCAGCTGACTGGTTCTGCCTGCACACCCATCCACACAATCCAAAGTACATTCTTCTAATGTACAATGGCTCAGCTATGGCTCTGCCTCCAGATGTTCCCTTCCAAAGTCACGACAAACGTCTGCTTCTCAGACCCCTGGCTGAGTTCACCACACAGGGAATTCGGGCTGGCTGGAAGACAGCCACTCCATTTCATACAAAATAATATCAGTGTTTGAAATTTGTCTTCAACACAATACAAAATAAAAACAAATACCCAGGAAGACCAAGCCGCCTTGTATCCCCAACTCAACCATCAGCAGTAAGAGCATTCACTGAGCTGAGGAAGGCTCAGGTTCAGGTCCCCACTCTGAACCAGGAAAACACTGACTTGAATCTGGATCTCCCACATCTCAGATGAGCGTCCTAACCACTAAGCTTGGGTGGAGCTCTTCCTCTTGCTTTACCCCACCCTGGATCTGATGACATTTTTACTAGAAGATATATATTTGTGGAGAAAAAAAAAGCAAAAAATTTCAGGAATAGCTATGATATGAAATATCTTCAGGATACCTACAACCTGTTAGAGTCTAGATTTATTCATCCATTTTGAAAATGAGTAGGAACACGATGTTTACCCTCCTTTAAAGGATTTCACTGGCAAATACAAGGTAGTCCTGTTTTGCAGTGGGGAAACAGGATTTGTCAAGTGAG
Organism: Pavo muticus; assembly: GCA_016647715.1. Lineage (NCBI taxonomy): Eukaryota > Metazoa > Chordata > Aves > Galliformes > Phasianidae > Pavo > Pavo muticus. The sequence continues at coordinate 933,225 of JACDJE010000245.1, forward strand.
GCAGAGGGAAAAATATCCACTGCATATTTCAGAGTGCTCTGCACGGCTTACTCAGCAGCAGCCAGAGCAGGAGGACAAAGGAAGAGATGGTGCCAAAGGTTTCAACAGAATATACATCACCCCAACACTCTCCCAGTCATGGAAAAGATACTGTAGAAGAAAGGAGAAAGTCCATGAAGGCTTCCTTGAGCATCCCCTAGGCACAGAAAGCAGGGTGAAGGGTAAATTTAGTCTCTTCCCTCTCCTGCCAACTCCCTGAAGTGCAATCGCAAGGGTGTGCAGTGAGATAGGTCAGGGCCTTTGCAGATGAAGATGCCAAGCACCTCAGCTGGTGAATTAGCCCAGAAGCCTCAGATCTCAGGCAACAGCTAGCTTTTGTTACTTCCAGAGCAGAGGTCAAGCCCAATGAGTACGCTCCTGCTCCGTGCCATGAAAACTGAGAAGGTTGCTGTAAAAAATGGCATCACTTCCAACAAGGCTGCCTGCTTTTCTGTTCAACAAGTGTGAAATATAATAGAGTTTTGTTGATTTTGTGGAGGGGAAACTACAAAACTGCCTGACAAAATGCCCTGGCTTTCACCATGGGCCAGCCTGGCCTTCACTTGGATGAGTCCCCGCTGAACTGCTCTGCTTAGGGCTCATCCACTCAGCACACTGCTCATTATTTCCTTTTCCTGATGGGTCTTCTCAGTGTTACATAAATTGTGTACATAAGAAATTGTAGGCTCATTGCTCCATGCACTCACAGGTCAAAGGAAAAAGAAGAGTAATTTTCCCAGAAGTTAATTCTATTTTTTTTTTCTTTTTATTTAATGCAGACATTTTTGCAATGAAAGATGGGATTCTTCTTCAATTATTAACTGCTATCTGGTAACTTATTATACAAGATAAAATTAAATGACTGTTTAACCTTGGGCCATTCACCAGCAATAGTCATTTTGTGTGACAGTTTCATTCTGAATTCTCTTGTAACAGGAGGAAATCTTTTGGATTTAGGTATATATGTGTTTTATTTTATTTTTACAGTTCCATTGTTTGAATGATCAGGAAAAAAGATGAACAAATGCAAGATACATCTCTCTGGATCAAATTGAGTTTGAATCAGATCCTAATAGCACTGAAATTCTTAAGCACTACACCAACCATGAATGTCAAGAATATGGAAAACACAGCAGATGCACATTAGTAATCATTTAAGAGGGAACTCTCTTCAAATTTTATCATCTCAAAGCAATAAATACAATGAAAGACAAAAGAATTAAAAATCTTGTCTAAGATTCCTGGCTTTCCAGACTCCTGATTTTGTTCTAACTAGTATGAATGGTGTCATTAAAGAGTGATACAAGTAAAAAGAAAATATATCTTCTGACACAAATAAATTTGAAGAAATTCATAAAAAATAATTACCCCATGAATAGTGAAGAACACAGACAAGCCTATCAGCCAGTGCTCAACTCGTGATGACCAAGTCACCCTCATTTGTGGTTGCAATTTTTTTTTTCTTCAATATATCAAATTAATATCTAACATTTCCTCTTGGATAATCGCTCTCCAGTCAGATCATATCCACTGTCAGCAGATAAACATTATTTGGGTTTAATGTGACAAGAAAGACTGTAGTCTGGCATGGCACATGTTAACTATTTAACATGGAACAAACATGGCAGAGATCTTACAGAACACAACACTTAGTTTTACCTACCTCTGACCCAAATATTTAATTGGGGGATTATAATTAGATTCACTCTATCAAGGCCTTCCCTCTCAGCTATATTCCCAGTACAAAGCACTGTCCTTTGTCCTATTTTTAACACAGGTGATGGAAAAGGATTCTAGCTAGTTCTATTCCCTAAACCACATAAGCTGTCCTTCCACAATAATCTCTTTATCAAACCACCACATTGTTTTCTTGCTAAATATGACAGACATAATATAAAACACTGGGGGCTTTGAGTTTCTTTCCAAAGTTCACAAGGTATGCTGGCTTGTGCATACATGCTTTAATGACAAGAGCTAAAAGCACTGGAAAAAAAAAATGCAGCAGTATTGAAAGTGATCCAGGATGAGCAATACAATATTCAGCCTTACTAATTAGTGCAGAACATAGTTACAAAATTGCCAATATCATTAACACATTGCATGCAACTTTGCATAATAGACTGTAAACTAACCACATTGTAATTCCTGAGAAAAGATAAGAACATTTGGTAGATGAGGCTCCCAAAGAAATCTCCCTAGTCCCACCCAACTCCTCTATTTCCCCTCCCATATCACATCATTGTTTGAATCTGATGAGCTATTGGACATAAATTTTAGAAGTGGCTGTTTTTTGGTGTTTTCTTTTTCCAAATGATGAAAAAAACTGATATGATTTTGTGAGAAGATGAATGAATTTGCTGGATAAAGCATTAAAATCCAGGTCACACTGGGTCACTAATCATCTTTGCACATGTAAAACTCATTCGTGTAGGTAAGTAAAGATAAAAGCCTAACAATCTCCTGCTTCCTTACCATTTGTATCATATTACTTACATTAACCAAATTTGACAAGAAAAAGTGCATAACCAAGAGAGACTCTCATAAGTTAGAGAAAGTTTCACATATTTTAAAAATTCAAGAATACCAAGAGCTTTTTGGATGACAGCAAACCAAAGCCTCTGGCTAGGTTAGCTCCCTCAGAGGTGGCTGCGCCATCAAAGTTGGCATCATAGCTCTTAGCCTGCCAGTGGATAAGCATCTCCCACGAGCTCCCATGCACCAGCACTCCCATGGCCAGCCTTCCCAGGTATTTAATCTACATGGACAACATTACTTACCATAGATGCAAGTCCCTCCTCTCCAAAACAATATGCATGTTACCTTTTTGGTTTCACAGTTACCTATGTCTGAGGTCATATCTCAGAGCACTTTGGGCTGAGATGCTTTAAGACTCCCTTCCCAGCCAGCTGCAGGACAACATGCCTGTCGTCCAAGAACACCGCAGCAAAGGCACTGCAGGATTAACAACCCTTGAATGATCTAGTAGGGTACACAAATTCCAGCTCATGTTACAGGAAAATAGGTTAAAGTAGGCACACACTTCAACAAAATTTGTACTTGAACCACCTCCATACCTAAATAAAGAAAATTCTATAGCGATTCCCAATGGACTAAGTCACGTGTTCAGGCAAGACCCAGGCTGACTGTGAAGTACTTATGCACCTTAACTGCACCTTGCAGGAGGTCCCCCCTTCTCCTTAAACACATCCAAAAGACCTTTCACATCAGCACATGCAACCTGAAGCAAAAGCTGGGTGTCACCCACTTTCTCAGTTCTCATCAGATGCCAGAAAGCACTGGCCAAATATTGTGTGTCTCTTCCTACCTCCTTTCTCTCTCTCACGGACGTTCTCTCCACCTCATGCACTTTGCTTAGGAAGGTACTTTGTAATTTGCCCGCAAGGTCTTTTCCTAACCAATCTAAGGTACAGAAACTCTTCAGTGTGGTGCCCTTTTCCAAGCCCTCTTGCACATAATTAGTCGATATTTAAATACAGTCAGTTGGAGTTGAGAATGTTGTCTGTAAACAATGTGAAGGGAGTGAAAGAGAGAGACAGTCAAGCCAAACAACTTGACACCCTGCCAGCCCAGCAGGCATCTGAAACGAGTTTTCAATTTCACATCAACATTTTTGTTCCAAGTAAAAAAGAGAACTTGCACTCTATTTAAAAGCTGTTGCAATTCTATATGCTGCCTGAAAATGAGCGTACATCACCTTAACTCCTCACATTTTATAAGAGAAGTGACCTATTGACACAAATTAGGATGCACTTCAAACTCTACCCATCTCTTCTTTCTGCCAGAAGGTTTCACGTGTTTAAGTGTACTGGAAGAGATTCAAACCCAACCCTTTAACCTGATGTGTAAAGTGCTTCAAAGTTACACATTTAATATGATGCCAAACTCTCGTAACTTTTTATCCTGGACCACATGCTTTCATCTCTGTAAGTGATGCATGCGAAGGTCTGACTCACTTATGAAATTCAATAGCTATCCAAGGATGAATCTTGTCTATACTGATAAACTGAAAACATACAGTTTGTTAGAAAGTAACCATACCCCAATTTCATTTCCTCCACTGAAATTTTTTAGGTTGACGTTAAGCTGGGTAAACTCAGTGGGTTTCTAAGACATTCATGCAAGGCAGTTACATCTGTCTCTTTAAAGTTCAAAATTTACAAACATCTGACAAACCTTTGTTATTATGTCCTCTACCTCTGCACGTTTTTCTTTTCGTCTGTTCTTGTAGACGAGTTTGTCAAACGTATTCTCATACTTTAAATAAAAATGTTTTTAAACAAAAATGCCTCCCAAATAACATCTAAATAACACAACTCCAAACTCCTAATATGTTCTAACCACAAAAAAAAAAAAAAAAATCTTCATAGATTAACAGGCATGAGAGTTTTCTGTCAGCTCTCTTGGCTGGCCAGACATTATCTGAACTTTAGAAGCCACATAGGTTTCAGCACAGTGCTAAGGCTGGGTTGATAGGCCTTGCTAATGAGGCAGGTATATTTGCTTGGGCTTAGTACTGCGCTAATATGTTTATACTCACACCCAGTCATCTCAGAGTACAAGTGAAAGAGCGTGTGAGCTTTTCTGCTCGGGTAGACGTATCCATTGCATTCTACAAAAAAAGTATCTGTAACCTGCAGGCAACTATGCAATGAGATAAAAGCAATGCCTGTCAAAACACAGATTGAACATTGAGCATCCACAATTATTCCTACTGAAATAAGCTGAGCTATGAGTACACAAGATTGGCTCATCTTCAGGAGTACAGTTAATCCATGCACCATGTGCAATGCTATTCCACAGTCTGCATAGAGTTCAGTCAAAGCATCTTCTTAGATGGCTGTTAGGGACTTGAAAGTGCTCCAGGTACTCCACTCAACTTCACTGTTTAGAAATTTTATGATCTCACAGTGGCACAAATTCTACAGAAAGCAGCTGGTTTTTCAGACAGGTTCTCCTCCTCTTTCACACTCTCCCTGTCTAAGCCTCCTTTCTCAGGAACTAACAAACGCTTCTCCCATCTGAACTTTTTGCATCTCAGGCAGACTCATGGTTCCCCTTTAAAGAAATACACCTCAACTAGTCCACGGTCTGCAGCCAGAGAATCACAGAATATCCTGAGTTGGAAGGGACCCACAAAGATCACTCGGTCCAATTCCTGGCTCCATACAGGACCACCCCAAATTCAAACCCTACGTATAAAAGCATTGTCCAAACGCTCCTTGAACTATGGCAGCTTGGCCACTGTCCTGGGGAGCCTGTTCCATGCCTGAGCACTTTCTTGTGAAGAACCTTTTCCTAACACCCAGACTGATCCTCCCCAATGTAATTCCATGCCATTCATGCCATTCCCTCAGGTTCTAAAGTCTTTGCACTGTCTAACCCAAGTCTTACCCTACACTGAAAATGCAATTTCTCAGGCGCCATGAAGTATGGTAAATTCCTCACCTTTATCACAGGGTATGTACTTAATTAAGATGCCAGAGAATCTAGAACCTACGTGCTTTATCCTTTAAGGCTCTGCTACAATGTGAGTATGTGACCAAACCAGGCCAAGAGTCACACAAAGATCTGCAAGTACTTGATTATCTTAATGAGTCTGCAAATGCCATCCTAGCAGAGATCAGATCTTTTCCTTAAAAAAGTAAGCAGGATAAACATACAAATATACAAATGACCTCTGTAAGCCCTGACTTCAGCCACCCTGTGACTCTGTAGTGACACGGCCTCTTTCCAGAGACATGAAGATAATACCCACTGCTACCCACTGACAATTCAGAACATAAAGTGACAGATAATAAGGATGAAAATGCACTGCCAATTTTATCACATTTTAGAAGCGTCGCTTAGAAAAAAAGTATCCTACTCAGTCATTATGAGCCCTGAGATGTCATTCAGTGGTGGTCCCTGATGCCCCAACTTGCCTACCTGGCACTTTTCTGCAGCACTGGGTACCCTGTCTTAAATAGGAATCAATGAAATGGCATTGGCAGGGCAGTCAGAGCAGCATAATGGAGATATTGGTTTATTTGTCCAAAGAAAGAGCCTTCTTACACCCAGGGATTCTCAGCTTGTAGTTCTCAGACAGATTAGGCTAGAGTGCAATATTTGAATCCCACTGGGAAGCCACAGCCAAACCAAGACTCAAATCTGAACTTCTGACAAACACACAAATACAGGCAAAGGTGTCAGGTTTTAGGGAGACACAGAATAGAGATGCAGAGTTTCCTGCTGTAACATGAAGCATAACCAGGGCTCTTCCCCTGGACACGCTTTCTGTAATGTTTTTCCACCTCTCTTCTTCTGTTTGCCAAAGAGCTAAAGTCCTGAGGAACAACCCCTGCACCGTTCCCCAAACCATGGGCTACAACAGCATCAGTACAGCAACACATTCTCTAGCCTGGTTCACCCCTTCAGGCATCCCACATTTTGCAGCATGTCAGTCATGTTAACACCAAAATATAGATCCTGTAAAGAAAGCCTGTGCCTTTTATAAACTTAAGTTTTTTATTAAAAATGGAGAGCTATTTATATGAAAGAGGATGAGGTCTAGAGTATTTTAAGGTTTTGTCTCTTCGACTGAAGCTCATCTCCATAGGAACGCTTTCCCAGTTACAGCTACAGTGGTATAGTTCTGTAGTCACACTCACATTACCTCTTCCTCCTTGTGGTCACTTTATTCCAGAATTAGGGATGGAGTTTTATTTTTTATTTAAAGTATTTCCAACTACATAAAGTAAATATGTAAAATATAAACAGACAAACAAAGAAGTGTTTGAGTAGCAGTGCCCAGACATGAGGCACAATACACATCACTCCCTTAGTTTCTTTGCCCACTGCCTTGAACCTGAGCACTGTTCCTTTGTGGATGAGCTCCCCTCTGCTCTTGCACTGCAGATTTTCCCCAGATGCCAGAGGAGAATCCTGCACAGGAGCTAAGGCCCTGCTGTCACAAACAGATGGGGTCCTGCATTCACTTCTTGGGATGCTCTTATCCCATCTTAGCAGCCCTCCTCACCTTGGAGACACAGTACAGGCAGCACTTTCTATGAAGAGCAATATGCCCATTCTCAAGATGGAGATAACATGGGGCTTTTCAGACTGTCCAAGACTGGGTCTGATCTGAATTGCCAAAACTATGCTGACGTTTCAGCTTCTCCTATGAGGGACACTCCAAGCATTCTGTTTCCTGCCTACCAGCCTCAGAGGTGCTGCCTGCACAGCACTGGACTTGGCAGTAATGCACATCTAAGAAGAGACTATCATCTTCGGAACATGGATGTGGGGACCCTCATCCTCTCACTATAACAGAGCAGTAATGCAGAGGCAGTTTTACGGTGATAGTGGCTTATTAACCAAACCCACAAGCGTATTTCCACATCACTGTGACTGTTCGCATCCAGGGAGGATGCAGTCCACTATCAGCCAAGTACTGTACCAACAGCTCTGAGTCAGCTTCACCCAGCCACCTCCTAGCTCATTTTACAAACCATTTACCAACGACACCACCACCATCCTCCTACTGCCATCACCACAGAAGGCAGTGAGGTCACAGCCATGCTATGAAAGCAGGAGCAGCTGCAATCAGACCTGAGTTCAAACAACTGAACCACAACTTCCCCTCAACAGTCCCATGGGGAAGATGAAGGTCCACAAGGTAGCTCAGCTGCCGTGCCGTAACCTGGGAAGGGCTGGGATAGCTGCAGAGGTGGTGTGCACAGCTCCCCGGAGGGAAGGTGTGCCTGTAATCACTCATCAAGAGGTTCCAAACCAATTAAGAAGAGACGCTGACAGGCCATGATGTACTTTCCTTTTTTTTTTTTTTTTCCCTTCTCAAATCCTCAAAGGAAAATGCTGGGCCGCAGTATCAATGAACTTGTACCTCTTGTACCTCTTTTCCAAATTCATATGAAGGAAATTACACCAGGAAAAAAAAATAAATGTTCTCCCCATGGACTGTTTGTGAATCTTTATCACTGGCAAGAGCCCATCCCACAGTTCTTGTTCACAGATGACTCCAAAGTTATCAGATCTGAGTAAAACTTGTCAAGCAAAACCATTTTCCCAGTACAAAATGGCATTCCACTGTAAACAGTTCTTTTCTCTAGCGGCATACGCTGCTTGTTAAGTTAACATTCAGAGATGGGAACTCTCAGAGCAAATTTTTCTGCATTAATTTTTTAATTTCACTTCAAACAGAATTTATTGTACAGAAATTTCCTGTTTTTTTGTTTGTTTTTCCCAGGATGGACCAAAAAATACCAAACTTTCTAATAGTTCTTAAAGCGATAGGTTACTCGTATGAACTTGTTACAGGAAAAAAACACTAGGAAAAAGACAACACCATGACTGTGCTTGGTTTATGTTACAAGTTAATATGCTATTAAATGTTTAGGTCTTATTATGCACTTTAAAAATGTTAGTGCTTAATGTACTCTGATTAGAGCTTAATGAGCCCTTTAAAACGTAACAATGTTAAACCACCGAATCAAGCTGTGTCTAAGAAGTAAGAGGCTTAAAAAAAATCTTCTGTTCCTCACAACCTAACCCTTACATTAATAAAAACAAAATCCAGTCATAATGAGTTTATATCATATATCAGAATGTTTTGACATCCTTAATGACTGGGAGTTAAAAAGTTGGCTTAACTCTATGTGCTAGTGTGTGCTTGTTTGAGTGTAGGAGTTAAGGTTAGTGGTTTTTTGAAAGCCTTAAATAACAGAGATAATGGAGATGAACATCATGCGTTTTTGCCATAACTGGTGTCTGGAATCTTACTGCCTAATTTAAAGGGCCAGTTATGTGATTGTGAATAATTGAGAAAATATCCATTTAGGCTCACAGGTGTGATGCAGTGGGCAGAATACCTATGTAGTGACACTGCCAGAGAAATCTGGTCAGTGCTGGTTAGCACGCACACCTGAGCAGTAAGGTGCAGATTTTCAAAACAGGTACGAATGTGTACCCATGGTAGAGCGGGGGACAACTGCACGTACAAATCAGGGCCAGGCTCTGATGCCTGCTCTAAGCAGCCAGCACTGTGTGCCAACAGCAGTCTCACTCTGACACTGGTAGGCACGCTCTTCCAGCAGTCGACTCCATCACCACACATACGTCCTACTACTATTCCTTACTTGAAAAGAAGCTCTAAAACAAAGGACACCTACCTCAAACTTCACTGTAACCTGGGAAACATTACACACGGTAACAACGTCAGCTTTACAAAAGAGATGCATGTGCTGAAAGCATTGCAACGTACAACTTTATAAAGTAAGGAGAAACTGTTATGGTCTATGAAACAATGGATACCTCCAGCAGTGGTCATCAGATGTCCTGAATCCAAAACTACTCAAAAAAATGCTGCCGTGATAAACACGGTAGCCTTATTTCTCTGTTCTGCTCCTCTAGTTTAAGTGCACGGTACTCTCTTGAGCTTGAACAATCACTTGGGCAAAATATATTACTTCAGTATATGCCTGGCTTTCTTGAAAACTGTAAATTTGGGTGACATCCAATCACAGCAAAACAAAACCACATGACTTATTTAGCTAATGACAGAGTGTGAACAGTGAATTCTAAAGTAATAGCCATGACAGATAGTTCTTGAGGTTGAAATACGCTTGCACGTCCTATTCATCAAATAATTTCAAATAAATAATTCAGCAAAACGCTCAGTCTTCATGGATAATTAACAGAAAAAGTGGCCTAATTAGTCCAATAAACTGTTTGCTGTAATTAACTCTAGTAAGTTTTAAAGAGCTATTCTTCATGGATACAATTTTCAAGAGGACTATTAAAGTATTACTGAGTATTTTCCACTGACGTGGGATGTGTTTTCAAGCTGACTGTCCCAAGTCAGAGCATTTCAAGACATTAAAAACAACCATTATTTTCTCATCGCAGATAGGTTATATTATCGACTCAACCCATGCACACCTTTGTGCTTACACACCACCCTGTGATATTCAAGACCACATTGTTTACTTACTCCTTAAACTGGATCACAATTTTTTTGCTAGATAACATGCCATGCAGAATTGTTCTTGCCTTTGGTTTTAGTTGTTTACTAACAACATGAATATTGAGAAACAACATTACTAATGTTCAAAGGATTAAAAAGTTCTTTCCTTTTCTCTTGAACTTTCATGTTCTATTCATTTTAAATTTGTGGTAAATTGATTTTTTTTTTAATTTTCCATATTAATTTCCCTATGTTCCCATGTATTAAAATAACTAACAGAAAAATGATTCCATCTGCTCTGCACTCAGATGTTTATGCCTTCAGAGACACTGAGCTCTCTTCAGAGAGCAAAGAGTGCTTCAGAGCCATTCTTCCCAGTCCAAATTTTCTCCGATCTCAAGCACCCAAAATCACAAGGTTAGATTAAGACTAATTATTATTAATCAAATTCACCGAGTAATCCAAACACAAAAAAGCTCAGTGCTTTAGTCTTCTTCCCATTTCCTTTCTAGTGTCTGAACTTCTCTGATTTACACATGGCAGTTTTTCAAAGTCTTCTGCTTAACCACTACAGCATCAAATGTGAGAGAGCATGCAGTAGGGAGACAGACAAGAAAACAGGGAGAGAAAAGGAAGATGAAAAGGAAAGAGGGAAAGCAGTGACGGAGCGCTGACTCAGCAGCACTGTCAGAGATGCCCGGTTTGGAGGTGTGTGCACAAAGTGCCCAGGCAGCAAGGGGCAGCCTCACGCTTTCCCATCACTTAGGCCACATGGCCCTGAGAGGTGCACATGTGCCTGGGGGCAACATTCACCAGGACAGGCTGTGGGCAGACGTTCTGCACAATTGCCTGCACATTTCCCTCCTGTGCGCCTATAAAACACCCCAGCCCCATCTCCCTTCTTTCTTTCGTGTTCCTCTCTAACTCATTAACTTACTTCAACAAATAGGGTCTGAGTCTTTTCCCACCCTGCATCCCCCGGGCTATGTGTGGCCTGCAGTCACAGCAGCAAGGAGAAGTTTGGCAAGGAGGGATTTGGAAAGGGGCTCGGGGTGCAGCAGCACAGGCACACTCCTCTGCCCAGGCTCTGCATGCTGCTTCCTCGCTTCCTAGATTCACAGGGGCTGGCACAGTCACTCTGTTTTGTGCACATCTCACCCAGTGCCTGGGTCACCAACCGAGGCTGGCAGCCAGCCATGGGCATAGGAGCTTGCTAACACTGCCCTGCCTACCCATAATGAGACAGGGAGCAGGGCTTGCTGCAATGGAGAAACTATTACATTCAGATCCTGTTAAGATTCCTTAATAGGCAAAAGGCAGAAGAGTGAGGGGAGAGAGCAAACAATATGTAAGAGCATTTAAATTAAGTAAAATATATTAACAATAAATAATCCCCTGTCAAGAATTTGTCACGTAATTGTATTTACTGCACTGAACAGAGGTAACCAATGTTGTGAGAGGGTGGTTTTGCACTCCCAAGATGACTCTCCTTTGGGGACAGCATATGTGAATAATCAGTCAGACATGGGGTATCAGCTGTGAAAAACCTCCTCCAGCACAGCCTGCCAGTTGGGATGGCTAGAAAGTCAGCTCCCTCTCCTGGATGAAACCAGAAATGCAACATACACTGAGCTTGTCTAAACCAAGGCTTGGGAGAGCTTTGGTGTTCTTAGAGTTTTTCTCCATAATCCTGAAACCTCAGCCAAGGGACATCTGTGCTTCCCGAAGAACTGAGGTGTGAATGAAGGTACAACACATTACCTAAGCAGTGGCAAAAATCCCACTCCCACTTGCAGGGCATGCAGGGAATCCCCACCAAACACAAATCTGCAGAGCCGAGCAGTGTGACCTGCTGTCACTGAGTGCCAGGATCCACAGAAATATCACTGCAAAGCAGACCTCTCTCGTGGTCTAAACACTTTGTCCCTCAGGTCTTTTGCAAACATAAGGACTGTGGCCATGAGTAGAAATGTGGCCCAGGCAGAGTGCATGTAAGGACAGTGGGACTCTGCCTGAACCAAGAGTCCGAAAGCAAAGCCTGAGATGGAGACAGAGACCAGACTGTAACAACAAATTTTACTAGGGTTTCCAGTGTGTGAATTGAGCGTCCCTTGCAAGAAGGCTAAGACATTGCACTATTTTCAGACAGTTTCCAGACCACATGGGAACACAAAACACTTCCATTTAGAGAATTGCAGCTTCAGTTTGCAGCTCACAGTAGCTCATATAGCTGTAAGATGCAACTAGCAGAAGAACGAAAATGTAGGTGCCCACAGCTCACTTACCACAGTCTCAGATAAAAAAATCAGTGGCAAAACAATTAAGTAGTTCCTCTTTCAAAAAAAAGTAGAGCTTACAATGACTATATAAAAATGCACATAAAGTGTAAATAAACTTGTTTTCCTGACTAACTGTAGACTTCATTAACTTCCAGATATAATCCTTTAAGGTTATATTGGACCTTTAACCTGAGAAACTGAAAATTTGCCAAACTTTGAGTAGTACCCTTTGGAGATAAACATACACTATTTATGAGAAAACAAGGCAGAAAAACAAAAAGCAAAATGAAATTATGCACACAGCACATGTGGTTTGTCCAAACAGGAAGCCATTAGGATGAAAGCCCAGACTTTTCAACTCCTGTATCTCTACTTTCACTACAAAAAGAGCCACTCTAAAATGGAGACGTTTAAAAGCCAACAACAAGAAAGAGACATGTGTAGGACAATTCAGCCTCTTCTCCATTGGAATCACCTCCCACAAGAGGCTCTTTCCTTCTACCAAAGAGTCAACAGTGCTCCAGATCAGACACTCTAGTTAGGTTGCCAGAGCTTTTAAGAGCAGTATTGCCAAAGAGCTTTAAGACTAAGCATGGGAACGCATGCCATAATAGGAGAGATTATCCACTACTGTATCTCACTAGTTAGGTAAGAAAAACAATCTTGCTATCCAAGCTCCAAAGCTTTGGACTTGATAGTACTATTACAAGTAGATATTCATAGATACACACAGAGCTGTCTCCAGGGGTGTTGGTGCTGTATAAACACTGAGCAAGCTAAGGTTACTCTAGTTCAGTGGCTCAGACGGGACTGACTCCTTAATAAAACTGTGAACCTCTCTGAGCTTTGATCCATAGTCCAGTTACAGACTTTGGAGTCAGTCTGAATAACCTCCGTTTCTCTGAGGTGTCAATGGGTGTGGGAGTCCCTCACTGACCGGCAGCTGTTCTCAGCAAGTGTGAGGTACAGATGGGACAGGCAGCTCGTGGCTGGTGCCTGCACTGCCCCGTTCCCCAGATCTCAGCCTGGAGACCTTCGCAAGAGCCAAGACACATACAAGCCATTTTAGTAAAAGTAAATCAAAGTCCTATTTTACTCCAGGGCATCTACCCAAAGAATTTCACTGCCAAAATTGTATCTTGCCACTTAGTTTTAAAAATGCTTCTTTTACAGCAAGCACAACAATATAAAATGCCATTAACAATAAAATATAAAATACATTCCAGGTATTATTTTCAGGATAGTGTATTGAAAGACTCTCATAAAATACCCTGTCATAATGCCACTCAAATTAGGAGCTGGGTTAGTGCTAGTCAGCTAACATTAGTGTTAGATGAGATGTTATAAAAGCACGCACTCTGAAATAGCAAAACATCCCACACAGAACAGCCATCTTGCCCAGGAGAAGGTGCAGAATTTTCTGCCTCCTGAATGGAAAAACAACCGTAGATTTTGACTCTGGAGACCTGGCTGAAGTTTGGTTGCAGGAGACGAAGTGAGTCACTGGAAGTCTTCCCACCTTCCAGCTCAAATTTCACAGGACTCATTTGCTTTGGGGGAAAAGGAAAGTAAGGGGAGGAGAAAGGACAGTAAGGGCCAGCAGCAACCCTGATCACTGTGCAGGAATTGAGTCAGGAAAGGAAGAATAATGCCTGGATTATGAAGTACACAGATACAGAAGATAAGTACGCATACTGGAAACATTTGAAAGGTCCTGCAAACTAAAGCACTATTCAGACTAGGAACAGAGGCAGTTCTTCGGCATGCTCTGGCAGAGCCATGTTTAACCATTCCAGAGTGTTCATAATTGCCACAATCAGTAGTGATTGATTTCTCTTATTTTTTATATCAATTCTTATACCGTGCAGCCCAATAAAAACTGAGTGGCTCTCCAGAATCCTTCTTACAGCCTTTCTTATAGCATTACAAGTTCTGATTAACATTTGTGACATGCTTATATGTCACAGACTGTCATCTATTTTGAGGCAGAAGAAGGTTTCAGGTTGTTCTAAATTGCGTTCTCTGGCTCCCTGCTGAGTGGGTATCTGTAAAGGAATCTCAGGAACAGTCGAGCACAGAACCTCTCCCAGGACTCAAACTAATGATATCTATGTCAGGATTAATCTAAGTTGTCAAACATTATTTTGGCTCCTTTGACATGAGAATGAATATTCCCAAACCTTAGTTTTGAAAAAGCTGTACCTTAAATTTGGCTCTTTTTATGTCACAATACAATGCAATTTGGCAGCATTTAAACAGTTTGTGATGAATGCACAGTAGTAACTAGCAACACGACTAGCCTTTTATTCTGAGTATTCAGTATAAGAATTTACAAGCTTGTATAATGTTCCAGGGTTGTAATATTACACATCTTGGAGATTTATTGTAATTCCTATTGATAGGAACAACAAAAAAAATTCTTTCTGAATGAAATATTGCAAGTTAGTGAAGACTCTTATTTTCTGCTGCATAATCTGATTCATGTTTACCCTCAACATTAATATTAGCAGTGACAGCTATGTTAAGAAACGCCTACAAAAAAGAAACATCTTTACAACCTCTCAAGTTCCTGCCGTGATTGTTGATCTCTTTTTAAAGTAACGTAACTTAAAGTAAATGTAAACTGTTTATTTTTCACTCATGAAAAATGTATTTCTATGTTTGGCTTTCACGATTATTAAAAAAAAAAAAAAGGAAGAAAAGAAAGGAAGTCATCTCCATTGTATCAAGTGTTTCCCATAAACTCCCTCCATAGGTTCCTTGCCAATATTTTTGTTTCTAGTCCCCACGGAAACCAATACAATGGCTTTCATATCTGTTTCTTAGAAAGGAGTATTCCAGTTCCATCTTTCAGTCTCTGTAGATTGTCAGGAATTGTTGAGATGTTCTGGTGCTCAATGACACAATCCAAAAAGGTGTCAAATCCAATTATACTGCTACATTAAAATACTTGTTTTAAAAAATTATATTCACACTAGCAAGAACTTGTCAAAAATGACCAAAATCACCCATTAATTTTGGCAATTCAAATATAGTATTTACTTTAATTAAAGGTACAAAATAAATTACCTACAATTAAACATTTAAAAACCAATCAACCATTTTAGTTTCTCAATTTTTCCACTGCTTTAATTCTGAGCTGTCTTATTCCCATCTGATGCTATAACGATACAGGGGAAAAAGAGATGAAAAAGATGAAAAATTTCATATTTTAAATGACTGGGTTTTGCATTAACAAGTCCTAATTTTTAACCCATTTCAACTAATTCACAACTATCTTTTCTTTAAGAAAACTGCAGTCTTATCTCCTAATTAGCATCCCTGCAGATACCAGTACATGCAATGAGATGCAAGTCAAACATACTGCAGGTGGCCTTTCTCACTGCACAAAAGCAATGTGGAACAGTCAGAGGCTTATCCAATGATTCAGGAAACTGCACTGCGTCATTAATCCAGAGCTCTGTTTATGGGATCTTTATGGGATCTGTGTAAAACAGCAGCCATTACTATGAGCTCATGCTCTGGCAGCTATGGAAGAACAGGAAAGCACCTCCATGATTTAACTCCAACTTAAGTAAGGGCACATAACACGGAGACTGATGAAGAGAGCCCATGTATAAGAGAAGGTTCACTCAGGAAGTCCAGCAGGTTCTTAGTCCTGCTTGGAGTCAATCAACAGTTAACAAGATTTTACTTTTGATATCAACTAAGACAAATCACAATGTATGTGACTGCATTTCCAGCCAGGCTGTACACATTGAATACTTAGTGGTAAATTCATTTTACATAAAAGCTTATATATAATCTCAGATTCTTTAGGTAGGTCAAATGTCTATGAATTTTTTCCACATCATCTTCAGTATTATGAAATCTGACAGTGAAAATATCTGAAGTTCCTCTTTTATGTGAGGTATATCTTGTACAGAAAGTGCTGCCTTCATTACATCTTGAATTCTCTTTTTGTGACCTGTCACCTTAGGTTACAAGGCCAAAGGCTGGCCAGCAGTTGCATTTTTGAAGGACTCAAGAGCTGACTTACAAAGGTCATAGCATCCCTCTGTTTGTTCACAAATGACAGTGTGAACAGTTCAATTAATTAATTAATACTTAATAGGTAATTTTTGTTAAACTTTCGCATCCTGCACAGAGCGATTCTCTGAGCCATGGAAGGTATCAGTGCCTATGTTGATACGCCGTTTCAGAATGTTGTGCATCATAAATATGTTTTCTTTTTCTGCACAAGCATCCTTAAGTAACACAAGTATATTTGTATAAAGGATATGGCAGGAAGGGAAGTTAAAACTGAAACCTAAGATGAAATTTGAAGAGATAATTATAGCTAAAGAATTGATGTTTGATTACTGGACTTTACACCTGGGAGTGTACTATTGCACACATTAATATAATCTTGGCAGTGTGAGTGCACAAAAGAAAAAACATCGTTCTGCACAGATGTGAATCAGCAGAATAGTGTTTTCTCAACTGGGAAGTGGTTTAAACTTCCTCTTTCATCTCCTATTGTTTTTAGAAAATTGTCTTGTGATTATTCTTCAGCTACACAAACTAAACCACTCCCTGGATAGGCCCAGGGTATGCTTTGATTTCATTAACAATCTGAAACAAAAACCAAAGTTCCTAGCAATAGAATTAGATGCATACCAGAAGACATGACACCATCTCCTTGGCACCAGGCTTTTTGGTGGTGGTGGTTTTTTTCCCCATCTCAAGTAATGCTGAACTTTCATTAGAAGTAGGTAGCCAAGAAACAATCTCCTGGCTTAAAAAGAGAGATGCTGTCCCCCATTCTTCCCTTGGCAGCACATACTTAGGATGAGATGGAGCTAAGCCACCCTCTGCTACTCCTCTCGCAAAACCCATTGTAGCAAACAGAAGATTATCATATCTACAAGCTACAAGTCTCTGTGCAGTTCTGGGCTTCAGCGTGTTTCATATCTACACACCCTGAAAGCTACAGGAACTCAAGATTGGGGCGTAACAAAGACACTTCTACAAAGAGTCCCCACCACCCTCACGTACCTTTTACATAAACTGCAACTCCTGCCCTCAGCACCATACACAATATTGTCTGTCTTTGAACTGCAGCAAGGTCAGTGATGCACCCACTGAAGTGCCCAAACCCTCCACACTCTTTCACTGTCAATTGGAACTAACAGAGAGAAGGAAAAAAAGAGGAAGAAAACTCTTGTCTTGCCAGAACTGGCTTACAGAAACAACCAGTTTGAAAGTTGTTTCCCCTCATTGGCTTGTGAGAAATTGCTACATTTTCACTTTCCTTCAGCAGTAGAATTAGAGAAAGTTTTAACAAAAGAAAAATGAGCACCTAGCTGGTATCTGTATCTTTACTGTGCCTGATGGCTCTGTCCATGCCTCAATCTCTCCTCTTTATAGTCAGTGGATCAAAGCAGGATACTAGAAACATCCCAGGAGTAAGTTCCATGAGTGCTAACCAGACTAAGCTTCTCTTATTTGAGGTTATCAACATATGAAAATTGCTCAGTTAGTGCTTTCAGTTTATGTGTATCAGAATTCACGGGCACCTGAGATTTGATGTAAAGAGATAGAAACTGCAGTCCACAACATTAACTCTGCAGGAACACTCTGAAGGAGAAAATGGTAGAAGCCATAAAATGTTGGAGATGGGAGGGGATCTGCAAAATAACATCCTTATCTGCCTGTATTTTCTCTCTTCACTCAACATCTGCTTCTGGTCATTGACAGTGACAAGCATGGGGAAGAGGAAGCTTTGGTCCGACTCAGAACGGCTTCTGTCACTGCCCTGTTCACGAGGACATCAACACAAGTGTGGTTACTGATCTGCTCCTGTTCTACTTCAAGAAGGAAGTGAGAGATGCTGAGGATGTGAACAAAGCAGACTTTCTTTCCCTGCTGATTTCCCATGAACATCGGCCCTCCACAGCACAGTACTACCAACGCTCCTACCAAAATCTCCTCATCCCTGACAGGAGATTCCTGCACTTGCTACAGGACTAAGAGAAGGGCTCCAGGGCTTCTGGAGACATCATCAACAGAAGAAAAGGGTCCGAGGCAGAATCTTCAGGGACCGTAGGAATCACTAAAAACTATACAAATTACTTCCATATTTTCTGCTCATATTGAATTTAAAACTATTAACTGAGAAATTCTAATTAGAGATTTACAGCTTTTAAACTGGAAAAAAGCTGGAATTTTAAACTAGAAAAGTTTCACTTAGTCAGTAAAACACTTGAGCAAACTAAGGGAGAACTGATTTCATGGCTATTATCATCAGAGTAGTCAGCTGCATAGCATTCACATTTCATTGCAGAAGCAAGCAGATAAACAATCTCCTTCCATTGTTTGTAGTAATCATAGACTGCTAAATAATTTCATGTCATTATTTCAGTTGTGCAACAAATAAGGGAAACAGCAAATGAAGTCCAAGGCTCCTTTTGTGGTTTCATACTTGTATTTAAAATCTGACCTTTTTTTTTTTTTTTTAACCTTTTTAAGTCAGACCTATGATTTGTGCATTGTACACCTGAAAAATCTCAAAAGGACAGGCATACTTTTGCCGGAACAAAAGTATATCCTAAGCCCATTTTCCCCCAGAAGTTGTATTTATTTATATAAGAGTTTTAATATTTCAGTCCTCTGAATGCCACATAGGAGTGGAGCCATGTAAAATGCATCATATCTAATGGCATTCTGATAATTAATAGAATTTAAACTTTCAAATATGTATGACTGAATAAGCTTGGAAACTCAAAGATACCACCACCAAAAAAAAAAAAGTAGGCTGCATTATTCAGTAAAACTCTCACCTCATACCTGATAATTTCCTTTAAAATTGATTGATTGTTAGGATACCTAAAAAGCTAAGAAAGTCAGTTAAGTCCATATATCTATTTATTCATGTTTGTATTCTGATAGCACGTTTTGAACTCTGTACAAACATAAAAGAAAAATAATCCCAATCCACAGGAGTTAAGTAATGAAATGGATAGAATGACTCTAACAGACAGAAGTTCTGTTTGTTCACCTTTAACATCTACAACATTTTCAAGGAAATTCTTCGCTTTTTTATTCCCCAAAAACTCACAATAGTTGTGAGCTTAAAACCGAGATGATTTATCCTTGCTCTCTAGACCTCAAATATAGACCCAATTTTTAAAGAACTTTTTAAAGACAATTCAGGAAAACAATTGGAATGTCTCACATGTTTTTTATGCCAACTTCGTACGGTCAAATGGCATTAGGTAACTCACTGCTCAAGGGTACAGCACCTGAAAACCATGAGATGCAGACCGCTGTGACTTGCATGTTCTCAGAGCATGTAGAAGATGAGCATGGAGTATAATTATATCTTTTAAAACAATTTTCAGTCCATCCTTAATTCACTGAAATGTCACAAGATGCTCTGGGTACACTAGCAAGACCTGTGATAAGACAAGGGCTACAACAGCTCAGCACCAAAGCTTGATAGATGTTAGCAGTTTAATTGCTTGAGCTAAATCTAAGATTTCTTTGCCTCTGTATGGTTGAGTGTATTCACATCTGTTGCTTTAACAGCACAAGGAGTCATTTTTCACTATAACAGACTTCAAGCAAGTCTGGGCAATCTGAACATCCTGTGTTGAAAGGGAGGATGACTTTATGACACCATTTTCTTATTAGCATAACAAATTTTGCTGGTATTTCCCATAAACCATGCTGTAGAAGACAACAGAGGGAACTAGATGTCAAGCTGCATCTTCCCCACAGAGTCCACATCTAAGAACAACACTGTAGAGCCACTGAGAGTATTACTACTACATAGCCAACACAGAGCCAGGCAGATTTGATGCTAGCTAAATGCAGAACAGGATAGTCATGACACAGAAGTGCTCATCTTAGGTGAATTACACTTCTTAGCAGAGCTAGTTGGTGTACTCAGAATGCTTCCCTATCACTAAAGGAGTTTATTTGGAGATCTCAGGTGTTTTGGCCCAATCCTGAAGAACTTGCATCCTAGTGACTTGAGCCAAAGTGGGAACTTCAAAGGAAAGAGCAGAGTGGGAGGAATGAGTGGACAGACTGGTCAGAAGAGCTCACATACAGGGAAGAAATTAGCCAGGAAAAGGGAATATAAAGAGGACAAAGAAAGGAGAGATGCTGAAGAAACAAGAACATCACAAAAGAGCATGGTCAGCAATAGAGTGGAGGAGGGTGCATTTACTGGGAAATGCTGCCTTAGTCATCCCGAAACTGTTCAGTGGTTCATCTGGAGAGAATTAGCAGGGGCAGAGGGGGAGCAGATTCACAAAACTGCCTGAGGAAGTGGTAGTGTCAGCCCTCCAGAGCCAAAAGTTTGGCTGTCAGCACACTTATTCAGGTTGTGTGGGATCAGTTGTCTTCTCTGGCTGATGGCATCTGAACCAACATTTCTGGAAGCGCCTTGCCCTAGGGCATTCAGAAAGCTACACAGAGCAAGGAGGGAGAGATGCAGCAGTCTCTCATGTTAGCTCTGTATGAAATGCTTCTATACAGCATTTGTGAAAGATGAGGGAGCAAGGAGAAAATTACTCCATTACCTGATTGCTGACAAAGTGGGATGAGAAGGTTGAAGTTGCTGAATAGTGGATATTTAAGATTTTCTGCAAAGTGGAACAACAACGAAAAGACAGATTGAGAGCAAACAAGAGATTCCAGAACATATCCCAATGAAGGCAGCTCTGTGCTTGCTTGGACGATGTTGCTTACAATCATCTCAAGCAGAACAGGAATGAAGCACTTGTAACCCAAAGCAACTGTTTTAAGTGGTGTGCAGCTGGATAAAAACAAACTTACAAAAAACCTGCTTGAGATGTTTGGAACAAAAGAAAAATTTCACCTTAGGTGTTTTTAATTTGGTTAAAAAAAAAATCTGTAATTTAGTGATTTACAGGATCTTCATGTATATAAAAGGTTCTTATTTATATATAATTCTATACATACAGAATCTATATCTATTATATAATTGTTATTATTGTATATACAGTTACATATAGATAGATACAATTGTTTAGCTAGGTGACCAAGCAAAATATTGATTTATTTCTCTGAAAAAGAGACAGAAACATAAACAGTGGTCTTTTGGCTGTTGTACACAGGAAGTTTCAGGAGAATTCAGGCATCAGCAGTGGGGAAGATGCAAAGAAGCCAAAATCAAAGGCAAGAAAGCTGAAAAAGAAAAATAAGATACAAAGAGGAAGAGCTAACCCCACCCTATTTTTTCTGGCTCCACAGGCATCCAGAGTACATGACATACAATTTCTTTCACTGCATTACAGGAGTAGGAGGACTCACTTGATTTCTACCACACCTTTTGCTTATCTACTATTTCCCACCTACATTTAAGATTCAGAATTACCAGAATTCAGATTTTCTCTCTTGGCAACTTTCTGTTGTCCCTCCCTCATTTCATAGTGAGCGTGCTGGTGTTATCGAGGTTTGCTTTGATCCTGAACCAGATCTGAAGGTATCTGCACAAGCCCTACTCAAGCTGTGAGCATACCCTGAGGTTAAGCAGGTTCTTCAGCACTGCTTATTCCCTCACAGCTGTATAAAAATGATGTCCGCTTTTACAAAATAAAACAAAACCAGTTAGGCAGAAGCAAGAATGATTTCATTAATTCACCTCATACTTAATCCATCCCCATTCAGCCTGATGGACATGAGCAGCCTAGGTAATTCAAGGGGAAAAAATGCATGACAGTGTGGATCAAGTTATCTTTAGTTCTACGGAGTTGCTGTGCATAAAAGAAACATAATAACAGAGCCTTCGGGACTTAAAGTCATCCATGATAAAGACTACAGCAAGTATAAATTCAGCTCATGTGTTGCTTTAAAACCATCTCCTGGCTTCCTTTACACCACTAGTAGAAAAATGGGATTTTTCCAGTTATTTATCCCTAATGTGTTTTAAGGTCCTCTCTTGAAACATAGCATAGAGTGGTCTAACAGCACTTCACCGTATCCCTGTACTTCCCACACGTCAGCACTGAAGTAACATATTTATGGAACACAAGAGTGCTGTTGAGTTCTCATGATAGGTTAAATAAGCCCAAAGTCATTGTGATTCATGAACTTGTTTTCTTTCTGTATGTCAATAGGATTGCCTATCCTGTAATGACTGTGACTCCTGCGGTGCGAAGCATTATGCACAATTACTGCAAATCAACACAATCTTAATTATTAATCTTTTGTATTTGCATAGTTCTTTTCATCCAAAAGCACTTTCAAAGTTTTGTTCAAAGCATACCGTAGAAATACTGCAAGTTCTGATAACTGGAGCAATGCCTCCCTGTGTCCCAGGGAGCACTCAGAAGTTTGCTGTATGAGCTGCTGGCCCCTCGCAGCAGGACAAACGCTGCCACAGATGGGAAGGACCACAGGGCTTTTGCAATTCTCATACAAGTAACAGGAGCTCTGCTTTGATATACAGGAAGCTGAAAGTCTGGCATTTGACTTACTCAGAAGAAAGTAAACTTTAGGTATCTTACAAGTATTTCAATACAGAATGTTAGACATCACAGTTCATGCTTCAGTGCTGCTGAAGAACGCAAAAGGATCAACCAAATCAGCTGCAGACATTTCCCAGTCTTTACTTTGTCACTTCTATGCTGTCCCCTTATGCTATGAAGAGTTTTATTTTCCCTCCTCTTGCTTATCTGTGCTGTTCCGCC
The DNA here is from genome assembly GCA_016647715.1 of Pavo muticus. Lineage (NCBI taxonomy): Eukaryota > Metazoa > Chordata > Aves > Galliformes > Phasianidae > Pavo > Pavo muticus. The sequence goes on from JACDJE010000245.1 coordinate 956,225, forward strand.
ATCTTCTGCTCAAATCCTTCGGCACACAGCCTTGAGCAACACAACTCAAAGGAGGAAGTTACATTTAAAGACAAAAGCTAATATACGCATGGCTCACAGTCTAATTATGCAGATCTCTCTCACTCATCCAGCTTATAAGGTCTGTAGGACAAGAATAGTTCCTTCTTTGTTTTTGACTCTTACAGGCCAAGTAGCTTATTATCTTCTAGCAAATTTATCGTTAGGCCTGTTAACAGTGTCTCTACTTGGTGTTCAAAAAGTACCGTGTATTGATCAAAATCACAGCAACCTCATGGAGCCTCTCCACTGTCATAGGTTCTTTACAAGATTGCTGCAGATACTACAAGAACAGAAAACTTCTAGTTTAAATACAGATCTCTGTCATAGTCAGAAAACAGGTCCTGCTCCAGCTGGTGTTAGGATGTGTTATACCGCGTGTGGACACCATTGTGCCACTGCCATGAATCAGAGGTGTCACATGCTGATGCTATTTACCTCTTTTCAGGGGTCAGCAGAAAAACTTCTGCTCAGGCCAACTCCCACTTTCACACTACAGCCATGCCATGGCTGTATAATCAGACAATGGCAAAAACAAACATTGTCAGTGCTGTCTCCTCACTCCTGTTTACATTTTAATGAACTACTCTAGTAATAACTTCCAGTTTCCTCCGTTTCCAGAAAGCCAGCACTCCATAAATACTGAGTTGTACTATTATCTGCTGATGTACCAGTTTTCTATAAACAGAGAAAATCCAGACTTATCACTGGGCCTAGCTGTTGAAAAAGGTTAGTGTAGCTAAATAACAAAACAAGAATGTTGTTTACTTGTTAATGTTCCACTAATGAAAAAAAGCTGTTATGGTTTTGATTAATCTAGACCATACCAAACAGTTCTGGCGTAGCTTTCCTTGAAGAGTGACTATTGATTTCCTCTTCATTCTACACTTTGATACAACATATCTGGAATCTGGCCCAGGTTTCATAACTGCTACTATCTCCACATTAACAGCCTGTGCAAGATTAGAAATAGCTTTTGAAGATATATGCAATGGTGAGGCAATCCAAGAATTTTCTCCACTTCCACAGGTTGAGCTTTTACATCTGTCTGTGCAATAGCTTTTAAGGAATTAAAGGTGTTTTTAGGCATGATCAAACTCATCAATTGCAACTAATTAATTCTGCCATTATTTAATTTTCTAGCGCAATGTTGTTTTTTCTCTTCCTTTCTCTGTCTGTATTATAATACCTGGTGTAGACACAGTAATTACCAGACACTATGGGATGGTGACTGCTTTATCAGCATGAGCTAGGGAGGCCACACAGTCTCAGAAATGGTAAAGTCAAGGGAGTAATACCAACGGTCTCAAGTAAGTGCCAGTGAAACCTTTCTACTACTCCCCTCCATCTCATGTCTCATATCCAGTCTAATGGTACTCCATAAGTCTGTATTCTGTACAGACTCTCATTCTATTTATACACACACAAGGTACAGGCATAGCTTGCCCAAAATAAGTAGGTTAGGCAAGTATTTTTTGTCTATAAAGAGCAACATATTTGAAAGTCCATAGTAATTTACAAACAAAAATGTCATGAATATTTTTAAAATATTCAGTGTGGTGTATTGATTACCTGCACATAGAATGTCCCAATTTTGAAGGTACCCATAAGGATCACTGAGTCCAACTCCTGACTCCACACAGGAGCACCCAAAAATCAAACAAAATCCCTGAGATCACCATCCAGACGCTTCTTGAACTCTGGCAAGCTCAGTGCCATGACCACACATGCGAAACATCATCAGAATGTACTCTGGTCATTTCTAGGAACACATAGCAGAATTAGTGACATGGTATTCATGCCTCAAATAAGTCTTCTTTGAACACTGGAATATTCTAATATTCTTTTTTGGGTTTTTTTTGTTTTTGTTTTTGTTTTTTTTGTTTCGCTTCCTCAACAATCACAGAATAGCTACTTGAAAAAATTTGGGGTCTGAAAGTCATAAAAGGCTGGGTTAATAACGAAAACTGGGTTAATAACAAAAAAAAAAAAAAAACTGTAATAAATAAGTTTGTCACTTTGAAATAAAATAGATTAGGAGCTGGCCTGTTATGAAGCAAGGACTCAATGCCAAAATTAAATGCAACTGTATTTCTAGAATAGATCACAAAAGACTTTTTCAGCAGTCAGGAAAACATCACTGTCATGTTAAAAAAAAAAAAAATCCAGTCTCTCCTGTTTGATATATCCTTTGGAAGGGTATGTCTGTGCAAAGAAGGTCACTATGATGAAAGGGGCAAAGAGAAAGCCATATGGAAAGGAAACTACAAGAGCTGGACTGGTTAGCAAAAGCCAAGAAGGGATGAGATTACAATCATTGTTTATGAGCACAGCTGCAGGAATAAGCACTAAAGAAGGAAAACCCATTTAAACACATAAACAGTGTTTGCACATTGACAAATTAATATAAGCTGGCCTGGAATAATGTCAGCTGATAATCAAAAGAACATTTCTAATGATCTGAACAATCAGACTTTGGAAAAGCCTTCAAATCAGAACAGGAAAAGAAAAAAATACTTGATTTGATGACCTTCAATAGATTAATAAAGAAAAGCATACTTACTGGTGTCCTTGCAGAAAGGACTTGGTGGTTCTGTAAGTTTGTCAATCTTGAGTATGCACACATGACACAAAACAAAGGCCATGTTTATCAAAGGAAATAAGTATTGGCAGAGGCCTACCAGACACTAATTATATTTCTCAGTTAAATTAAGCTTTCTTAAGGTATCTTTAGTGTGTCAAAGTGGGGCAGGAATTGTTAAGAAACCATCAGGCAATGGATGCCTACCCTCAGTGGCAGAGGTTTGAAAGCCCAGATGAGGCAAAGTGTGCTGTAGCCACTACACTTAGTTCCTGATACTGGTTAGAGACCAGAGCAGGCACTTGGACCCCTTTGACCATCAGCTGCAGTTTGCCTCAGACAACTAGCAAGTGACAGTGAGGCCCAGTAATGCAGTACTGTGACTTCCTCCATTAAAGACAAATACAGCTTGCTCCTTTACAATCCCACCAAACGAGTCAGACAGACAGACCAGCTGACCACCTTCTAGTCAACTGTGATGAAATTTACATTTGCAATGTTTTAACTCGTAGAAAAATAGAAATTATTTGTGTGGCCTGAGTCAAAAAGTACCCATTTCATTGGTCACATTATTCTCCCAAAAAGTCTCACATTCCAGTAATGCTTTCTTTTGATTAACTTTATCCTTAATAGGTTAAAAAAAAAAAAAAAAAAAAAAAAAAAAAAAAAAAAAAAACTTCTTTAATTCATCTTAAAGCCACAAAACTAAATGGTATCTGGCTCCATGTTGTTCTGTCTAAATCACTGCCGTCCATCAAACTGTTTTCTTGAGACAAAAGCTTCTGGAGTCTTCCCTTTATTTCTCCGTAACATTTAGGTTAGAAGGAAACAAAGATAGAAACATTTACTTCCTGTTCTTGATTAAGTACTAGCGGCATTTTTGCTTTTGCTATGATTACATTTAAGAATCAAAATATATTCATTTCAAATAGTACAAATTAGTATTTCATTAAACCACAGCACTCAAGGAGCTAGAATTTGAGATTTGTGCAGGGAAGAGGAAGGGAAAGAAGGGGAGAGATAGGGGAAGGAATAACACGAAGTCAAAATAAGAGCAAATCAAGTGAGGAGATTTCAGCAACATAAAAAGTTTTAGCTAGGAAAAGAACTGTTACTAAGGAATGCTGCAGATCAGTATTAGGCAGAGCTCTCTAATACAGAGAACAGCAGGGGAGCAGAGAGACCTGGGTGCAGTGAAGGTCTCCAGAGACCAGTTACAGAAGGGTTTGGCTAGCCGTTTTAGGTAGAGTCAATTATATTCCGGAGGAGGGAGAGTGACAGAATGACCTTTTCAGCCCTACTTTTTTATTTAATCGTCTTAAGCAGTGTGTATAGGTTTTCTATTTTGTTCTTCAGACCACAAAAATAAGTAAGAGAGAAAGGGAAGCAAGTGTTCACACTCAGCTCCCAGTGACCCTGGACAAAACAAGTAGCAAGGTTTGCTTCGCAGCCCTGAAAACACCAAACTACATTCTGGATTTGGTTTCTGCTAAAGCTTGTTTTAGAAAAGCTATAGGCCTAATGGGAGCACAGACTGGGCTTTCCTATCCATAATCTAGTGTCCTAAAAAGCCAAAAACCCATGCTGAACTGAGCTACTGAGTGGTTTTCTATTGTGGAGAGCAAGGGTCATGGGAATGGGCCATATTTCAATGAACACGTTTCCTGTTCTTAGCAATGAGATCCGATCTTGTGCACAAAGTAGACTATTGCTCCCTTGATGTCCAGTTGCATATACAAGGAGAGTCATTTGGAAAAACAGAAAATCTGTTTCTTATATTTTAACTAGATACTACAGTTACACAAAAATATTTCCTACACTACTGTTTCACACCAGTTTTATTGCTTCTATGGACTCTCTTCTCCATACCCACCATAGTTCAGCCCAGATTCTTGCTCCAGCCACTAATATCTGGCACTTTTCCTATTTCAGCTCTGGTGCATACTGATCAGGACACACAGATATACCACAGCACTGAAAACCAGTGCATTATTCTCTACAGAAATGGTCACAACCGTGAATCTGAGGCTTCAGTTCTCAAAGTCCAGTAGAACACAGAAATCTGCAAAACAGCAGATATCGCAGTAAAGTGATCGTTTTAAAGAAAGCCAAGAAATGGCCTCGTTGAATCAACACTGGTGTCTACCTGGATAATTTTCTCTCTATCCCAAGCAGCAGCCCACACAGGCGGCACTGCTGCTGCCAGGACCCAAGCCGGCAAAGGCCATCAGTGCAATCAGACCATCAGCATACACACTGTACAGACACTCAGCTCAGCTTCTCAGTTTCCCACATTAGGCAAATAAAAATTAATAGCCTTTACTTTACAGATAAATGCATAACAGGACATAAAGGAAGCAAAAATTTTAGAGGGGCAAAACACACATAATGTATTTTTAATAGTGCAGGTGATTAGCCAAGTTGTTAGGAATGTGGTACTGAAGTCTTTACATCAAGGTTACATGTTCTGGTACCTAACCAGGAACCTGCAGGTAGCACTTGATGAAGTCTACGGCCTTTGCCACACAGGTCAAAGCATTCCCTTCCAGCCCAAAGAATGTGATTAATAAGGGCAGTAATACAGTAGGTAAGGGATGGAAAAAATAGGCCACAGGCAAGAGCAACAATTAATAAATAATAGTCTGCAACACTCTCATACAGCACTTCATATGTTCAATGTGATAACTAATTAATATAGAAACAACTTTGTACTCTTTGCTGCCATTCATCCATCAACTCAAAGCGCTTTACAAATGTTAATTAATACATAGGCTGTACTTTGAGGAAAGATATTATGGTATTGGTTCTGGTCAATGTTAAGCTGTTCTTCCATAGTACAGCTTGTTGACTTTCTCACTGAAACCCAAATGTGCAAATCTTCCTGGAAACAAATCAGAAAATGTGTTTCTCCATTCAAACATAAGCTATTCCACTGTATTAGTGACAATATGGCACAATCCACCCCTTCACATTGCACTCCAGTATAACCTCATATAACACAGCATGGTTGGAGTGTAAGACGAGATTAACTTTTCACAAGAAAATTGGATAACTGGTATTGTAGAGTGAACATCTGGCACATTTTTAGCTAAACTGTTTCCTTAAAAAGCTATTTTTGTTGTTTTACATTCACATACTACAAATGTTTCACTAACTTCAGCTCAGCAGCTGAGACAGAAAGCTAATTTCTTTGCTTTGGTGACCAGACTGGAGCTGCCCAACACAACTGGATGTCTGCCTATTTTTATAATTATTCAAATTCCTTCATTTAGCACTGTAAATTCACATGACATTTTGTATACATTCAACCAATTTCTGGTCATACAATGAATCTCTTGGCTTCAAAGGGAGTGTGTGTATAAATGAGATGCAGGATTTATCCAACATCCCCATAAAAACATCAGATGGATTGTTCTTTACATTCTTAGAGTATATTCCCACTGTACACACATCTCTAACTGAAGAGATACTGAAACAAAACTTTTTGGGGCTCCAGTGATCAGAGCTTGGAAAGGTCAGCTAAATCCTCACAGTTACACAGGGTAAGTAGAAGACAGTTGATAACTGGAAAGCTAACATAAACCATCACAATAACTCTTCCCATCTTCTTAGAAATCTCAGAATAGTACATCCAGACAACCTTAAATTTGAACTGTTAGAAAGCCCTATATATATTCCACACTAATTAACCAAGAATACCATCTTATGTCATTCAGGTTTTATATCAAAAATCCTTGCAAACATGTATTTTGCTAACAGACGTGCATATACACTTGGAAGACGTTGGAAGGAAATGCTAAAGAAAGGCAATACCAAACTAATCTAATCACTGAAGTATTAAAATCATAGAAGGAGCTGCGTAATATTCTGCAATAAGAATTTACCATCTATTTTGAGAATCACTTCCCATCTTCGTGCCCTTAAAAAATACCAGCAGTGCAGGACAGAAACAGAACTAACAATTCCTAACTTTTGAAACGAAAAGAATTCAGAGCAGAGCCAGGCCTCACCTTAAATAATGGGTGGAGGAGGAGAAAAGGAAAAAAAAAAAAAAAAAAAGAAGAGTGCAAGAAGTACATTGAACAGGTGTCTGCATAATGACAACATGAGTAGAACTAATAAGCTTAATTTCAGCTAGCTTTGAAGTCAGGTGCAGGCTATTAAGAGAAACTGGGTAGGCATTCCTGGGAGCATGTCTACTAATAGTATTACACAAATGAGCAGCCATTTCTTCACAAATAAGCAGCCATTTCTTTACTACTTGGATGGTCATAACAAGCTCAGGCTGAGAGTTTTCTTTTATCAATAAAGTGATTAAGATAATTCAAATCAGGTTGTAAATTGACGCATTTTACATATGGCTCTGTAGGTGCGCACACGAGTAGCAATTGCTTCTAAATTATGTAAAGCATCTACCTCTGTTACATTTCCTCTAATTGGTTTGCAGATTAAAATATAGATGAAGATGGAAAACAGATGAAAAACTTCTGCCTAGTGGCCAGTATCATGTTTCAATTAACCTAAAATATTCCACGTGCACACTTTGTAATGGTAGTAAAGAACTGGAAGGAGCCGGCCTGTTGTTTGGGTCATGAAGCAAGCAGTCTTCTGCTGCTCTGAGATCAAGATGTATTTCAACTTCCTATCTTTTCACCTCTTCAGGGACACTGTGAACAACTCCCTGGCTACTACTTGTCTTAAAGGAGAAAGATGGCACATCACAGCAACACGGAGAACCTTCTGACATTGTTGTCTTATGGGAGCTCACGTGTGCTTTTTAATAAAGGAAGATCAATCTTCTTTCCGTTGAGATAAAAGGAACATAAGAATGAATGCAATTCATTAAACACTGATTAAGTGTGTTAATACAATATTTGCTTGAATTTTTTAAGGGTGCACAAACAGCTGCCTCTGCCTTCACTTCATTGAATCTAATATCTTCTTCCATTGCTAAATCATTTAAATTCTTTCAGACTAAACATTAAAACCATGCTCTTTAAAACCTAGCATATATGGCACAGCTCGTGATAGTAGATGTCTTTAAAAGCATCTATTCTTCCATATACCTTTAATTTCACTAGGAACGCTGAAACTTAAAGCACTGATTACATCAGTTTGTGACCCACTGTTTTTCTGGTTAGAGTTTTTTCTTTTAAACCCATAGTAGATACACATTGTCAAGGTCAGGGATATTAAAAGTGATTTGTTAGATGTAAAATACTGTTTATTATAGTCTAAAGAGCAAGCTAGCTTGAAATAATAAATTAGTGCCAGATGAAAAACTGCCAGAATTCTCTATTATACATGCCTTTCCCTGGAAGGGATCCCAGATTTTTTTTTTTTTTGATAGGCTCTTTTAGTAAAGACTCCCTGACTTATGGAGTGTGAGCAAAAGCTATAGCTTATAAACAGGTCAGCGAGGAGCATTAAGGGCTCTGAAAACAACAGCAACAAACAAAACTTGTGTATAAACTGAGCTGTGTCTACAGCCTAAATGCTACAGTACTGATGAACTGCAACAAATGGGAAGAAGAATTTATGGAGTTCACCCATGTAATTGCAGCGGGTCAAATACTTGTAGCATCATCAGAAATCCGCAAGAGGGAAGAAACCTGAATTTCCCATCTTTCCCTCTGCTGTGTATTGTTCTGCATTGTTTCATGAACAACACGTATCCAAAAAAAAACACAACTTCTCTGAATTATGCATTTCATCCTTCACATGAACTTATCTGATTTTGGAGGAACATATCTTGACGCTATAAAAGAGCAAAGCACTACTGATAACAGCTGGAAAGCTGGACTTTACTCCGCTTCTTGTCCAAAGGTAGACGTTGCCAGGTGTACAGCAAATCGCTGTTTGTTACTACTCTGCAATCGAAAATTATATACTTAGAATTTATACACTTTTTTTTTTTTTAAACTGCAAGACTAAAGAGAAATGAGTTCATGATTACTGAGTTCACCACTATATGCTGAGAAAGCAGGGTGGGACCATCGGTCACTGCAAGTCAGCGCTAACAGCAGGGGCATAAGGAAGTGCTTAAAGCCAAGCAGCTGGCTGTTGCTGGGAACCTGGAGGGAAAAAGGAATGACTAGAAGTTTTAATTGTACATGTTGCAAATATCATGTAGTTCCAGGTCTGTTGGACTGCTGCTTCCTCACAGATAAGCCAAGAAGTGCCATCAAAAGCAGTCTGCCAGCAATAAAGCAACAAAGAGGCCCCCATCAGAATGGTCGATGCTGAAAATAAAAGTCATTTTATAAATGTTTACATGATGTAAGTTTGGAGTGTAGAGTCCAATAATTCTCACTGGCTCTTCTCTCTCACTTCCGTTCTTGGCAGCTAGATAACAAGTTCAGCCAAGCAACTTACTTAAAATGTACTGACATGAATCCCCATAGTGTAAATAACATATCTTACCTATGAAGGGTGATTATGTTCTCTTTATTCTTGAAAATAAAATCTTCCTAGCCTTTTCAAGAAAATCAACTGTTTGCATTCCTTGCACAGTTTACAGTATAGTCTATAAACACAATACTGGGTATAGCTGTTAATAACTAGACGTTTGAAATAGGCCCAAATCTGAAACACAGAGCTGACACCCCAGAGCACAGAGGAAGTTGGAATCTGAACACTGCATCTCCAGTCTGTCTCTGTGGGAAATGAATTCACAGAGCAATAATATCATCATAAACAGCACTTAACGTGTTAGGGCTGATCCTGCCAACCCGTACTCCTCCAGAACAAAAACTCTTGGCAGGTCTTACGCACTGCTGAAGTCTCACTGAAACTCTCTAAAAGGGCCTTATGTGAGATTTAAGAACAAACGCATTGCCAAAGGGTAACATTAACCCTTCTTGCCTGTACCACCAACATCAGTCATCATGCTGGTGTAAGCAATGCATGACATATAGCAGTAGGTCAGGCCGTAATACATCACCCCTGCAAAAACATCAGCCATATGATTTTTTGTCAACCTACATTTTGGGGTTTTATTGCTAGTGATTTGTAAATAAGAGCAGATAAATCTCACGAGTACAGATATTTAGCACAGGGCACATTTGAGTCACCTTCTGCAGCATCATAATCGCTGTTGTCTGCTCACAGAATCAGAACCTCTTCTCTGACACTTTCTGCAGCTGACAGTCCAGTTCAGTCCGGCTGTGTGTTGGTCAGGGACTGGCCTGGAGGGTATCGTACAAGCTGAGAAGGAAGCCAGAGAAAGTAAGTGCTGTGTTATTGGAGGAGGCGCAGACATGCTGAACATGTTGGAACAGTACAGCTCTGCTAGCTGGGATCTGTCCCCTGTCCTCTCACTACTGGCACTGGCTATAGTTTCATTCTCCAGCTGGCTAGATGAGTTATCTTCCACAGCAGACCAGTATTATCCTCCTGAATACCCACACTGAGACTTTCACAGCTGGGATTTTCTTTCTTCCCCCATGACACATCCACAGACATTAAAGTTCTGTCTGTATCTGAATGCCTTTTCTGAAGATGAATTCCTGGAGCAATTCTTTACATTTCACTCTTCTACAATCTCCAATGAAAGCTTTAGAAATGAAAGTACAATCTGGGCAAAAATTCCAGGCAGTAAAGAACTTCTGTGCAAAAAGCAAGTACACGTATACAAATACTGCATATAGATAAGCCTACTTGTGTGGACAGGTACTGTAAGAGTACTTGCATAGACAGGTACACAAAGATGTATACAGTACACAATTTGCATAGTGTCACATAACGTTTGCATAAGACATTCAGAGGTACATCAATTTATTTATTGAGTGTACTGTTCAACTGCTGAATTTTTAATGTGTTACTTCACTCTGATGTCAAATTGAACTTTCAGGGATTTACCACAAAAGAGGAAAATATATTAAAACCATGGAAATTTCCTTAGCAACACTTAGTTACCACCTTCCAATCTAGGAAGGCTGAAAAGCTGGAAAAAAAAAAAAGCAAAAAAACCAAAAAGCCCACACTGACACACACTCTTTTCAGGTTGGAGGTATAGGATGCCAAGAAATAATACTAAATTGCAGCTTCTCCAGGATATCTACATTCTTCACACCAAGGCAAAGGAAAAAAAACACCAATACAAGTTGGAATCAACAGAAGCTCCATGATATGGTTTTCAGAGGTTGTTATACTTTGGCCTTCAATTTCAGACTCAAAATATTCATGCACTGTCAGAAGTAATGGAAAACCTTCACAGCTAAAGGAAGAAAAAGCAGCGCTTAAATGGCATGGGACATGTTAGCATCAGAGCTTCAGAACCTCCTTCTTGACACCAGCAGTCACAGGAGTGACTTGACAAAGCAGCTCTAAGGTGGAAATGCTAGCTGTAAGGAGCCTGAGAAGCTCTTCCTGCCTTAGCAACATCAGTAAATCATCCCCACAGCAAGGAGCGTGAACATTAAAACTGCAGGGCTTAGAGATGTCCTAGGATGTCACATATTCTCATCATCAGTGATAGTTCTTCTGCTGTACGGCAGAATGAGCATGTTTCAAGATCCCAACCCAACCCCTCTTCAAAGGTTCTTTTTTATTTCAATTGCTCCCTCAAGCTGGACCCTATAGAACCACCACCCTCTTCAACTTCCACAGGAACAGAAGTGCCTGCTCTCCTTGTCATAATTGCTCTTCATCTGTGGCAGGTTACCAACCAGAAAGCCTTTAACTTGAACACATGGGCAATGGGAGAGATGCATGATCTTTGTTTATTTGATTGCTCAGGAGCAAGACACTCACGGCTGACCCCTTTCTTCCTGACACATTCCTATCTGGGATTTGGAGAGCACATCACAGAATTCATAGCATTTGAAATGTATTTTGCGGCTTACCTTAAGGTAACTGGAGCATAAAAGATTTTAAAGCTAAACTGAAACTAAACAGCAAATATCTATATCTATATATATATATCTCCAACTGAATAGCACATATTAGCAAGGATAGCTACAACTGACAGTGAGGAAAAAACAGCAAAAAAACTACGTATCGCTGTGGTTAAATAAACAGAAGACGAGCTTACTAAAATGTATCTTCATATACACACACACACACATATATATGTATGTACATAGGAGCAGAGCTGGAACCCTTTCCTAGCAGAACTATGGCTGTTGTCCATTAAAAGTGATGCTGGAACACAAAATATAGCAGACTGGCTTGGAACTCATCCTCTGGCACAATGACTATTACACATGGATTTTGCTTCTACTACAAGACAAAATTCTCTGAAAAGCACCTTTTTAACTAGCTGCTGAGCCATTACACCTTCCTTTACATCCCTTCAGCAAAAAAAGAGGCAACTTGGGATAAATACATAAATACTAGTTGTACAATCATATTGTTCATTACTTTTAATGATGCTACCTCCACCTAATTGCAATAATGTTTTCGTTTGTTGCTGCTGTCTGACAACCTCTGGCAAATTTCAAAATTAGGTCCTCTTTTCTACAGTGATTGAGGAACTAAAATACTACAGCACTGTAATATTGTTATAGCTTCTCTGCACCTGAACTCCTACTACTCATTCCCAAATAATTTCTCCTGAGCGCAGAAGATATTTTGATGGACTTTCTGAGCTTATATCTGAAATAAGATGATACCACAATATAAGATTTGCTTAGCATAGACATAGACATTTTCACCCACTAACCTAAAATACTCCAAACCAGAGGCAAATTGTTTAGATTTAGCAAAAGGTCACACAGCAAACATACACAGGATCTGCAGAAGAGATGGTGCTGGAACCCAGGTCTTCTCACGTTTCCTGTTCCATGACTTATTCACCGGGACTACATTCCTCCCATTCTCTGGGCATCTTTCCACCTTTTTAATTAACCTCCAGTAGCAACCATTAACTTGCCTGGAATTACTAAAGAAAGGGGAACTGAAGGTCATCTGTGTTTGAGGAGATGGGATGGAAGCCCACCAGCAATCTACTATCAGGCTCACTCCTGGCAGGGAATATTGCCGCGTGGTTCTTTCAAACCTTCTCTGGCAGCAGAAAAACACTGCAGTGTAAAATACAGCCAGGAGTCATGAAGTCTAATGAAGAGCCAGAATGAATTCCTAGACGTTTTCCACCTCGGTCCCGTTGATACAATGAAGTGAATCCCAACAAACAGCACAATAGTTCTGAGTGCCAGGGCATGAATCAGCACATTGGTCCTCTCTGACCAAAGATCCTCCAGTGGTTATCACACAGTTCTGCAAGGCCTTTGCTCTACTCAGATCTCGTGTTGCCAGCAAAATGAAACCTTTGTGTTTTATTTGTGTGATCTGTCATAGCACCTCATTCAGGGTAGAGCAGTCTCATACTAACTTATTTTGCACATTTCAGTTCTATGGAGTCTCAAATTAGTTCAGGCATTACAAAAGATACATCAAAATTTATCCTTAAGCACCAGTGGAACAACATTTACATGCTGTCCTATACAGCAATTGAACATCTGCTTCTCTCAGGCTTCTGACAGCCACAGTTCAGTGACTGCACTGTCATCGTCTCTCATTTTTTACACATTTTATTTTGACATGAGACAACCCTACCAGTATTCTGCTACTCAAGGCTTAGCAATAAGTCTTTTGAAGGTATAAGGTATTTTATGTCTTAAGCATGTTTTAAGGCAATTGAACTAAATCAAAGCAATCAAATCAATACAAGCATTCTGCATAACAGGCCAGCTTTATTTACAAAAATGCATAGGCATCCAAGGATTAAGTCTATGGAAAGATGCAGGTATTTTAAAATATAATTTAGGAAGAAGGTAGGTGTCTTAGTACAAAACTGACATAAAAGCCTGACAATCTGGATATACCTCAACTTTGGAGGAATCCTTATGTTTTACCACATATTCTTGCTCCTTGAGCTCTGCCCAGCACCCCTGCTACCCTGGATTGGGGTGCAGAAATTCAGTGCTTGTCCACCAAAGCCTTGACTTGCCAGATGGTCTTGACTGTGCCTGACAGCAAACAGAAATAAGGCCTCACTCTTTCAAAACACAGAGAGCAATGCACACTCTGTTGAAGCCTGCTCAAGTATAGAAAGTAATTCAGAACTCATTAGACCAGAAGATAAAAAGGAGAAACCGAAATGAATCTATCTCCCAGGCCAGGTGCTCTGAGAGTCCGCCTGGAAACTGGCTGTAACTGGGACTAGACCCTGATTCCTGGTGAATTCCTTAGGCACTAGCAGACAAATTCAGTCTCTCCCTTGCACTCATCCTCTCTCACAGTTTCATATTCCTTCTTACAGGCAGCAGATCCCACAAGAGAGGAGAAAGGAAGCTCTCCTGGGAGAAAGAAAACACAAGCTGAGGGCCCTCCTGCCTGAAGCAGCTCTGAACATTGTCTTCCTCATTAAACTGATGGGCAATTATACACAAAAGTAGGTAGAGTCACTTTTTTGAAAACAATGACATCCAGTTGATTCTTTCAAAGAGCAGAAACCACTGCCCATCCTCAGGAAAGTGGTTTGAGCTATGTATGAGTCCACAGCTCCTGATCATAGAGCCACCTGCCTGGTTAATATTCCCACTGAAGACCAAGTGCCCTGCACAAGGAGCTAACGTAGGGCTTGGCTCTCTCCAGAGGCCAAGAGCTGGAAGACCGCCCCGTAAGACATGGTGTGAAGCCACTTGCAGAGACTGGAATGAGGCCAGAGACTATATGAACAAGTTATCTTCATGCTCTGCCTAGCCTAGGCTGGTTTACTGTCATCACAGGAATGGTAGGCTGTCCGATAGGAACAAGGCACTAACCCAATGACACTGTTTCCCTTATTCACACTAGATTGTTTGGCAGTCATCTGGGTATCACTGTGCAGTCTTCCTACTGCTCCACAAGGGCGTTAAGCCAGCTTTGCCTAAGAACTAAGTTCCTATCTGAATCTATACCTCCAGGTCTGAAAGGTCTGGTCAAAGTAAGCATCAACACCTCATCAAGCAGCACATGAACAGTCTTGTATTCCCCCCCCCCCCCAGATTAAGCTAGATCTGTTGCCTTGCAAACTGATTGATTTCTTGATCTTGTTCAAAATGTTGAAAAAGGTAGCACAGGAGAAGATCCAATCATACAATGAGAACAGAAGAGGTAAGGGGGGAGCCCAAGACCTACAATAAGAGAGCATCTACACAGAGCATATCAAGAGCTGCCTGAGTAGAGAAGGGGACAAACTAACTGGTCTTTATTATTAAAGACAGCTATGTCACCTATCAGTATAAACAGGGAACTTCATTACTCACTGAGACTAGCAGCTCAAAAGATTGCAAAATGAAGCTGAGCCTTCCAGGGATGCCACATTAACTCAGCTAAAGTGAAAAACAAAGAAACCTTCTCTGTGTATGTAGTGGTCAGAGTCAGCCACCAGGAAACCAGTGTCCTTGTGCAATCACAAATGTCTCAACTTTGTACTAAACAGTGTAAAACTATATGAATCAAATTGTGACTTACCAGTATGAAAACCCTGAAAGTGCTAAGCTTCTAGTCTTTCACGTCATGCTTCTGTAATGAAAGGATTAACTGTATCTTCTAAAATACTTATAGAAATTGCATCAATATTGTATGAATTGGGAGAATAAACTTTGACAGATAAAAACTGAATTCCGTGAGAATATCTGACAGACATTTTACTGCTTTGCAGTGGTTCTAGCCAGCACTTCTGCAACAGAGGGGAGTTTCAATTACTCTGGGGCACCAGGCACAGATTGAAACTCATATTTCCTTATCTATTTAAAGTTACTCAAATAAGCATAAAGTAATGGTGTAATCAGAGAAGCTATTTCCATTAATCTTTATTTAGATTTTTCTTTTCTTTTTTTTTTTTTTTTTTTCTTTTTTGGAAAATCAGGCTGTAAAGTTATTTTATAATGACAGTCTTTGTTTGCATGCAATCTCACAATGCACAGAATACCTGTGGGTTTACCCAGGCAGAATTCCCACTGAATCCATGGGGAACTTTTTCCTGATTATCGAGGACAGAATCATTTCCAGTATTTTACATTAGTTATCTCTGAGATGAGTATTGCCAGTACTGGAGCAACTTTGAATAGAGAAGTAGGATTAACTCTGTTGTATCTTTTGCCTGAATTCTGCTAGCTGTGACATTTTGTAAGTTCAGGACCAGCTGTGATTGAGGTCCCTCAGTGTATGCTAGGGCAGCCCAACATATGACATTCTACATTTAATTAGAACTTTAACTGAAATATATTGAAACAGAAGTCAGGATTAAAGGTGCCCCTCCTTTTCATTCAAAGAAATTATACTCCCCAGCACACACATGAGAAAATTATACTGTTTCAAGCCCTAATTAGGAAAAAAGAAAAAAGAAAAACAATCCAGTTACATCACATATATTCCTGTAAGTTATTCATACAGAGCATGTGAATGTCATATCTTCATTACAAATAATAAAGGTGTGCATTTATACCTAGTATGCTCACAATTGCAGTAGATGACGTAAAGCAAATAAAGCAGAATGCTAAATAGGTTGGTCTTATTTGGTAGATTCACCTGAAATAGAAACAAAATGCACAAAACCAAAACGCTCCCGTTAACTACTGCAGTCTTTGGATCAGACTCTACTTGCCTGCCTAATTACGGCTCTTCGAGCTTCCTGGCAAGAAATGCTGAAGAGGCCACTTTGCCAAGACCTCTCCTACTTGCTGCTGACTCTACTACTCCCCCTCCCCAAGGAGGTGGGGGGTTCTACAGCACAGAAACTAAATACATCCTTTCCAAAACTGCCAAGACATGTATGAATCCAAATGTGCAATCCAAATTTTGGTTCAGCTTTAACAATATTTCCTTTGTCATATGGAAATTATTGCATGCTCTACTCCAAGGAAAATACAGATATCCCAAAGTCTTATTCAAAAGCCCAGCTTTTAACGCTTTGAAGTAGACTACATGAGTTTGAAAGCTTTTGGCTAGCTTTACCAGCCAGTTTCATCTGGTGGGTCTTAATTGCCATCTAGTGGTATTAATATGTAACTCCCTCTCTTGACGTTTCTCCCTTACAGCCCTTAATAGCTAAATCGTGTTCACTTCATCATGAACCGACCTGTAAATTTGCTGGACAGAACTTTCCAGGCGTTTGTTTTGGCTCAGCTCAGCTGAACACAGTGGCCCATTTTATCTGGGTCATGAAACGTCTGTAAAAAACAAATGGTGGTTCCTTTTCATCCTCAAAAACAAAGCTATACCTAACTGGAATAACTCCCAAACTTTACTTGTAAATTATTTCTGTATGCAGCTCCCAGTGTGAGGTTTTTGGAACTCTGGAAAGTCTTTGACTAAAATGCCAAAAGCCTAGACTGCACTAACAGCAACTCTTAGGTGTTGGTAATGAGAAAACACTGTAATCATAATTCAAATCCCAAACATTTATAGGGAAAGAAAAAAAATAAGAGTAGTTTTAATTTGCAAATAAATAATAAAAAAAATCTTTTGTTTCCAAATGTAGATCACTGAGCCTACCGGCAAGCTCACTTAGCAAAAACAACTTCCATTTATAAGAGCTTAGATTCGGATTTCCAAATACCTCATTCCTATCCCCCCAATTAGCATGCCACATATGGAAGATATACCAGATACCCTTCACCTTTTGTCCTCAAAGCTATGAGAGAAACCAAGTGTTCTTTATTTCCTGATGAATCCTTAATTACCTGCAATGTGACATATTCCTCCTTCCTTCTTTTTGATCCTAAAATCTGAAAGGCAAAGCCAGCAAAGCACACTGTCTTTCTCTGACCCTTTCATTCTATATATTTCCTCAGTCACAGACTTTAAATAATAAACACTTGAAAATGCGTAGCATCCGTCTGCATTCCCTTACTGTCTGTCAGTCTCTTCATAGACCTGGTAGTCACTTTGTCATTGGCTCAGCTGGATTCATATCCATGATAGCTATTTCTCAAAGAGCAAAGGAGATGTGCTGGACAGCAAACTGCTGCCTGCCCAGTATGGTGCCAGAACCATCAGACCCCAGGCACTCGAGTGGTCATCAGACATTACAGCAAAATCAGCGTTCAGTTTGTGACATTACTTCAGATCTCAAATCCTATCTGATAACGCAGGCATCATTAGCTGACACAGATAGCAAGGGAGAAACAGACAGGGTCATCAAAGGTATCTGTGCCTATCCCTGCTCTGAGAGCATTCCACACAGCTTTTTTGTTATTTTATCTACTTTGCTGTTATCATTTTCCAGCTAATTAGCCTAAAAAAAAAAAAAAAAAAAAAAACCACATCTTTATTTGGCAGCTTTATCCTACAGGTTGCCAGGTAGGCCGAAGACAAGACCCCTACCTGCAAAAAAATACTGTCAGCTTGGAGTTTACATACCAAGGAACATGCCATGTCAGAGCCGGATTAACATTAAAGAAACCTTTTCTGAAAGTTTGGAATCCTGAACTTAGTATCTGGGCTGTGCTAGCAAAGAAGTCTATTGCACTGAGTTGACAAAGCTTACAGTGATCAGACATATATTTACAGTTTCAGGCCAGCCCTATCTTGTGTCTGTCCAGATCATTAAATGATACGATGAAGACAGTGGACAGGCACAACTAGACTAGTAAGACTGTCACTGATAAGGACAGTTTACAAGTGAATTTACTAAAGTGAGACAAAAGTGCAGCTTCAGTGGATCCAGCATTTTACTTGGTAGCATTTTGGTACACCCAAACTCATCTGCATGCTGTGAGAATGGTATAAATCTATTCATCTTCTTTTCATTTTTATGCTACTTTGGAATGGAAGGGCACCAAAGCAATCTCAAGCAGTTTCCAGGCAGTATGTCTAACAGATAGAGAAATCTGCTTTGTCACATCTGGGGCCTTGACAGAAGACTGTCTCTCTGGAACGGTCATCTCATTGCAACCAACACAGGAGTCCTGCATGTTAGAATAACACTTCATAGTACATGGCAAGTAAGGACAAAAACAGTGTGACCTGCCTATAAAACAATAACCTTATTGAAAGAAGTTCATTATCCCAAAATGATCTGAACTTATTTCTTAATACTGCCTTTCTATTTAAGACTCACAAACACTTAGCTACAAGAAAAGCCCAATCACATGCTCAAATCCATGTTAAAGTACAAGCACAGTTTATAACTCAACACTCTCTGAAATATTATGTCCTTGGGACAGGCAGTTTCTGCTACAATCAGTTATTTTTATTTCTCATGTAGCAGTGATTCCATCTGGAAAGAACACAGTTATCTCTTGTCCAACAAGACAGCGTGCTTCCATGTGCTACGTGTCATCCCCTGGTATCTCAGCTTTCCCCAGACTGCAGTGTTTCAGCTGGGGGGAAAAAAAAACAAGGGAGAACCAGGCAGTGGCCTGTTGCATAAGGTACGCTCAGCTTCTGACAGGACTGGCAAATGGTTAAGGAGGCACCAGGCACTGACTGCAAGGACAGTTCTCTGAATGATCACTCTGTAATGTCACCTGGGTCAAGTCCCACCAGCTACAAGGAAACTATCAGCAGAGACTCCACAGGCTTTTATTGCTAGGTTAATTCACTACATTTAAAAGCAGTATGACCCACTGTACATTTAAGTGCATGATTCAAGGTGCTTAAAGTATCAAAACAGACAGACTTTTTGTGACAATCTCCCAATAGCAATTAGTATTCTCCAATGAAAAAAACACATCTCAATGCCAGTATTAGTTTAATTACTTACTGTGCTCATAGGGACTAACTTTAAACCATCCAAACAAAACTGAAAGCCAGTAAGTACCATGGGTTTTGGTGTTTTTTTGTTTTGTTTTTAACATGGTTAATAAAAGAATAGTAATAATGTATCAGAAAAATACAGACGCAACCTAATAATTATCCTTCACACTTGCACAGCACGTTTCATCTGAGAAACACATGGTACTTGAAAGACTGAAATTAATTCTAATTAAACCTCTCAGCATCCTCTGCTGTTATATGACATTTACAGAGTGCTAAGTGAGACTCAGGGCTTAGGTAGGCTGCCCAGGATGATACAGCTATGATACAGCGTGGCACTGGTGGGGTTGGGTCAGAAATCTAGATCCCAGCTTCTGGTTCTGCTTCCATTGCTCAGCTACCTTGCCTACTAGCTCAGCACCAGGTTTTCTGCTATAATAAAACAACAGATGAGACAAAGGGAAGAACAACCTCTTTATATTCAAAAATTGTGAGATTTAATGGCAAGCTAAATTGTTTTAATAACTGACTATTTTCTTCAGGCTCTACATATGCTTCTCCATTCCCCACTTTTTCATCTCATGCGCAGTCTAAGCATGTTGAATCAAGCACCGTCAGGACAGAAATTACCTCTGGAAGGGAAAGATTCTCTGTCCACACAAGATGCATTTTCCAAATCTAGAAAGATTTCAAAATGTATATAATAGCAGCAGCCATCAACCAGTGGAGCTTTCCATTAAAAATAATTGCTAAAACATTTAACTAACTGTATTTTAATGAGACTTTAAAAATAGAAACATTATTCTCAAGAAAGAAGGGGGGAAATTAAAGAAACCAAACAAGCAAAAAGATAGTGCAGGATGGGAAGGAGAGAAGGTGCCCATCAGATAATTGCTCAGACCGAAGATAAACACTTTCTAGAGCATTAGAATAACATTTCACATTACAAGAGATGTAACATCTGCACAAAAGCAACCTTTTTTTCCGCCTTTTTCTTAGCTTATTTAATGATTATAGCATAGGATAAAGCCTTATTCAGTAAGTGCCTCCGATTTATTATTTGAAAATTATTAGCAAACATAACGATCACAGCAACTGTTTGGCCTGTGACCACTGAGCTTGTTCTTTTGTCTCACACCTCTGAGAGGAAAGAATGGAAACACGAAATAATTCCTTGCTGAGCCTCCTTCCCCACAGAGAATTCTTTTTCTCTCTCAAACATTTGCTATCTGAATTCCTGGATCTAATCCATATAATCTACATTCATAAAGATGTTTGTTTTTCTTTTCTGCCTAATATTTTTGGGAGGTTGGTGACCAGCTATTTCATGTGGGTTTTGAATAATCTGTTAATTAATTAAATTGGGTAACTAGAGGAATCAACAGAAAAACCTTAGCATACATACAGGAACGAACAAGTAAACTAACGCACGTACACACACAAATAAATAAACTACTGCAATCATAAGCTCTTAAGCTTCCTGATAAACGTGAGAGTCTTGATTTAGGGAAATACACTTCAATTACTTGAAATCACACTGAAAAATGCTAAAGAATCAGAATGGGAAATCATACTTTTTAATGCTACGGCTGTTTTCTCCCTAAAGCATTCCAGAAAAGATTTTTTTGAATGAACATTAATATATCGGTTATGAATTATTATCTGCCTCTAACACAAAACATGATAGAGATGCCTGTGTATTGCTCCTGGTCTACACTGGCAGCTTGTTTGACACTGAAAAACAAATATAAAAGATAAAAGATAAAAAGAACTCATGATCATCGGCCATCACTAATGCCAAACATACTGCTATTGCAGAATCCTCATTTACTATCTATCAGGTAGAACTTCATTCTACGCTATAGGGTATATGATGTACACAGACAAAATGTGATACTGGAAGAACTGAGAGAGAGACACACACTGAGACAGAGCTGAGAGCTGCTATATTGCAATAGCACCTTGCTCCACACTTACCAATCTTTTCCTGAGGAAAACGTCTTTCACACGAACTTCCATTTCCTAATTTAGCAATACCACCTTCCTCTTTTTGTGTGTGTGTGTGTGTGTGTGTGTGTGTGTGTGTGTGTGTGTGTGTGTGTACACTCTAGCAGCAGCTTTTCCTGTTTAAAACATTTTGCAATTCTGTTCAGTCTCTCCACTGAAAGGGGAAGGGTTGTGGTTTTTTATTTGTTCTTAAGTGCAGATCTCCTAACTGAAACCATAGCGTTATGTTGGTGCAGGACACTCAGGAAAAGGACAGGATACCATTCTCTGAAAGTGAGAAGACCCCTCGTTTCCTGCTTGTTAAGCCTGAACGCATGTATGACAGAAAACCCCACTTGATAAGCAGACATTCATTTTATGCTTTTACAGTCCTCATCTTCTCAGAGACTGTAATGCAGTTTTTATTTACTTACAGCTACAAAATAAGCCAGATATCCACAAACTAATACTTTTGAAAGAACAGAAAGATCACTCACTTCACTCTTCGTCTACTGCTGCTCTGCAAAAAAATAAAAAATAAGACAACTGGATTAACGCTAATGAGAAAATCCTATGTTCACTATCAATGTCACTGAGAGAAATCAGGGTACAGAAAGCCTTTTTCTGCTCCCCATGACAGTTGTCACAATGAAGAGGATAAGAAAGGAAATAGCATCACAGGGTCTCTGTTTTGCCACAGTGCCAGCAGTATTACTGTCCACGAGGCCTTTCACCTTTAAGGAAACAGGTTGACACGTCAACCATTTCAGCAGAGCAACACAAGAATGGCTGTGTGGTTAATGCAGAGTATGGAAAGGCAACAAGCCAGGGTCCTGTTCCTGCCTGATATGTCAGCAATCGACAAGAGTCAGGGCTAGATTTGATCGATGTGAGATGAGGCTAAGATTCACAGAAGAGTTAGCCCATGGAATCCTGCCTGAGCTACCCAACCTTCTCACTCAGCCTTTCAGAGGTGCTGAGCACCAATAGCTCCCTTGAAGTTTAATGCATTTGAGTGATGTCCAGCATAGCCAAGCCAGCACCCAAAGCTGGGCATCTGAGTCCTGAAGACTTCTCAAATGTGAAAGCTTCGTCACTAGAACTTAAATGTGTTTGTTAACTGAAGTGTTTACACAGGTATAAAAATGGTTCAGTGTTTCTGTAATGAAAGAATCTAAAACCAGAAGCATTGGCTAAGTAATCTATCCGTATAGGTAAACATGCTTCTTTTAGAGAGTTGCTCAGCTTTCAGATGTTCTTAGATGAATACTACTGAAAAACAACGTGTTAGTATTGTGAAATAAAAATAACCAAAGGCCCAATAGAAATTACAGATTCTATTTATGAAATGATACAGCTGTGAGGTTCAAGGAATATGCATAAGTGAACAATGTACATACCTATATATATATATATACATACCATGCATGTATGCAGCTGACAGTATTTTGCAATTTCCACGCAAGGTTCTAGGTGCTTGCCTAACACACGGCATGACTGTCCCCTGATGTATTAGCACCTAGTAGTTATTAGCACTTTGCTCATCTCTACTGCTACTGAACTGTGAATAAACATCTCATTTGTAAGACCCCTATGCATTAGTCTTGGTCTCACTTCTAAGGTCTATCTGGCATCACAAACTGGGCATCCTTATGCTGATCTCATTCAGAAAGCTCTCTCTGAGATCCTTGAGTACATCTACAAGACCGGACTTGAAGAAGGCACATCTGAAGACATGCAAGCACAGTACCATTGGTGACCCTTTGATCCTAACAGCACAGAGAATTTTTTATATCTGGGATGGAGGGAATCTGCCATGTGTATCACTTCCTATGGGAGGACCTGAACTCCCACATACAACCTTTCTAGGTTTGAGCTCTATTGCATTCCACTGCGCACCCACAATATCAAATCCAAAGAGCAAGAAGAAGTGAATGAATACTTAACCAGTGGCTGTAGCACTCAGGTGGGTGAAGGACAGCAAGGATATCACTTCCAATGAGTGCAAATGGCTCCATGCAAAAATCAAACAACTTCAGTTAAAGAAATTGTCTATAAAAGAAACGGTCATTGACAAGCTATCTGGGAAAGCACAGCTGAGCACATTGCCTTTGCCAAACACTCCACACCATTCACTGGGTGGCTGTGCAGTCTAACACTAGATTATGGATTTTGCAGCAGAGGAAGGAGTGCAGAACGTGGCTGATTCTCTGGTTACACACAGGACATCAGAGATGCAGAGGACCTTCTACCTGCTGTGCACATAGGTCACAGTACTCCACAGCACGCATGGCATACATGGCTCCTGGCACCACGATGTGTGGCAGCCCTTCATATTTGCAGTAAATCAGGGCAGCTAACAAAATGTGTGGAGCATAACCACACTGTATTGCATGCAGCTAACCCTGATTTCAGGTAAAAAGACATGTTGGTGAGTTTCACTCCAAAATTTTCAATATAGTAAATAAGATTTGATCTGCCTGAGATAAACCGATTCCAAGATATGGATTTTTATCCAGAGCCATTCAAACTCTGCTGATTCCTCCTACATAACACAAGATCAATGCTCACGCTATGGCACCCAGCAGCACCTGATGACCTAAATATCCAGGGTATAAATCACAGGCTTGGCTTCTGTCCTCACAAAATACTATCTTTTCCCTTCTGCTCTGCTAGCTGCCTTTTATGCCAGAGGAAAAGAAGTTGAAAAAACAGAACTCAAGAATTTTCAGAGAGAAACCAATCCTACATGCAGTATACATGCCACTCTAGTGCCCGTAAATACTTTCATTATCCTTGAAGGCATAGGAGAAACTGAGTTTTGATTCTCTCCAAGCACCTGCCTCCCTGATTCATGTTACCTTTTCACCCCAGTTCCCATTATTGCAAAGAGCATGCAATAAGGCAAAGAAACAACCACGCACAACCAGGGGCAGTGCCCTGTTTTACAACACAAAGCAGAGGGCTGTAGGCATTCTTCAGAAACTGAAAAGACAGCAAAAAAAGGGTGTGTCGGGGTACGTGAATTTTACCTTCATAATTACCCTGTTATTTAAAGCTAATGAATAATTACTACAGCAACCTTGCTGCCATACAGGGTGCACCTACTCACTCACAGCTCCAGACAAAACCAGAGTCGCATTTCAGGCCCAGTCATCCAAAGATATCTTATTTAGTATAACGCTCAGTTTGCCAGCATCCCATGATATTCACTTCTGTTCACTCAGTCAGATCCTTCACTGGCATTTATTGGTCTCAAAACAGTTTCAAGTTAATCAATCCAGTTTCGTGTTGATTTGTGGCTTTAAAAAAAAAAAATAAACTTCAAAATTCTTTGTACTTACTGTTCCATTCAAGTTTACATTCACCTACTGATTTTTTATTGGAATATCTTCTATCATTTAAAACATTTTTACGTGCTGAACTTCGCTTCCTTGTTACTAACAAACAAATAGAAAAAATTACTTTCTCAGTACATAATCCACAAAAACAGAGAAATTCCAAATTTGAGCAAACCAAGAGAGCTGAAAATTCATGAGAGTTTTAGAACACTGAAGGAAGAACCCTTTATTACCACAGCAGGAAGCAGGTAGTCTTCATTCAGTTGTGTTATCAGCAATTAAACGCTGCTTCATATTAGAAAAAAACAGAAATAGGTCTGACTTAAAAACAAACAAAAAACACATTTGCTTAAGACATCTTCAGAAGGGCATACCAAAAGAATGCAAGCTGTCTAACAGAGCAAAGCACTGACCTAAGCTCACTTCTGAGCACTGGGGAGGAAGAGAAGCATGCAGTGCCCCATTACGCCTCCTCCTAATTTTCCTCCCCAGACTATAGCACAGACAGCCAAAAGGCAGGAAAAGGTCAGTTCTTGTTCTCCCATCCTCACAGCACAGAAGTCAACACAGAGGCTCCAATTCAGGTCATCTACAAAGACTCATTTGCAGTCCATCATCACAGTTCCAGAGTTCTGGCAAAATGTTCATTTTACGTCAGCATTCAGGATTATCAGAGTGATATATTTCTTTATTTCCACTAAAACTGAAACACAGTTATTATGAGGGCTACTCCAAAAGAAATGCCTCCCATTTCATTGTTAGATCAGAGGCAGACGCTGGTGGTATGGCAGTAGAGACTGAACCTTGCCAACAGTATTCCACTACATGTTGTTGCTGTGTGACAGATGGCAACAGAGGGGCAGTTGGACAAAATGGCACCTGACATGGAAGTGCATATGAAGCAGAGGTGTGTCAATGAATTCCTCCACGTGGAAAAAATGGAACCCACGGACATTCATCAACGCTTGCTGAACATTGATTGGAGACTAAACAGAGGGTGCGAGTAGTGAGGTGCTGGGTGGTGTGTTTCAGCAGCGGTGGCAGTGACACACAAAGGACAAGCTATGTTCCAGACAGCCATGCACAGCTCTCACACCATGAAACGAAGAGCATCTTGATCAGCTCATCCATCCATCAGCTCATCCATCAGCAAATCAGCTGATGGTGGTGACTACATTGAAAAAAGAGCGTTTCGTAGATGAGAATTTGCTCTATCAAAGAGCATTATTGTGCTCTTTGCAAATGTTGTAGTTTCCACGGAAAGAAATAGGAGGCATTATTTTCAGGGTGACCTACATAATTAGGACAACCTGGACACTAAAAAAGTGAAGACTAATTTCTAATGCCCACCACTTAAAAATCTGTTCAGAACTCATCCCACTTCTCCACATCAACACAGGTTTTGTAACTCTCAGCCGGAGTTACAGTCTGCTGGGACAGTGTAAGAGCAAAATTATCATCTATACATTATGTAATATATACCACCCCAACATAAACCAGAGATGGTCAAAGAAGGTCAGGATGCTTTCTCAGGAGAATGCCATGGAGGAAGTTTATCACTCAAAGGCATTCCACCTTTCAGACAGCAAACGCAGCCAAGTAAATCAGTACTAAACTCATGAGCTGTTCATGGCCCCTGCAGTTTGCTTTTCCCTCTAGTTTAGGTATACAGATCAGCTGCTGATCTGCATGATAAGAGCTTGTCATATCACAGGATTTCTCTTCCGGCAGCTGAGCTACCTCTTCCCTGGAAACCGCTGCAAAGGAATACTTGTGGCTGCACAAGAGGAGAGGGAAGTAACACAAGAGAGGTTCCATAAGATGTCCTACTACAGCCATCAGCAGGGGAAAAGCCACAAGCCTTGGACCTGGACCTGAGTTTATTATGTCTTCAATCTCTTCAAGGTTTTTCCTCTTCTCCTCAAAAAGGTTGCTGAAGATAGGGTAGGAAGCATGAGGAAGAGAATCATGAATACATATCACAAAGTCAAGAAATGAGTCCCTTCCCATTGAAAGGGATGCAAAAGAAAGGTGGAAAAGTTTGGGGATAGAAGGAACTGTTTGTAATTTTTATTTTATTTTATGATTTTGTTCTCCTGAGTTCGGAAGGGAACAAAGGCAAACTATATGGGGAGTCAGTGTACTGACTGTGAAAACACACCATCTTGGGATACTGTCAGAGTAAAGCAGCATTGGTGCTCATTACCTTACAACACACACCAGGCCATGCCACTTTGCTCCCATTTACTCAGGGACCGACACACTTAGTTTGTTGGCTTGCACTAGCCTTCCTGAGTGACCCCATGGAGACATGGTGAAAGAGAGGCAAAGAAAGGCCAGGCAACTAATGCTACAGACCTTGCACCTCCAGCTCTTTTTTTTCCTTGTAGGTGAGTTGAGAACAAATCAGACAGTTGGGTAGGACAAACATTGCTGAATCTTTGCTATTAAAAGAAACCAACTCTCATTATTTCTGCACCTGCCTTGTAATTGTGACAAGCAGGGAAAATGCAAATGAACTGTGATTAATTTTAGTTTTCTGAAACCACATAAAAATGAAGCAAAATTTGGATTTGGAATATTACCCATGTTGAAACAAAGCTTTATAACACCTTCTGAGACAGCCATAAAACCGTTGCTGCATATCAAAATACTGAAAAGACAGCCCTGTGCATGTCAACATGGTAGCTTTACAGTACATTACACCTTCTAGTAATTTTCATAAATCCACAGGAACTAAATTTCCCTATCATTCTACATACCCCAGGCACCACCCTCATAGATACAAACCAATACCGTGGATGTAAGTCATTCACCCACTCTCTGCACGCAAAATGTTAGATACTGAGCACCCAAGACCCAGACTAATTACTCACAAAACCAAAAGGACCATGAACAGCCACTCTATGGGGCAACACCCAGGTTCAAAAGCTGTCATATTCTTTCCTTTAAAAAAAATACACTTCTTTTCAGAAATGCAGAAGCTCTGAAAACCACAGAAGAAGAAAGAGCACAGCAGCCAGTATTTCAGTTTGATAATATGTCCTACTATGATAACGCTAAACCAAAAAAAGGTGGACATTAGAGCCTGGATAAATACTTTCAGAACATCACAGTTAGAGATACGTGCCCATAACGAGCTTTATATTTGCACTATGAGCAAATCCATTATTCAATATCCTCAACAATATATGTTAGATCTCATGGATTAAGAGCTTTTGCAAAGCCTTTGTAACATGTTTCTCTCCATCTGTATTTGTACTTATCATTAACTTTTCTTTCCATGGGAGCTCTCTAGGCGTTAGCCTTGTAAAAGTCACCTGAATTACTGAAAATGGGGAATAAAATACCTGCAGAAATTTCACAGCTGTGCCCAGCCGTTTCAACCATCATATACATTATTTTCAGACGATGCCAAATCTCCAGGCATTAGGCTCACATGGGGCTATCCTTTTGATCTATTGTCTTTCAAAAGAGAGTTTCTTGGTCTACTGGGTTTTTGATTACCTGACAGGAACTTCTATTTATTTCCTAGCACTGAAACAGAAAACGTCTGATGATTTAATGAGTCTACAGGTTAAAATCATTTTAAAATACATGCTATCCTAAGAGATCAAGTGGACTTGCCACACCTTTAGATCCCATATGGCTTATTAAGCAGAGAATAATAAGGGTCACAAAAGACATTCAATAAACAAAAAGAATAACGTTTAAATGATTTGTGGATGGTCAGTCAAGGAACATTTAATGCATTTCTGATGCTGGAGGATTATTTAAAGAGTGTGCCCAGAAACACACAGGAGAAGATATATAAAAGACTACTGGGAGGTCATTCACCACCACAGCTCCTCAACACCAGACATTTCTTGGGTGCCCTGTGAACTGCAAATTTGGTGGCAGTGTAATTTTAGATGGCTGGAATCCCACATCACAAAACTCGTCTTTTTGACCAGTGCCTCTATAAGAAGTTTCAGAAGAAACCTACAGCAAATCTGTAACAAAGACTTCAGTACTGTATCCTCACAGAGTCACCCAGAAGCCAACTTCTGACTTCACTTGATCCACCAGAGCCCCAAGCTGCAGTCTCGGAAGCACCTGCTCTTCTAAAAGCCAAAGACATTCAGATAACCCTGTAGGAGTATGTGACAAGGATGGGAAAAAAAGTAGCTTGCCCAGCAATAGAGGAAGGTCTTGAATATCCAAGTACTCCTAGAGTTCATGGTCTGTGATCTGACTTCAAAAAATTTAAAAAAAAAAATAAAAAAAAAGGTTTTGGAAGCTATAGCCAGAGATTCACAGAGGAATTACTGAATTACTTCATTCTGTTATAAAGCCAGACTCCAATGGAGCACTGGGCAAGAACTCAATTAGTTTATGTACATTCAGCTGCTTCTTAAGGTGAGAGAAAGTAGCACAGATCATGCATTGTCCTGTAAGCAAGGAGTCCTGGTACTGGTATGTTCAAGAAACATGCCTTAAAAGTGAAGATGAGATTTCCCAAGCCCAAGTAAAGATACAAACTCTTCACTTTACAAAGCCTTAATATTTATCAAAAATATCGCAAATTATTTCTTTATCAATAGGAACAGTTTACTTTCCTAACTGGCAACTGTGATTATTCACAGCTTTCCCTTCCTACTTTCTTTTGTTGTGTGCTTGGGTTTTTTTTCCTCAAATCTCATCTTCTACCTTTTTGTGACTGAGAAAGACGTCTCACTCTTTTCTGGCAGTACAGCAGGCAAGACAAATGAAAAACTGAAAACTGTTTCATATTTGCTAGATAAAGGACAGTAGCTCACTTAGGAGTACTTGAAACAACAGAGGCCATGGGCAAGAGCATTAAGTCTGAGACTGAAGAGAACTGCATCTGACCCCCCTTTCTGTGAGTAGTCTTCTGCAAACTTGCCTGGTCAACCTCCTTTGTAACACCACCTACCCCAGAGGGCTCCTGTAGGGTAGCTGTGGTAAAGACAGAGGCACGTTGAGGACACGGGAATGGATGCCAGCAAGGAACTGCTCTTCTCCCCAAGCACTGCTCTCCTTTCCCTTTGAGTTAACAGGGATTGGAGCAAAGCCTTTTGTAATGAACATAACAAAAGACGATGAGTTGGCCTCAAAGCAGTAATAAAAAAAAAAATTAAGAACTCGTATAATAAAAAACACATTCATATAACTGGGTTTTATTATTTCCCACAGTTTTATTTTAATATATGACTCAGAGTGTGGAGACAAAGGTATGATTCAGAGCAATAATGGAACTTAAAAAGTTCACGCCACCAGCATGGGCCAGACCCTCTGGTTGCCACTTACAGGAAACCCCTGGTCAAATAAAACCACTGCCCACGTCTGTGTATGCTTTGCCCTCACAAGGTGAAACGGACTCTAGGCATGGTGGGTACACCAGGAGGAACAGGCAGGAGAAGCATGTGCTACGATAGAAAATACCACAACTAGAGACGAGCAGAAGTGAACAAGCAAACACTTAGATGTTCTTATTCCTTGCAGTATTTAACCATGCTTCTTAGACTTGAGGAGATTGAGCATCCTGAAATCCATTCACCAAATGGCACCACCAGTGATCAGTGCCAGGTGAGCAAAGAAATAGCTGAAGCAGGCGTATTTAGCCATAGCCACATAGGAGAGTTCAGCCAGCACACTTGGCTTTGGCCTCCTGCACACACACCTGCAATTGCTCTGTGGACAACTACCAGAATTTCAGACAATTATCCTTGCTCGCTTTCCTTCAAGAGCTCATCTTAGGAATTGTCAGGGAAGAGAAACAGATGTTTGTGAATCAGAGGAATACATCAAGCCTTACAAGGAAGTACAATACTCTGCCATAGCCAAGTTAAACAGGGTTCTTTGATTTGTCACTGGCTTACTCAAAGCCCCAAAGATTTGCTTTGAGCTCAGCTTGAATGGCCAACAACTCAGGTAGAAAAACATCAATTTGTCTGGGCCGTCAGCAGCTCCCTGAGCTATTCCTGAAACTACAGGACTTGACTCAACAATCTGAGACTTTCCAGATGAAAATATTCCATGTACCACAGGCTGGCTGTGGTTCCAGTCCAACAAAGCACTTTAAGCACATGCCTCATTAAGAGCACTTGCACAACCACCTGCTCTCCTGTAGGTGATACAAGGTCTAGATTATCACTGTTTTCAATAGTGCAGTCCATACAGATTTCTGCACCTCATTGCTTTAGAAGCGAGTGCACTTGAAAATGTTGCTCTTGTCAGTAAGATTTGCAAAAAAAAAAAAAAAAATGAAGTTGCACAGTCATTCTGTAGGTGTCTGTCAACATCTTCCAAATTTGAAAGGATGGAGATGTTCATTAAGTAACCAAGCACATACATAAATGGTCAAGAAAGGACACTGGACAGATCTCTGAAGGGAGGCAGAAAGAAACCACCAAAGTTAGGCTGGGCTGCAGGACATGAAGGTATCCTACAGCAAAGGTTGGACTGGATGATCTTAGAGATCTTGTCCAACCTTAATGATTCTATGATAATGTTTATTGTGCAAACAGCCCGAATATCGCTAGAAGGGAGGTCAGTGAGATTACAAGCACAGAGTGAGCTCTAAATGCTGGTCCTCCTCTCTGTTAGACACACAGCTTTTCACTGGCTTACAAATTCCCTTTGCATTTCCTTAATTCTGATGTGCAGACAGCAAGTGAATACCAACACCTGGTTTAAGCTGCATCTTTCCAAGAAGTTGATGTGTACACATGAAGGATAGCTGGCCACGTGCACACAGAGAGGGGAGTCCAGCTGCTTTCCAACACAATCTCCCTCTCCATTGGCAAGTTGCTCCAGAAAGAAGAAACATGCTTGGAGAATCTTCTGCTTCTAGTTGCATTTATGCAGGCTGCTCCCTGTCTGCATTGATGGCCCTCTGCACTCTCGGTAACCCTACTAAGATGTGCAGCCAGAAAATCTCACTGCACCCACCCTCCTCCTGAATTCCGTCAGGCAACACCCAAGGAGTCTAACCCCTTTCTAGGGAAAAGGGCAAATAGGAAAAAATCTGATGCTATCATCAAAAATGTTTGGGATGATGCACTCTGCAGCAAATCCCCTTACCCTGTGACGATGATATGAAAGCCTGACAAAGAAAAGGCCTATCCCTCCTCCACTTCAAAAAGTTCACCAGTGATAATACCAAAACATAATACAACACATAAGGCTAAGCCTTCAGGCAGACTGCAATGGGAAGAAAACATCTGTTCTAGAGATAGGCAAACAAGGTTAGAGATGCAAGGTTGTCCAAGATTAAATCAACAGCTGGAGTTTGAGCATCACTCATCACTCCCCAGTCTGGGGCATATAGCAGATGCAAGTAATGGGCTCCCTGACAATCCTGCCTTCCTGTAATATCTCTGGTCCCATGACATTTTTCTCTTAGTACAAGTTGTTTTAACTGAGAACCACCCAGGGCTGGCAGGTTGTAACTGACGACCAAGTACTGAAATAAAAGCACCAAAAGTGGTGCGGTCCTCATACAGTCCATACTCTTCAAGCAGTGAAAGGAAAAAAAGGTTTGGTGGAGTTGCTCTAGTACATGAGTTAGGCAGGTGGGTAACACTATCCATAACTCCCTCTTGCTCTGTCTGGTGTGCGAGAAAATTTCAAAATAACCCAGTCATCTCTGAGTGCACCTGTACCCTGCAGCAACCAGAAAGGATGGATGACCTGATGTACTTGCGAGAGCCTGTCATCTCTGTCTCAGCAAATTCTGGGGCCAGAGTTTGTCATTAGTGGGGAAGCCAAGCCCAGATTTTAACCTCCTCGCAGCTCTGTTTTCCCTGTTTACCAAAGAATATCATTTAATAAAAATTATTCCGGCAGGTCTACAGAGTAGTTTCTGTGAACTCTTATAATAGGTACATACTGGAGGGGATAAGTATGAACTCTAAGCACTGATTATTACTTAAACCAAATATACATTTCTGTCTGCAAGACAGCTCTACATCTTGCGTATAGATGAGTTCCTGGATAATAGGATAATCTACTTTGTTTGTAGTGCAAAATTTCACCAGTGTGTTAACTAAAGAGGATGATGTGTGTTCCAATTCATTCCCCTCCTCATAATCCATAATATAGTACAGATAAAATATTCCATGATACAATGCCAGCTTACTAATAAGGGTAAAAAGGGGTTTTGTTTATTATGTTTTTTGTTTTTAAGATCTCAAAGGCTGGTAGATAACCTGCCAAACTGGCTTCCCCATTCTCTGAAGTCCAAAACAAGGTTCTACGATTGATTCTCTATCCCGATCTGCTTGCAGTTGGTAGATACACTCAGATACATCAATTCCATGCATGCAGAAAATACACCTTTAAAAGATATACTAGTGAGGATCTGTGACTTGACAGCTTCTTAAATCACCTCTCTGCTGGCATGGGCCATAGAAGCATACCTTGTCTCTTTCAGAAAAAGTCAACAGGCCCACATAAAGCCTCTCACCCAGAGCATACAGTTCACAGGCCATTTTAAAGGCTGTTCCTTTTTGTTTCCCAGCTGTTAGTGAACACCTTCCAACTGAGACCCAGTTACTGGCTGTGTAAGCACTTCTAGTCAGTTCTAGGGCAAAGCCAAACAAGTTGGTTCAAACCACTGCCAGATGGCTCAGCTAACTTGTTTGATTTTGTCCTGGAAGAGTCAAAAGTGCTCACAGGTCAGGAAGAGTTGAGAGGGAGCTCCAAACACCTTGAGTAACGGCCCTGACACCCTGAACCTTAGCCCCTTTCAAGGGGAAACTAAGGCAGGTTAGATTGGGCACCACTGACTTCATCTGCATGCAATCAATGACCAGGGAGACCATCAAAAAGGTAGGAGCTCTATCAGGAGCCTGCTCTATCATGTCTCAGTGGTAAGCCTTTGGACTAGCAGCCTTGAGAACTCCCTGGCAGTTGAAGTACCTCATGGAAGGACATCAGCCCCTTGAGCAAGCCCACCACGCTGACACACCCCCTCAATGACGTGCTACATCAAACTTTGTAGATACATGCAGAAAGATTCTCCTTTTTTAAAGACTCAAACCTATTTCAGCAAGACTTTTACTACTACAGAAATTTTTACACTTTTACAGTAATTTTAAATTTTGAGCTTCGAAGCCCAATTTTGAGAAACAAGTACTTCAAATAATCAGCACAATGGGCAAGGTGACCATTTTGGTCTTTAGAATACTCAGCTACAGGACCGGAGTGCCATCTACCGGCCTTCTCCGAGGATGGCAGGCGTTCACAGAAATTCGGGTCATGGTTAATGTGTCCGATTGGGAGCTTGTTTCACTGAGCAAAGGGGAAGTGGTGGATATGAACTAATTTCTTTAGAAACTCAGAGCCTTCGGTTCTGCCCAAAGTGTCATGCTCATAAGTAAGGTAATAAGAGCCAAGTGATAGTTGTCATAATTTACACGTGTAAATTTTTGAGGGGAAAAAAAACACCCAATACCACCTCTGAAGGGATAGTTATTCACAACGTACTGATGAACTGGAAAGAAATTTCAAGGTGGGCCCCTAGAATTTAACAGGGATAAATATTCATTTTGAATGCACCAGAAAAGAGTGAGCAATGGCATGTAGAGAAGCAGCATGGAATAAAATTCAGGATAGTCTCAATTGATATGGGGATATCATAGGAAAATGATATTCAGCTGAAAGACTGGCCTCAAAAGGGAGATCCTGCACACAGATGAAGAACAGGGAGGGACAGCATTGGCTGCAGCGTAGAGGAAAAAGGATCTGGTGAGGCTATTCCTTCTGAAAAGGAAGTGAAACACATCACGGTTAACCTCAAACCAAAAACCCAAGTCAACAGCACAATACTTGAAGTGTTACTTGTGAGAAATTGAGGGGATTATTCCAACCCAGTTAGAAGTTGCAATGCATTAAGCTTCAATATTATGTCCATCTTAAGCAGTAAGAGCAGGGTTTAAAAAACATGTTCTTTGAGGGGGAAAAAAAAGGAAATTAGGGTTTTTATAATCCACAAAAAAAAAGACTAAATATTCTAGCAAACTGGTAAACTGAAGTATGTTATACTGAAAACAAGTCAAAAAAGCATAAAATAAATGTTTGTTCAAAAACTGATCATTGTCTCAGTTCCCTTTCATCACTTCATTTCCGTGTACTCCAGTAAACACACCAACAGTATGAGTGCTCAACTGGAAGTAGGTTCTTCAAGTAACTCTGGCTATACAAACCTAATTATTTAACAACCTACAAATAACTCTTCACATAATCTACTTACACTCAACTACCTATCAGCCACCATGAAATATCTTTGAAGAAGTGATGTAATTTGAATATACTATGGCCCATTTTATACAGCTGGAACTTTAGAAATACAGAGTTCTGACACAGATAGCTAAGTGTCCGGCTTGGTAAATAATTTACATTAAAGACAGCAAACATTTTGGTTACCAGAATCTAAGGATGAAAGCCTGCTGCTTTAAGTGAGTTGATTTTTTTTTATATACTGCCAAATTACTTTTCTTAGTAGAGTCTGTGGAGAGAGTTATTAACGCTAGGTGAACCTCTACTGTGTACAAAGCTACATCCCTTCAAGAGGAGGGCAAAACAGTTATATGGCCTGAATTATCTCCTGAAGTTTCTAAATTACCGGATTCAAGCTCGCAGATCTTGCAGAGGACAATGGAAGAGTGGAACCAGTCAGCCTTACCAGTAAGGCTGCTCCCAACTCCCAAAGAATGCAATACATTGTAGGACTCAGAAGACATACCCCTTTGTCAGGACAAACTGAGATGAGAGCTTCAAAGACAACCTGATTCTCAGCTTGCTTTTCTGGTAATCAGAAAACTTGGATGAGATTATCTCCATTCAGCAAGCCTGGTGCACACTTCTGATGCTTAACTTATTTAGAAGCCATGGTTGTAAGCCTGAAGACCATTTATCTGCTAACTCCAGCTTTTGATTACAAACCTGCCCCTTCTTTAAAGAGACAAGAAGTCTTCCCAGGGACATCAGAAAACAGCAAGAGACAATCAAATGCTCTGTGACAGCCCAGACTCCCCACTGCATGCACACAAGATGGTTTTGGTTAGAGATCATCGCTGGATTCCAGCTCTCAGCACTGTGCTCCTGGTACCCACGCTAACCATTACAGGGCAGTGAGGGAGAACTGCACCTACTCCTTGGCACAGTGTTTGAATTGTCCTGGAGATCAATGCTTCACGAGGGCAGAGCACTGCCTAGTGCGAAGGTTGGTATCAAGCATTCCCCACAGTCTGGTTACTCAGCCCTCACTTTGTCCTTTAACAAGATACAAAGGTAAAATTACATAATTATTTTTTATAAAGTTTGCAATGATACAGAATAGGTGACAATCAAACAGAACGTGGCAAACTTTCCTCTGAAGCCGATTAGCAATTAACATTCACTTTACAATCCCATTACTGCCCTAATTGCCTTTCGCTAAACCAATCAGCCTACTCTTTACAGAAACACTACAACCTGCTTTATCTTTTCAGCTATTTCCCAGCTATTGTTTATGGTGACCCCACTAAACTGGAAGTTGAACTACACTGTAACAACTGTTTTCAGGAGCAGGTATGGGATGGTTCATTTCTGTAGGGTTGGTCATATTTTTTTTTAAATGGAATTTTTTTTTTAGATGGGTACAAAACCAAAGAGTGGAGAAGGCATTACTGTCACAACCTTCGCATTTCTTTAACCTCACTGTCTTCCTATAAACCTCACATACATTACAGACTACGTTCATTTGAAAATTCCATCCCAACACCCCTCCTTAGCTAACAGTATTGAACTCCCTTATTATTTCTTCCCAAAAATATAAGCAAACTGTCACTGTCTGCCCCCCTCCTTGTTTTTAAAAGCATAAGGAACAAATGAATTGGTCCCAACTTTAATAATTTCTGTACGTTTCAGAACATTGAGAAAAGGAGGACAAAAATAGCAACAAAAGAACACATGCAAGCTTCATTGCATCCTCTCTGTGCAGTTGCTACGCAGCAATTGCTCTCCTACAAAGAACTTTGGCTTTTTTGCTTACTAACATTTCATCATTCAATTAGATACTGTATGTCCAGATCCAAAACAATTTAAAAGAAGGCTTTGCCCTGCAAGTTGTCTCAGATAATTCTTAATTCAAATGTACATGCCTTCTGACTTGCTTCTTTTGGAACAATATTAGCCATAGGACAGAATACACAACCTCAATAAGCAGCCGATACTCCCACAAGCAGTATTGAGAAGAATCCTCTCCTCATGCAGAAAACACAGTGAAGCCGGCAGGCACCCAGCCTAAACTAAATAAATAAGTAGCTTCTGGCAGCTAATGAGGGCAACCTTTGTCATACTGCCTTTTCCAACAGGGCTCTGGCCAACTGCTGTTCTACACCCTTGTGATTTGCCATGGATATGAACATATCAAAAGCTGATATTGTGAACTGCCGCCTGCGTACTCCATCAACAAAGCAAAACACTTTAAAAAGAGAAGATTTCTTATATTTCTTATGCACACATGGGCGGGATGACAACAAATAGTAAATCAATGTTCTTTGAATGAAGAACTATCCAAGGAGCCAGGACTGCACCCCTAAATGAAGTTACCCACACGATTTCCTGGCTGTATCCTCACATACCACATACTCAGCCTCAGGTGCCAGGGAGAGGCAGCACAGCTGCTGGGCAGCAGCCACCCCCAGCCCCCATTACCGGCACAGCTGCATCCAACCCTGCTTCCCACCAACACCCGAATCAAATCACACAGACATGCCTCATACTTTTCATCAAGGAGGAACAGTTATAGAACAAGGTGTACAGTGCGCACCTGCATGCTGATATAAACAAATATTCCGTAGTTTACCTAGCAGAGGCCCCTGTATTGAACAGAAAACTTAAAGGAGAAAGGGGAGAAAAAGAGAAAAATGCCTGCAACTACTGCACAGTAGAGCTAGAAAAGATAAATAGAGTTAATTGAATCCTATTATTTATTGTCTTCAGCCAACAGCCAGCGTGCACAGCTCCTCATCAGTGTAAGAGCACTGCCTGGGATTTCCATCTCCTGCACAGTGACAAAGATTGTACACACAGAGCAAACCAACGTTTCCACCACAGCAAAAGAAACTGAGTACAGCATTATCCTTTTAAGTGGTCACTCATTCAACATCTTGTGGTTGATCTGTAAAAGTTAAACGATCTTAAACTTCATCAGGCTCTTAGAACTCAGTAACACCGTTAGTAATGCAGCTGATGACGTGACTCACTCCTATATTTCTCGGTTTTTGTACTTCGATGGAATTCAATTTTATTTTTACCTCGAACAAAACAACGGACCATCCCAGGTGTGTTTGCACCGAGTTAATCCTAATGTCTGTGTGAGACCGTCAGAGGTGCTACAAATTTCTTCAGCTGCCACCAATGGAAACCAGAGCTCAGAAACAACTTAAACCACTTAGGAGAAACAGCTAAAACATCAGGATGCTTTTGAGCACCTGAACTTTTGTTTGCGGTTTGCTCGTTTCCCTGCCTTTAAAAAGAGAACAGCAATAGCTCGTATGCAGTTCAGGAAGCAAGTCTTCCTGTAAAGCGCTCCCTTACCAACAATGTGAAGTCACTCAATAGGAGCACCTCTTAGAAGTAGTTAGCGAGGCAGTTTGCCTAGAAACAACAATTCTATGGAGCAGTACGTCAATTTTGGAAACACATCTCAACCTCCGAAAATCAGTAAGTCTTCTTTTAAGAGCAGAAGTTCAAGCAGCTTTATAAAGTAAAATCACTTACGGTTCTCCGCTCCATAAAGATAGCCCTCGGGTTTCCGCAGACGGCCGCCAGTTTTTCAGCCATTCCATTCGTTCTGAAGCCAAACAAAATCAGAGCGATGTCACCACGGATACTCCCACCTCCTTCATCCCCTCACCGCGGCCGCGCACCTTCCGACAAAGCCCCGGGCCGCCCCGCGCTGCGCCGCGCGCGCCCCCCTAACGCAGCTCCCGGGCACGCGCCGTGCCTCGCGCCGTGCGCTTCTCACCTGCGCGCCTCCCGAACGCGTCCC
Source organism: Pavo muticus (assembly GCA_016647715.1). Taxonomy (NCBI): domain Eukaryota; kingdom Metazoa; phylum Chordata; class Aves; order Galliformes; family Phasianidae; genus Pavo; species Pavo muticus. The sequence goes on from JACDJE010000245.1 coordinate 994,923, forward strand.
CAGGCGCGGATTTCCCTCCCCGCTGAGCGGGGCTCCCACAGCGCTGCGGAGCTGCTCGCGGGGCGCCCGTCCTGACCCGACACCGGGAACCCCCGGGCAAACCCTCGGCCGTTGTGAGCGGAGGAGCCCGGGCTGCCACGCTGGAATTTCACTTTCTGATTTCACCTGAGACCACAGCGAACCTCCCCCCCAGCACTCTATGAAAGCGGGTCGTTCACCGAGCAAAAGATGTGTAAATTCCCGTATGGCGCTGTTTCCCCGACATTTCCCTCGGTATCCCCACGTTCCTGGGAACGAAGCGTCCCAGTGATTACCTCCGTGCCCCGCGCACAGAAAAGAAACGCTGTTTGCTCGCGCTTGACGGCGCCTGACGGCGGCCGGCGCGCACCGCGTGGGATCACAGGTGAAGACATCTGCTTCGTTCCGTGCCGCTAACACGCGGCGCTTGCCCGCACGTAAGCGGGAGAGCAGTGCGCGCTCCTTGCAGCAGGTGTGCCCGCTCCTTGCAGCAGGTG
>JACDJE010000245.1:995672-1061287 GCA_016647715.1 Pavo muticus
GGGAGCAGCGCGGCGCGCCCGGCGGCCCCGAGCGGGTGGCGCTGAAGAAGGAGATCGGGCTGCTCAGCGCCTGTGCCATCATCATCGGTAAGGGTCGCCGCGGGCGGCGGGGCCGATCCGCGCCCTCCCGACGGAGCCGCCGGGTCCGTGCCGGGTCGCCGCGGGCAGGTGGCAGCCGGGCGGGCGCGGCGGGCGGAGAGCAGACGGGCACCGGCTCCCGTCCGCGGCGAAGCCGGCGGAACGCCCTCCTGTCCCACCAAAGGCGTCGGAGCGGGGTAAAGTATTGGCGTTGTCGGTAAAGCCTAGCGATGTCAAGCGCCTGAAGCGTTCGAGCCAAAAACTTAAGCGGACCGCCCCGCGTTTTGCTAAAGGAAGCTCGGACAGCCGCCCCAGGAGCGGGATTGGCTGCGTGCAGGTGTGAAGTGACACCGCGTGTCAGCGGCCCGTCCGTAACAGCGAAGCACGGCGCCGGTGGACGGCACGGCGCTGCGGGCGGCGCTCAGCGGAACGCGGCCGGAGCGCACTGCGCCTCGCACCGGCACGGCCCGCAGCCTGCGCCCCGGCCGGACGGGAGGAGCCCGGCCGAAGGCTTTCAGCGCAAGACCGAAGCACCCGTTGCCTTGAGTTGGCGCTAGGCAGCGGGTAGCTCTCAGCTCTCTGCCCAATACAATGTAACATTGGGGGAAGACTTCCTTCCAAATGATGGAAGGTGTGCGGGCGGTGTCACGGCTCTGACCCGATGGCAGCGAGGGGTCTCATGTCAGCCTCACCTTCAGGGTATCAAAGTCAGAGGTCAAAGTCAGCATCATACGCTATCCGTGCGTGAAAGTGCTGCAGATACCCAAAAAACGCGAGAGGGTATTTTTGCGTTATGAAATGGTCTGACACTGGGATGTGTAAACTTTGCACCAAGTGTTACATTTTTGCTGGCTGTTCTGCGATTCCAACCACCTGCAGGGTGGGCACAGAGCACGGTAATCTTGGCAATTAGTAGCCAGAAGAGGAAACATGAGGGAGTATTAGGAAAAGACTGTGAAGATGAGACTATAAATCAATGAGCTCATGATTGCCTTCCATGCACTAACTCTAATAGTTCAAAAAAAAGCACGATTTGCAGTTGGAGGAAATGATCAGATTGTTTTCTGAGTGCCTCTTTTCTGAGTGTAAAGAGGCAAAAGAGAAGGCTTTGAGGTGCGAATGCCATTATCCACTGTATTTGAGAGAGTTCCAGTAAAAGTGGGGTCTCCCAGTGCGTCGTAGCCCGTTATGACCACATGAAATCTCATGGTTGCACCCAGGGAAATAAAACCTGCCTTCAGGTACAAGCATGTCCCTTCATCCAGCACAGCCGCTCCAGGATCTGTGCTGACGGAGTTCAGTCTGCCCCATCCCAAACTGCTTTGTCTTAGAAGTGGTTACATGCCATGAAAACAAGTCTCTCCTGCTATTAATAACCTTCAAATGTATTCAATTACACTGCGTGTTAAGCTTACCAATACTCAGATGAAGTGGTACAGTTTAAAAGGAAGTAACACACTTTTATTGTCTACTAAGTAGTAAATGACAGATACTATCTAATTGCTTGAAAACGCCATTACTTTTTATTTAGGAGATGCACGCATCTATGTCATATTTAATTCAGCAGTTATTTCATGCATGTGCTACAGAGCTGGCAATGTAAAATCTGTGGGGCTGTGTGTGTGATTAAGACTATCGCAGTCTTTTCTACCAGCACAGGCATGTGAGCTACACAGAGAAATTCTTATCCAGTGCTTCAACATCAGTTTTGCCAATGCAGATGAAAAACTGGGTAAGAAGCTCCATGAGTTGGCTCTGTGTGGTTCCTGCCACATTCCACTGTTCTTTAGAAAAGTACAAGAATTAGAAACAGCAGCCTGATTAATGTCTGATACCAGCCTGCTACTTTTGATCTGAATAACAAAATTACCATTCTTACATTAGAAATGTACATGCAAATGTAAATACAAATTGCAGCCATGGGATGTTTAACTGTTTGCAAGAGATATTTGATTGTTTTATACAGATTAAGTATGTTTATATATATATATATAAAAACATCTCTTAAAGCATTTGTTTATTGAGCTTGTAAAACTGCTTGCAAGTAGCCGTAGGGTTGCACTCAGATTTTGGTAAAGTCCGTTGTATGGATGTGAATGTATACAGCAGGCTACATGAGAGCCATTAGAAGACCTGCAGATTAAGCTACAATGAAATATGTCAGCTAAAACTAAATATACCTCCTTATATTGCTGAGCATAGGCAGAAATTATGTGCATCAGCTGACTTCAGGTTTCTTAAAAATATTTCTAGTACTCATTCTGCACACACATAAGCTTGGTGTAAAACCCCTTATAAAAAGGTTCCCAATTTGAGTCCATCCCATATTGGTAATATCAAAACTGAGATCAGATGGCCTGTGAGCACTGTGTTCAATTATTGCTACTTTTGGAAATTGCCATCTGGAATTTGTCTTCCTACATCACCCCAAAAATGGCATTTGCCTTGTTCCGTAGGTGCTGTTAGGCTGCCACCTCATTGATGGTGTCAGCAGAATGTACATGAGCTGGAAGCCCCCTTACATGGGGGATGCTTCCTTCTGTCAGGATTGTCATAACATGTATGCAAAAAAATTATCCATGTGATGAAACTGCAGCAAGGAAACAAGCAAACACATTTCCTTGGTTGCCACAATACCTGCCTGACACTGTACTTGCTTACTAACAACTGCGTATGCATCTACAGGAAGTTTCCACTTGCATAAATACCTCTTCCATGGACAGTGCTCTGAGATGGCACCAAGTTCAGAGGTGTAATTGCACTAGATAGGATTTTTCCTCCTTGCCCTTCACAGTAAACTATTTACTAGCCCTCCTGCGTGCACTTCCATGCACTCCATCCTAACTGAGATGTCTCCTGTTGTTTTAACATGCCCTAAGGTCCCACAGCTAGGCCTTACAGACAGACGTGGCCAGGACTGGCAAGCTGCTAGCTTAACGCCAGGGAAAGAAAACACACAGAACTGGGAGAGGTCTTTATACTCAGATTTTTCATAAAATGCGAGAATTCAACAAGCAATGGACAGGTACTAATGACAGCTATACGTGGTCATGTTTCATGTGCCACTGGTGCTAAAGAAGACTGGCTGCTGGTCATTGAATCAACCAGCACCTGGTCAGATCCATCTCCTTGTCAAGTAGCATATGGAATGACCAGGAGATCATCCCAAAAGGGCTTTACTGGAATAGTACCCCAGTTCCAGGGCTGCAGCAGAAAGAAAGGTGTATGAAGGAAAGACAGTCACCCACATCTCGGTGTGATTTCTTCCTACTTCTGCAGTCCTACCTGGGATCGCAGAAAACAGCAGTGCTGCAGCAAGGATCTTCTCCCTCTCCGAGTCTGTGTGTGAGCACTGCACTTCTGGAGCTAGTTGAAGTTTCAGGACACGCTTCTGTTTGCTGCCTTGTGAGAGAATGCAGATTACCTCAGTGGTTCTTACTCCTGAACAAAAAAATGGTTTCTGAAAAGAAAGAGTCTTCCTTATCTCTGTTACACATGTTGCTAACTAATACTTTAGCATTCAGTTCCACATGGTGCTTGCTGGCAGAGCACACGGTGTTTAAACCTACATGACTAATACTTTTCCAGGATAATAGGATAGACCTGAACTGCAGAGAAATGTAATTCAACATCTTGTCCTCTTATAAATGCAAATTGTGGCTTAATAAAGGTGGGAGTCGTGTCTTCCTTAAAAGCAAGAAACTACAAAGGTACTTTTGAGGCACTAGCAGACATATTTTACCATGCATCCGGAGTCTGAGGCTCAGATTCATAGCTAATGAAAATTAAATGTCCATGGACTATTTGTAAAGAACAGCCGATAGGTGTCCACATTTCGGTGTGATGCTTGGTATGAAAAAAAAGGGGCATAGTACTGAGAAAGAGCAAATGCTACATCTTTAAAGAGAAATTTAGAAATGTTCATCCAAAATGCATTGTGCAAGTTACACGTACAGGGCAATATACTTTAGGGGTGATGGTGCATGAGCTCTACACTTTCACAGTCTGTGCAAACATACTGTTGTCCATCAGGATCCTTTGGAGTAGGCATTCACCTGGTTTGGGGAGCTGAAAACACGCCACAGTTTTACTTGCAAGAAAAGCCGTGGCAAAGTTCAAACAGCTTGGTAAAATTCCAGGGAGATCCTGCAGCTGTTCAAGGCTAATGGCTTACCTCTGAGAGCGATCTGACCAGGGGAGGTAAAAAGGAGCTGCAACTAGAGATTCCTGGCAGCAGAAAATGAAAATAAAAACAAATTCATATTCTTCTTAATTGGCTCAAGCTAGAAATAGGCCGCGGGTCTGTTTGTCCACAGATGCGCCTTTCTGCTGCGGCCTGTGCGTATCCAGAAGTCAGCACGCAGAGCGGCCATGTACAACACAGAGTGCAAAAGCTGCAATAAAGCAAAGTAAAAAATGTCACATGAACAAGTCCTTCCACATGGTCTTCAGAAGCAGTAGCAGGACACAATCACTTTTTTTTTGCAAAAAAAAATATATATACACTAAAGTTTGTAGTTTAGGAAATCATCAGTGCTTGAACAAACCTTAGAACATTTGTAACGGTTCTGTTTCCTACTTAATATTTGGCAGATGTTCACTGGTTTGGATTCAGTGTTGGGGTTTGAGTGTTTTTCCCCCCTTTAGTTTTTCTGAACAAATGGGAAATTCTGATCAGGCTGAGCATAGCCATTGTGATCAGAAAGCTGCAGCGATGAGCTTTGTTAAGGATGGCAGTAGTGCAGATACCCTGCAACAGAAACTCTCCTTCCTTGATAGACAAAAAAAACAGAGGTAGCATCCTTTGGTAGTGTCTTACTCCTGATCTGGCAGTACAGTGCCTGCTTTCAGTGGTGCCATAAATCTCCACTCGCGTTCCCTTTTCCTGTGCCTTGCAGCTCATTTCCTTCTAGCATAATGTAGCCTTTTCTGTTGAGAAAGTCTGCTCTGCTTTGGCAGGCTCACAACAAGCAGAAATGGTTTGGTAGAGGTTTAGCTTTTTTGTGTTTGGAGCTTTTTGTGTGCCAAACTTTTCCTTTCAAGACCCTGTTTTTGTTGGGCTGCGGGGCAGTTTCTACTAGCTGCCACACTTTTTTGTCATCTTGATTGCAGCATGATAAAATGAGAAGGCATTTGTCAGTGCTGAAGTGCCCCAGATATAAAACATCCTAACAGTGTTGTTTTTAGTATTGGTCCCGAATAACCCAGGAGTCTTCCAAAGACTTCTTTAGCAGATGTTCCATAGCAAAGAGCAGGGAGCCAGCGATCCAACATGGACTGAGCATCTCAGCATTCTAATTCCTTTTTAAATGCCTGTATCCCTCTATAGTGAGGAAGCATAGAGAATATGCAAGCTCTGCTCTCCTGCAATGGTAAATTCCTTTCTCTTCACATGCCAGCCTCAACAAAATCTCTTTAGTTTATTAGTTTATTCTCCTGACTTGTTGTTCTGGCACTGACCTCTGTAAGTTGAGGCTGAAATGCAAGATTAGAGGAATGGTTCTCACTGACTGTTCTAATCTTCAGGAACTTGTAGGTTCTGTTATTCCAATTTCAGGTAATGAATGGCCCACTCTGGTGTTAACGTGAGCTGATTAAATTCTGGCACCTGGACATACTTCCTCATCTCTTTTAGACAAGGGGGGAAATTCACTGGATTTCAGAGAAAGAAAGGTGGAGAAGCATATACTGGTGAGGTTTAAGTCTGTATCATTGAGTAATGGAGTAATCCATACAGTTGAACCACTCTTCTTTTAAGCTTTCTTTAGAATAGTACCTAAGATTATGGAAAAATAAACTTTTTCTGCATTTGACAAGTCAATTATTATTTTTTTATCCTTAAATACTGTTGGAACTGCACATCAAACATGGGGCTTTAAAGCCAATAGTGTAAAATATAGCATTAGAAATCAGTAAGACTTCAGAAAGGTTACTCCTGAAATACGTCTGCGGTCAGGTTGAGGGGCAGTTTTTCTGCTGTGAAGAACAACAGCTCTTTCATCGGTTTCATGAAGCCACATAATCTAGATCAGGCCAAATATCTTAATACAATAAACCACAAAAAAATGTGTTTAAACAATAAAAGGACCTTATTTACTGTCACAAAAGCCAGGAAAAAATCAAGTTAAGAGGGAACCTCATTCTTTGATTGAATACACTGGGTCAGAGAAATAAAATCCCTAATATTATATGATCTGTATTGGTGCGTGTCACGAGGCTGCCTGTCACAGATACATTAATAATGCTACATTAACTCTGGGTCAGGTAATCAGGGATGAGCGGTAAGGCTAGAAACAGTTGCTTTTCTTTTCTAGATCTCTTTAGTTAGCATAGAGAAACATTCAGACAATGGATGTCAGAAGTTGAACTCTTAATATGTAAGCACCTTCTCCAAGAAGCACTTGAATACCTGTGCATGGCACAGTAAGCTACAGGTTTAACAAGAAGAAGCATTATTAGTTGTCTAGTCTCTTGCCTTTCCTGGGCACTTTCTATCTTTTTGCTGTTACTCTGTGCAACAGTCATGAGGCAGTGAGAACCAGCTATTAACATGTGCCATTTAGGATGGGATTTTAATAGTCCCATAGAGTGCTGTGAGATCACGCACTCCTGCTCAGGCTCCACAAGGAAAGCCTGATAGCAGGCCTGTCTCCTGGGTAGCTGGAAACATGGGAGCTCAAGCCTTGCTTCATCACTAACTGCAAACAATGCAGACACTTCTGATGTCCGTGCAGAGGAGACCAAACCATTTGAGAAACAGTGTTCTGGGACTTCTAAGTGCAAAATGACAAAGTGAAAGAGTAATCTTGGATAAAAAGAGTGCCACTCATAGTTGATCGACCCTTCCAAGTGGGAAAGGGCTGGGGATGGTTTTGTTTTTAAATGAAGTGGTGCTGACCTTGGCCTCTGCTAAATGCTGATAGGTTTCACTGTTATTTATTTTTTTTAATTGTGTGTTTTCTTAATTTCAGTCTGAAAACTTGAGAAGCCATACGCTTTGGAAACATAATTAATCAGCTCAAGTGTCTTGAAAATAGTAATAGCATTAGTTGGCACAAAAAAGTACCCAAGCTTGTTACTTCTAAGCACTCTACTTAGACTCAACTAAATTAAAAAATAGCTGAACCAATATTCTAAGAACAGGGAAGAAAAGTACTTGCTTCTGGGTGGTGTCTTTACATGCTTAGCCTTCAGCTTCGAAGGGCTTTCTGTTTTTATGACAGAATTTAAATATTTGGAATTTAAAATAAGCTGACAAACTCCTTTTTTGTATTGCTGTGAGTAGATCTTGTTGCAGTAAAGCAATTTCTTACAGTAAACTCTGCCAGAGAGCAGTAGGATACGTCTACATGTTTGTTCGCTGTGGACACGGCTGGTTTCCAAGCAACGCATTAAGATTTAAGCGGACTATTACAAAAGGTACCAAAATCCTGTAAATACCACCAGTACATACAGAAGGAATGCCTCCCCTTAGCACTCAGGCTCCCAATGGAAGATTAAAGACACTTTTTTTAACAGTCCCAAGTCCCTCCAGTGGGAGCTGAGGTCTTTACTGCCTCATAGGATCTGGACCTGAATTAAATTAAAGCAGCTACATACAAAGCACATTAATCCCTTGTTAGCCACATCGCTGGTGGCTGTACATCAGCACAGTGCACCTGGATGGATAAGGTACATCAGGCTGCAGAGCGGAGGGGGGGAATGCTTATAGTCTGTCCTTCTGAGATACTGAGCTAATTCAATTCCACACTGTCCTCCAGAAGCTCTGGAAACAAGTTTTTCCATTGGAGGGGAAGTGAGGAGTTTTTCTGATGACGTTTTTATCCAGCTGGTCAGCTGCCTAAAGCAACTTGATGTATAAAGGCCTCATGAGCACCATGAAGGTTGTGGATTCTGAAGACACTTAGTTTTGAGAGGTAGCCATAGCTTTTGGTAATACAGAATTCATAAGCAAAACAGAAGGTTATATAGTAATATTGCTAACTCGTGAGGTCATATTAAGATATCTGGCATTTTCCTTAAATTCCCAGACAGCAGATATTTAAGAGTTTTCTGAAAAGCTGCCAAGTTTCTAGTTCTCATCAGTAAAATTATCTAAATTTATTTCTAAAAATAAGTAAAAGATTTAAAAATAAATAAGGTCAAGGTACAAAGAGAACCGATTTCTGAATCCTTTAGGTCAGGAGCACAGTATTGTAAGTGATGCCCACAGCAGAATTTGCTAACACAGATTCATGGACAGAACATAAGTTTGAGCACCCGACTAATGTCCTATCACAGAGCTGTGAACCCTGTGAGAGCAGCAAACTTTGCTCAGGTCCTGTTCACATCTGCATCCAAAACAGCATTTGTGTCAGAGCCCAGGCAGTGGCAGTAGAGCTTAAAGGAGATTCCCGCTCAGCCTGTTCCTAGCAGAAAGCTGCAGTGATCCCAGCAAGGTAAGCAGGGAGGTGCCGCAGTGAGGTGGGGGCCAGGAGCCGGTGCCAGCCCCGAGGCTGCTTCCTCTGCTGTGCCATCTAACAGAGCTCCTTCTGTGCCCTCGTGTGAGTGTACCGTGCGACTCATGAACTTCACACTGCCATTTTAGCACATCTTTCTAATCAGACAAATGATGATACTTCTGCGAGGACAGGAAAAGACAGGAAGAGGCTTTCCTGCTGGGCAGCATTTGCTGATCAATTCCCCATACTGTTCAGTTAATCTGTTTGCCATGCTCTGAGCTAAGAACCAAGTTTAAAAACATCATCATTTTCCATGACACAAATCATGGTGCGAGGGTCCCTTCCACTGGAATGAGCAGGACTGAGGAGTCCGGGCTGGCAGAAAGCTGTGTTTGTCATCTTGTCCTCAGCTGACCCACCGCATTCCCTGACACAGCTGAACTCTTTGGCTGCTCTTACAGCTAGATTGGTGAGCTGTAGAGCAGCATTTTTTAATTGCTTTACTTCTTGATAAATACTACAAATCATTACAGTTGCAGAAGGCATTGCGGGAGCTGTCCCAGAGGCACAGCTGCCTGTGGGATTTCCGAGCCGAGGGACAAGCATTAAACCTAGTGCATGGCTGCTATGTGCCTCTCAAGCTGCTGCAGGGAAGCCTTGCTGCACTGCCAGTTGCTTTCCTTAAACATCAGGATTTATCTGGTGGTGATCAGATGCACCACATCCTAGGGAAGACCCCCACCTCCTGCAAAGATGGGACAACACCTCTGCTGCTTTCAGGTTAAATTGCAGGTTGGGCTGCCGAGGCCCAGAGAACACAGAAAACAAAGGTAGGACAAATAACAAGAGCTGACACAGCACAAGGCTGCACTACTCATCATGTGCAGTGCTGCACGTTCTTTCCAGGGCAACCCAGGCATTTTAGGCACAGGAGAGGGTTTTCCTCTCCACCCCTCCCACAGCACAACGGTAGGCTTGGTGTTCAGTTTCTCTCTGGAAGTTAGCACAAAGGAGCACTTTGCTTCAGGGGCCCTCTATGTACTAAGTGCACAGGGCAAGGGGCAGATTGGGCTGCAGTGTGGCTGTCATAGTGATGCAGTACCACCACCACCCCAGGCTGCCTGCAGCTCCCACTGGGACCCTTGTTGCCACCTGGCAGCTCTGCTCTGCCAGCAGCACTGCTCAGGTATAGGAACAGGAAAGGGAGAGTGAAGTGTGAAGCCCAAAGGTGGCTTGTTCAGCATGGACACACAGCGCTACCATCATGCACACTGCTTTCAGGGTGGAGGCGTGCTGGAGCACCTTTTGTGTCACTCCTTTGAGAAAATCCCCAGGAAAATGCCTCCTGCTTCCTAGGAGAAGGCTTTTCTCAGCATTACTCCCTTATCTGTGGTGAGCATTGCAGCACACAGACGAGGGCACAGGAGGCTGAGATTTGCTCTCCAGGGTAATGAAATGCAGCCCACATATCCCAGCACTGGCAAGAGAAGAGGAGAACAAGTCAGAAGTTAAGGAAGTAGAGAAATCAGACCAAGTACAAGAGTCAGAACAGAGGAGCAGGAAATAAAGCAGTGGACTGTGCGCTTGAAAAGAGCAGACAGAGCCTGCAGCCGGTGAAAGGATTAGCAGAATAAAAGGAGTTCTCAATTCAGAACAACAAAAATCCTATCATACGGGCTGTAACTTCTCCGTTGATATAAGCACATTACAGCAGCATTACTCAGATCAGAATAAAGCCACGCACAAGCAGCCCACCCATCTCCTCTTTATCTCACCTGCTCCAAAGATGCCGCCTCCTGGCCCCACCTCACCACTTAGCAACTGCAGTGTGGGTCAGCACTCAGCAACTGTGTGGGGGAAGGTGCATGTCTCCTGCTGACCTGGGCCATGCAGCTCTGAGCAGTTTGTAAGCGTGGGCAATTTGTAAATTAATTGATCCTATCCAGTGGATGCCCACATGCATACTCAGGAGAGATCCCTAATGATGTTTGCCAGGAGAGAACAGGATCGGGGCATTTGCATTTGGCTGTAAGCACTTCATTGATCAGAACACACCTCACACCTTCTGCAGCGAGATCAGTCAGTGCAGACGCACCCTTCCTGCAGGTACCCAACGCTGGCAGCATCAGCTCCTTGGGATGTCATTCAGGTGGCAGATCACTTTACAATGACCGTGTTAACAAAACAGCTCTACAAGCTTGCTCTGTGAAGTTTTTGCCTGTTTAACCCTCTTCTGTATGAGAAAATGCACAGAATATCTCTAATTTTACAAAGAGAAAAGAGCATTCCTATTCACAAAGGCAGAAATATTAACCTGATTGGTTTTAAACCATTGAGTACCTTGGCAGAGGTTGGACTGTTAATGCTTTGAGCATGGTCAGCCTTGTACAGCATGCAGCAGTGTTCGGGTAAGCAGAAAAGCGCTGCACCCAATAACTGCACCTTGCAGGTTTTACAAATGTTGCTTTTCTGTAGGGCTGCATTCCAGTGCTAGAAGAAAATAATTCCAAGCTAATCATCTTTGTGAAACAGTTCATCCAGCATAAACTGGGGCCAAATGTGCAGCTTGCTGCTTTTAAAGAACTTTCCCAGCCGCCCCCGACCCATGGAAGGTCCTGGGAAGCTCCAGGCTGTCCCCAGCTCCTTCCCAGGGCGTAGGGAGAGGCAGCACTGCCATGCACAGCCGCTCATTAGCTGCTCTGAGGGCTGAGGGTGTGAGTTCTCACTGAATTGCTTTGATTGCATTTCTCTAGATTATGAATTCCCTAATTGCGACACAGCCGCCTAACGCACACCCAAACCATCACAGCGCTGTCTGCACACACAGGTAGCACCCACTGCTATTTCCGCTCATCATCTTTGCAATTTAATCAGTCTCACACTTGCTTAGAATACCAAAGACATTTCCTCTCAAGGGAAAGATCCCTGCAATCACCTTGCAAACAGCAGCCAGGAACAAGCGAGCTGAGGACGTGACTGCTGCAATAGCGATACCCAGTGACACGTGGCTGTTCCTCTGCAGTGTGCTGCCATTGTGGGCCGAGGGGTCCCCGCTCTTTGCTGAGCTTTCTGTTGTAGGAACAACCTTCCTCAGGTCCGCATGGGCTGGACACATACGTCGGTGCTCAAAAGGCAAATATCTTCCTTACAGGACTGAGACAAGTTAAAGAAAACGCTTTTGTCAATATTTTAAGTAGCCTAATTTTAAAAATCTGAGAAGTTGGGTGTAACGTAATCAGATTAGGAATTCTTAATGCAGCAAAATCCACTTGGAATGCCGGAATTGCAGTTTGTGGTGACTGGTCATGTTCTTACTTGCTAGGAATTTTAACATAAATATTTGAACCGAAGTCAGATTTTTAGATCATTTAATTTTGTTAAATACCAACCCCTGGAGACGTTAAATCACCACTGTTATTTTTATGGCCATTTTTCATTTTGTTCCTTTACGAGCATATTAGCTGAGGAGCCATAATTCATTTTCCACTATTACGGCAGTTAAATCTTTTTCTCACACATGAAATTAAGCAGTTATTAGTTTAATGCCAAGCTCTGTCGATTCTTTTATTCTTCATCCATTCTTCATTAAGAGTTTTCTGCACGCTATTTGAAGAAGTTCAAGACCATCACATGAACTGCTGCAAACATTGCCACATCGCCCCAGTTTGTGCTCAACGAGAGCTCAGGGCAAGGCGCACTGGAGCATTTGCTGCTTTTAATTCTGTGCCATCCATGTATTTTAGTAACTTTCTGAGCCCGAATGCTCTGTCCATCCAGAACTTCACTTACTCTTTGTATTTTCACAGCAAGAGAGCACAACCTCTGGAGTTACGGCTGCCCGTGTGGTACCATGCTGGAGGCCAGCAGCACCTTGTGTGCAGCAATCCCCTTACCTGTCCCAGCATGGGGACACAGTCATCCTGTGCCAGGCCTGGCACGGATTTTCCCTGGAGCTCAGCAGGGCCCACAGAGCTGTGGCACAGTGCCGGGTTAGCACCAGCACCACCAGCTGCACTGTCACCTCTTGGCTGCTCACGTCGGTGTGTTGTATCCTGAGGTCACAGATAGACAGTGACAATCCAAGCCAGTTCCTAGTGTCCTCAATTATAAATGTTTAACTCCTGAAAGCCAATTAGCAGCTAATAGCTGGACTGAAGGCTGCTTAGTGTAGCGCTTTTCTGCTAACTAAATAACTCATGATGGGATATGCCATCGTCATTATTGACATCATCCACCTCAGATTTCATCTGGATTCAATACACACGTAAAGCCCGATTCCTTTCATCTAAGCTCTCTTTTTTTCTTATTTGAACAGTAATCTCAAGTCTTTGCCTTCCTAGTCAAGATACGCAGACCCACATATTCAGACCACCTGCTAAAGCTCTGCCATGCTGGGGACCACACCAAACAAGGGCCGTGTGTGGCACTGCAACCTCCTGACGGTGACAAACAGCCCTTGCTGGAAGTCTGAGTCCAGGCAGGATTCTGCATTGAGACGTGCGTGGCTTTTCAGAAATGCTGCCTACTGCAACCCCTCACTGAACAACGAGTTGCACAGTGATTTATCGGACTGCAGCAAAAAAAAGCACCAAATTCCTTTTCTTCTTGATAATATTTCACTTTTTAGAGGAAAGAACTGTTTATCCAAATTTCTAGTCAATATTACAGACCCATTCAGAATATCAGCTATATAACATGGAACTGTAATGGAAAGCATAGGCAGTAAAAAGGCCTGAGTGATATTTTCTTTGCTAACCACACAGGAAATTGCTGTTTTTATCAGGACTGAGGTCTCTGCATACAGCCAGTAAGCCCTTTCCTAAAGAACTGCCGAATACTTTCAGCGGGCTGAGAGATCCATTATTTTTACAGCCTGCATGGATTGTGTGCTGCAGATAAATAGAAGGCGCCCTAAGGACTTTGCTCTTAAAGCAATGGCACAAAGTGTTGCCAGACCCCTGCATTTTCTCACAAACGCTGTCATATTTAGTGCTTTCTACATGCAATTCTTGAAATATTTTAATGAGAATTCAGCTTTTGTTTAAAAAATGAGTTTCAACCCCTACATTTGCATTGAAAAACACCAAATCCTGACCCCAAGTGCACTCCCAGTAGTTCAAAAGCCAGAGGCGTGCTACAACCATTGGCTTTTCCAGCAATGTCCCATGCCTTGATGCCTGCTAGTCCTGCGGCTCTGGAACACACACATCTGCACGGGGTGCATGTCCATGGGCAGTGCCTACATTGTGCAACAGACTGCTCCGGGGAGTCCCTCCCAGGGCCAGATCTCGGCACCTGAACTACAAGCACAAATAAAGCCATGTATTTTCAGAGGAAGGACTGGAGGATGGGCTCTTCAGCATTCTGTTCAGCAAAAGACCTGGAGTAGGAGCTGCTTCCTGAGTTCAGTGGAGATGGAGCATGGCTGACGGCAGAGGGGCTGAGCTGCTTCCAAGCTACTGGCGAGCTTTAGCTCCTTCTGTGTGGCACTGCAGCACCAGCCCGTAACGCAGTGCCCAGAAATCAGCATCCAACACAGAACGGATGCCCTCCAGACACTTGGAGAAATATTACCTAAAATCACAGGGCATCACGAAACCGTGGCACTAATGCTATCCACCAAGGAGCAATTCCTTTCAGTGGTTTGGAGAACCAGCACTATCCCCCCCAGCACGCCGAGCCGCAGCGCGTACAGTTCACGACCGTGCTACAATGGTGGTTTTGTTTCCATCAGTTCTGCGCCGGGCTCGGTGTCACCAGCAAGCGCCCTCGGTCACAGCCCGCCTGGGCTGTGAATGCCACTCACAAAGCACAGGCTGAGCTGCCAGCTTGGGCAGAGCTCCCCAGCAGCAGATTGCAGCACTGCATACAAAGTGCATCTGGGAAAAGACTGCTCAATATTTTTAAAAAGCACGAATTCCTACATTATGGGACGACTTCTTTCTCCTTTTTCTTCTGCATCCTATTACCTCTTCATAGTCAGCTGCAGCAGTACGCATTCTTTCCTATACACAGCATCTCAATTAGTCAGCTCTTGTATCTGTGTTGTTGCCTTTTCTTCTTTCCTTTCACAGTAACTCTTTAAGGGATGTCACTCCATAAGAACATCAGTTTTTGTTTAAGAGGGATATTCCTAGCCCTCTTGGGTGTTTTAAGAAAAATCTTAATTTGAAACATGAAGCCTTAAAAAAAAAGTACAAAACTCAGGAGTGAAATAGCCCGAAATAGACCATTTTGAGAGCTTATGATTTTAATCCAGTATCTTTTTTTTTTTTTCCCCTCAATATTGAGCGGTTTCCATATCCCAGAAAAATGGGAAAGGAAAAGAAAAGAAAGGAGGAAATGGCTGCACATCTTCCCTCTGCACTCCAAGAACACCTCTGCCCCCAGGGCTGGGGGCCACGTGTGACCAGCAGTGCTGCAGCGATCGCCTGAGGTCTTGCTGACTTTGGCAGTACTGCAGGGGTCATTTTTTCCACACAAATGAGCAATTTCTGACCAGTTTTATGGTCCAGTTCTTTAAATTAAGAACAAAAGGGCTTTTCTTTAACATCTAGCAAGCACCGCTGTGGTTCTACCTTTCTCCTCTCTCCCATCAGAAAGCATTGTCACTGTGATTAAACAAAAATAAATGCACAGAAATTGTCAAGCTCAGGGCTCACAAATATCTCTTTCATGAAGTCCCAACTGACTAGAGCAGAAAGAGGGTTTCATTCCAGAGGTTGCTATTTATGCAGGGTGTCCTTTCAAGACTCACTGGTAATACAGAATCCAGTGCTGGATAGAGGACAGAGCTCCTGCCCTGCCAAAAACTGGGATATGTTTAAGGTTAGGAACTTGTGTAAGGTCTGCCATGGCATCACATGGAGCCAGACCACACTGGGTGAGCAGGCTTGTGCCAGCACATGGAGACGAAGGCAGCATGCTTGGGGTATCCACCTCCTTTGCCCAAGGAGTTGTGCTGTGTGAACACATCAGCCCCACTGAAGGCTCCATCTGGAGGTGGGGAGGACATTGTCCACACAGAAAGCTCTTAATTCCACCTCTGGAGCTGAGCTGGTGGTTCCCGCAGTTGCTTAGTGCTGCTTTGTTGATCACAAGGCAGTGTTATTTCCAACAGGAATTTTTATATGCATTTTTAACATAGACAGAGCCATGGAATGAATACGTGTAATTTAAGCATTAGTTTCCTCTAGGTTTGAATAGGTAGTTTTGTTGCAAGAAACTAATAAACTTTAATTATCCCCAACCCCCCAAGCACAGCAATGCAACTCCTGCACTGCAAAGCCAGCTTCATTCCTGCTGTAGAGTTACTCTCCAAATTCTCTCCAATTCTTGCTGAACAAATTTTGCTTAGAAATACCTGTTTGTGGGTAAAGCATTTGTCTTACTGCTAAATCTTCCATCCTACTACATGAAACCTCCTGAAAATTCCACTTCTCATCAGGCAGTTTCTGACACTTCTTTGAGCATTTCCCCATCTCCACCGTATCTACTTTTAAACACATCCTACGCTGAGCAAAGTGAAGGTGCTTCCCAGGCACACTGCCACAGCCATGGCACATTTCCATATGAACATTTTGTTGTCAGAAGGGGTGTAGCACTTCCACTCCTGCTGATATGACTTTCACACATGTTGCATGAGCAAAACAGGAAATCCATAAGGAGTTTAGAACTGAATTTTGCCTTGTACTCATTCAAGAAGTACATTAGACTTTAAAAACAACAAACTACTTAATTCAACCAAAAAACATCCGTGAACATTTGCATGAAAGAGCCTCTAGAAGGCTACCAGTCCCTTCTCGTCCTGCTCCTGCAATAGCTACACCAGAAGGCGTTAACCTCAAATAGACAGCTTGCAGCGTAGTGCAGCGCTGCACAAGGAGGGTTGCACTGGCAGCCCCAGCGTGGCAGGAGACCGGCACTTGAGGCCATGCTGTGCCACGCACCGCTCCTCCCCACAGCCACCTGAGGCCGAGCAGCAGCTCTCTGCCACCCTGTGCTGGCAGTGCTGAGTGATGCCCTCTCCTTGAGGTGGAATCACAGAATCACAGAATCACTAAGGTTGGAAAGGACCCATAAGATCATCTAGTCCAACCATCCACCTATCACCAATGGTTCTCGCTAAACCATATCCCTCAACACAACATCCAGACGTTCCTTGAACACCTCCAGGGTCGGTGACTCCACCACCTCCCTGGGCAGCCCATTCCAGTGCCTGACCACTCTTTCAGAGAAGTAGTATTTCCTAATATCCAGCCTGAATCTTCCCTGGCACAGCTTGAAACCATTCCCTCTAGTCCTATCACCAGTTACACGAGAGAAGAGGCCGACCCCCAGCTCACTACAACCTCCCTTCAGGTAGTTATAGAGAGCAATAAGGTCTCCCCTGAGCCTCCTCTTCTCCAGACTGAACAATCCCAGCTCCCTCAGCCGCTCCTCATAAGGCCTGTGCTCCAGACCCCTCACCAGCTTTGTTGCCCTTCTTTGAACACGTTCCAGGGCCTCAATGTCTTTCTTGCAGTGAGGGGCCCAGAACTGGACACAGTACTCAAGGTGCGGCCTCACCAGAGCTGAGTACAGGGGGACAATTACTTCCCTGCTCCTGCTGGTCACACTACTTCTGATACAAGCCAGGATGCCATTGGCCTTCTTGGCCACCCAGGCACACTGCTGGCTCATGTTCAGCCGAGCGTCAACCAACACCCCCAGGTCCATTTCCTCTACACAGTCTTCTAGCCACTCCGCCCCAAGCCTGTAGCGTTGCTTGGGGTTGCTGTGGCCAAAGTGTAGGACCCGACATTTGGTCTTATTAAACCTCATCCCATTGGCTTCAGCCCAGCTATCCAGCCTGTCCAGATCCCTCTGTAGGGCCTCGCTACCCCCAGGCAGATCGACACTTCCAGCCAACTTGGTGTCATCTGCAAACTTACTGAGGGTGCACTCAATGCCCTCATCCAGGTCATCAATAAAGATATTGAAGAGGACAGGCCCCAGCACCGACCCCTGGGGAACACCACTCGTGACCGGTCGCCAGCTGGATTTAGCTCCATTGACCACCACTCTCTGGGCCCGGCCCTCCAGCCAGTTCCTTACCCAGCCAAGAGTGTACCTGTCCAAGCCACGGACTGCCAGCTTCTGCAGGAGAATAGTGTGGGAGACAGTGTCAAAGGCTTTGCTGAAGTCTAGGTAGACTACATCAACAGCCTTTCCCTCATCCACCAGGCGGGTCACTAGATCATAGAAGGAGATCAGGTTGGTCAAGCAGGACCTGCCCTTCGTGAACCCATGCTGGCTAGGCCTGATCCCCCGGTTGTCCCGCACTTGCCGCGTGATCTCCCTCAAGACAATCTGTTCCATAACCTTCCCTGGCACCGAGGTCAGGCTAACAGGCCTGTAGTTCCCCGGGTCCTCCTTACAGCCCTTCTTGTAGATGGGAGTCACATTGGCAAGCCTCCAGTCTTCCGGTACTTCACCAGTCAACAAGGAGCGCTGATAGATGATGGAAAGCGGCTCGGCTATCACCTCCGCCAGTTCCCTCAGCACTCTCGGGTGAATCTCATCCGGCCCCATGGACTTGTGACAGTCCAGTTGGAGTAGCAGGTCTCTGACTGTTTCCTCCTGAATCGTGGGTGGTTTAGTCTGCTCCCCAGCCGAGACTACCAGGTCAAAAAGTGGAGTACCCTGAGGATAACTGGTCTGACCTTTAAAGACAGACGTAAAGAAGGCATTCAGGACCTCTGCCTTTTCCTTATCCCCAGTAGTCATATTCCCAGCCTCATCCAGTAAAGAATGGAGATTCTCCTTAGTCCTCCTCTTACTGTTGATATATTTGTAAAAGGGTTTCTTGTTTCTTTTTATCCCAGCGGCCAGGTTGAGTTCGAGCTGGGCTTTTGCCTTTCTGATTTTCTCCCTGCACATCTTAACAACTTCTCTGTACTCTTTCTGAGTTGCCCGTCCCTTCTTCCATAGGATGTAGATTCTCTTTTTCTCCCGGAGCCTCAAGAATAGTTCCCTATTCATCCACGCCGGTCTCCTTCCCCGCTGGCTCATTTTGCAGCTCAGAGGGACAGCCTGCTCCTGCGCCTGTAAGACTACCTTCTTGAAGAGCAAGCACAAAAAACACAAAGCACAGAGAATCGGGGCTTTACTTAAAGGCAAATACACACGTCTGAAGACGCACCAAGCCACCAACCTTCTGCCTACATATTTAGCCTGCCCTTTATCACCACCACACTGGGCTGCTGCCCCTTGTCTCTGTGGTTGCACCTCACCAACACTCACCTCTTTCCCCTGGGCCTGGCGCCCGATGACACTGCCACTGATCTCCATTTCCCCACCCTCTAGCCCATCACAGATCTGCTATTGCACCCAAGCAGCTGAGAAGGTGGAGGCACAAAGACAGCCTGAAAGCTGCCCCAGCACTCAGGTGCCCCAGATAGCAGAAGGTTTTCTCAATTTCTTGTCCATTACCAGTTTGGGGGATACTATGCTGTAGTGGTATTTTCTCCTTTCTACACATAGTGACACAATGGCAAGGTGACAAATTACATGTGGAGGTGGCAGCTCTTGCACTGAGCTAGCTGAAGGGCAGGCACTCACATCTACTGATGGCTGCTGAGCAGTAAAGCAGAGCCAAGGTATGCGTGGGCTCTGGGCAGCAGGACCGACATGGAGGCCCAGCTGGAGTTGTTCAGCCTTCGTGCAGCTTCTGTGAGCTCAGCACCAGGGCTGCCAGAGCAGGATGTTGTCCTGTCCCAAGGAGGGAGTTAAAGCCTACTAGCCCTACAGTGCTACTGTGCTTCACAGGCAGGGCTCCTAACCTCCAGCTTGTGATCGCTCCCTTCCCCCTGTTATTTACACAGAAGTTAAATTTGGACATCCTCTTGCTTGGCCATCGGAGCAGCTCGCTGCAGGAGGAAGCAGCCAGCCTGGCCTCTCACCTTTCCTTCTGCCTTGTTCCCAGCCCACCACATCCTCCTGACTTCCTCCCACTGCTGTCCTTGCTCTCTGGAGGGGAAGGCAGGAAGAACATGGGCAGGAAGAGCTGGGTGTTGCATTTCCCTCATACATCTCCCCGCACCTTCCCAGGCTGTCCTATCTGCCCCCATCTCTCTGTACACAGCCATGGCACAAAGGGGCTGAACTGCACCTCAACCCCTCCCTGGAGCAGGGTGAGGGGGTTCACATGGCTGTTTGTTAACATTTCATGCATTTCTTCAAGTGGCAGCTGCAACTATCAGCTTTCATCTAAAGAGAAAATGATTGTGGTCTTCCTCTGTCTACAGGAGGACTCTTTTATGAGTGAACAGGGGTATCCTCAAAACTTAATGATTAAAATGAAAAGTAGAGAAGAAGCTTGGTCAACATCACTTTTTAAAGTGGTTTTGCAAAGTGTAGGGTGCCTGCACCAGTTTCTTTAATCTGCACCACTGTTTCCTTACTGCTGTGCTGGGACAATGCTCCTTCCAGCTGCCTGGGAGCACTGTGTAACTGCATTCGATTACAACATGAAAAGAGAAGCACAAGGAGCAGTGCCCTTCCACAAGCTGACACCTCAGCTGACAGGAAAGGCACAGCGAGTGTCCAGCAGCATCATCCCAAGAATGTATCTTAGGTGATTTGTGTTTTACTGCAATTGGATTCTCTGGTGCGCTGTTGCAGGGCTACATTGACACTTTAATACCCAAGGAATGGTTTACCTGTGACAAAACCCTTACACAACAGCTGCTCATTGCCCCTGGAAGCCTGAAGCCCTCTGGGTTCTCCAGCAGGACTATGCTGGCTGCAGAGCTCCCAGCAGCCGTACCCCCCTCCCACTCTTTCCAGGAAGCAGCCATCTGCTTATCAGTGGCAGGAGATGTCTATTTTCTACCCTAATTTCATTTCAAACCACAGATAGAGTGTGCCTCAGCACACTGCCCAAACCCACGGCTACATACAAGCACAACCAGCTGGGAGAGCTGCACTCTCAGAAACTGGTTGCAGAAATGCAGGGAGAAAACTGAAGCCAAACACAGCAAAATTTGGAATAGCTGGATGCACTTATGGAATGCGCTACCCACTGCGAGCTGAGAACCACTTCAAAGGAGGAGGAAGCAAACTTAGCAAGCTCCAGTCAGCACTCCCTCAGCTCACAACTGACCACGCAGATCTAGCAGGACAGAGCCCACATTGCTGTCACACCACCAGATCCCCTTCAAATCTGAGGGCAATGTCTATACAGCATGTGTGCTGCAAATACAAAATGTCAATAGATCTGTAAAATTTCCAGACTTCTAAGTGACTTTTCCAAGCACAGTCTTCAATCTGTCCTTTCCACAAGAGCCTCTCTTGGCCCCTAAATTATGGATAACCCACCTTTTTTTTTTTTTTTTTTAGTTAAACCTCTGAACTCTCATCTTAAAATCTTTATCACAGACATGTTTTAACTCCTTTCAATCAAACAATTGGTCATGAGAAGTGACAGCAGGCAGCTTTTCAAGCTGCCCAAATTCACACCACAAAACCACAAGTTCTAAACACAGATGTTCAGCAGATCCTTGAAGTGCTTCAGCAGATCCGAGTGCTCAACCTGCTTGATTTCTGATCAATGGCGACTTCTTCCCTGGGGCTTAATCAGATAAAACACAGGCAAGCAAAACCTGGAAAAGAGGGGCTGGGACAGGGCAGGGGCACAGGCTGCATTTGTTTGCTTTTAAAAAATAAAGTTAATTTCTCATTCACTTATCTCACTGCAAACTTTCTGTCCCTTCCAGGTAACATCATTGGTTCTGGGATCTTTATATCACCGAAAGGGGTTTTGGAGCACACTGGCTCGGTGGGACTGGCTCTCATTATTTGGGTGCTCGGCGGCGGGGTCGCTGCCCTGGGATCTCTGTGTTATGCTGAGCTGGGAGTTACCATCCCCAAATCAGGAGGGGACTATTCCTACGTCACAGAGATCTTTGGTGGGTTAGCTGGGTAAGTACCACACCTCCTCAGAGTCACTGGAATACAAGCTTACATTCAGTACTTAGTGAGGAAAAGACAGCTGACTTAGAAGAAACAGAATATTCATAGACAATCTGCTTTTGCAAAGTCACCCCCTTCTGTTCTCATTCAAAATACCAAATTGCCCCTTTGCAGCACTCCCAGTTCTGCCTTCAGACTGCAGGATGCTTTCACTTTCCTCTCCAACTCAATAAATTCAATCGTTGTAAGTGATGCCACGTCCACATGATGTTCATGCGTGCAAGCGGTGAGTGGCAGCACAGAGTGTTTGAGGGATGCCAGTCTAGGGCCGCTCCCCATTACCCAAAGCCCTCCGATAGTTATTGGTGCAGAAGGCAGCAAATATTTCTATGGTATTACGTTGCAAGACCTTCCTGCAGCAGAATACAGAAAGTTGCTTGGGGAAGAAGTCTGCCCACAGAAGCGTCCCAGGCACAGGTGCCAGCTTGCAGCTCCACTTCCTCAGCTGCAGCTGTACTAAGCAGCCGGCCATGTAAATGCAATGGAGGGATGCAGAAGAGAAATCAGGAAATGGCTTCTCTTCAAATATACAGCTCAGAGTAGTGTGGCTACGGGAGGAAGGGACAAGTGAGAAGAGGTAATCTTTTATATTTTACTGTGTGCTTCATTGTATATTCAACAAGTAAAATTAGATTCCCCACCTGTACTCACAGCTCAGCAGAGGAGCACCAGAACATTGTGCCCAGTTCATTAATTTGCAAGCAAAGAGTCCATGCAGTGTGTAGGTGCTTTGTTTGCAAAAAATAAATACAATAACTGCATCTGAGATAGTTCTGCAGAAGGGATGCAGCTGCAGCACCTGCCTCTGGGGCAGGACAGCAGCTCAGGGGCAGCATGGCCCTTGGGTAATAGGAAAGTCCAGGAGCACCTTTGGAAGAACAGAATGAAGACCCAGAGGCAATGGGAAAGAGTCAAAACACAGCGGGGCTGCCCTTAGGTGTTATGGTCAGCCTTCCAGAGGGACCGTCCAGGAAGGAGACAAGGGAGGACTATTCTCACAGCAGGCCTTGGCTGCTGCCGGACTTTCTGCTTTTAGCTTCGTTTAGAAGTCATCATGGTCTTAAATAGCATTTGTACATGAGCGAACGAGGTGCAGGGAACCCTCCACATGCTGGAGCAGCATGACTGAGCACGGTTCATTTGCACACATATATACGTACAGGTTTATACAGGTCATAAAAATAACTCTACCCAAAGTAATAAATAAGCTCAATACATATCCCTGCAGAAGAAAATGAATACATTAAGCTACGTGGAAAACCCACTAGTGTATTTCTGATAAATACAACCAGTATAGCTTTTACCAGCACTGCCTGACAACTGAATATATGTCCTCACAATAAAATCACTAAGTGTTGAAGTCAGCAAAGAACTCTAACCCAAAGCTTTGGTAAATATTGATTCAAACTGCAAGTAAAACTTACCTCAAGTATGTTTCTGTATTTCCTTTGTTGTTGCCAAAATCTAAAGTTTCCAAGCGACTTAGGATAACATTGATAATGATCAAGCTACCTCAAGCTTTCATAAGCCTACTCAGCTTCTCCTGTGATCAGATGGTGTGAATAACAGTTTCCATTTCAAACTGTTTTTCTTTGTTAATGACACCCAAGTACGGTACACTCTGACTTCATCTTCATTGGCTGCTCTGATTCCACATTTTATAGTTAAATGTGACATCATTTGGGGAGCACAAGCACATCCCAAATATGTATCTGAAAGCCTGGTTGCACAGGACTCTGTTGGAGATCCAGATCAATCCGTGCTGCTCACTGCTTTCCACAAGTGAAACAATTAGTATGCAGAAATGTCTGCATAAAATCCAGTTTTTGGTGCAGGAGTGATTTGCGCTTGCACGTGAATCCCACACCTTTCTACAAGCAGAAAGTCCCGCAACAGATTGCCACTTATTCCAGAGTGTTTCTAAAATGAGGGAAAAAATGTATCTAGAGACATTGTGTAACGCACATCCAAACTGATGGGAGGACAGCCATTAAGTTCAGCAGTCACAGCTCAGGCTGAAGGTGCAGCACTGCAGAGGCCCTCAGCTTGCACAGCAGCTCACAGCAGAGCAGAGATGGCTTGGAGGTGCCAAGCAGGAGCTGCTCACCAGCCTGTAGCCACGAGTGCACACAGCAGCTCAGATTTCCCATGCAAACTGAAGCACTCCAACTTCCTGAGCACCAACAGAAGAATCACAAGAACAGCTACATCCACCTTTTTCTGTACATGCAGCTCTTGGACCTTTATCTAAAGACCTGGCAGCTTGTTAGTCAGCAGGGAGAGAAGACAGAACTTCTCAGGTTCTCAGAGTTTGGTAAATGAGTGAGGAATTGGTAACGCTCATCAGAAAGGGTTCAGCCCCCACACCCACAGGTGTGAGTACACAGTCCTGGGGAACAGTAATTCCACCCTCTCCACTTGAATAGCCTGGCCAGGTCACCCTGCAGGTGCTATGGAATTTCCTGGCCCTGAAGTGGGCTTAGTGCTCCCAGCACCCCTGCATGCCCCCAGGGATTGCCCTGACAGAAACACAGCCTGCAAGCCAGCTCCTCAGGCTGGGTGCACTCCGCTAGTGAGGGCATCCAACAGTTAGGGCTAACACCTCCTGCAGGCATAACTGTGGTACTTCATTAGAGCAGATCTGAAAAAGATGTTTTTTGCTGGGGAAATCCTGTTCTTAATTCTTCCAGTACAATATTCAACTGAAAGGTGGTACTTGAAAAGCAGCAGTTACCTATTGGGCCCAGAGGGTAGGGTAGTGCATCAGGACCCATTCCTGCCCATCAGCCATAGCACACAGCGCATCCTGCCACCAGCACAGCACAAGGACAGACATCCCCAGACAGACAGACATACCATGCCAGCAGGCACCTGAGGTGAGCCACAAGAACAAGGCAAGGGCACAGCAGTGCTGCCCCAGAACCAATGCGATCTGAGCAACCAGCAACAATAGCTCTTCCTCAGAATTAGGCTTTGCACAAGATTTACCTAAAAATAAGGCAACATGGGGCCTACATCTTAGGTAAGCTTCCTTTTTATTTTAATGCTATCTCCTCTCAGCCCCCTGTTTGACAGCGTGACTTTGTGACCCTCTGCTAAAATTCTGCATTTAATTTAATTAGTGTTATCAGCCCTGCATGTATTTCAATTCAGCATGAAACAAAATGACTGTCAGAAATCTGTTGAATTATTCACAATCCCATTAAACCATGTTCTAGCAGATACCAACTTTAATGCACTTTATATTACAACACAGAAGCAAGAGCCAATTTTGCCTGAAATACTGTTTTCAGAGTCATTGTTCCCACAGAAAATTTTAACTGGATTCATCTCTCTGGTCTACACAAAGCACATGGGAGAAGACAAAATCTGATAGGGAGGAACCAGGGGGTTCTGCCCAGAAAACCCATCACCTGTGTGGATGTGGCTCTGCCCAATCCCAGCCAGCTGCAGGCAGTGCCCCTGGGGAACACACGGCCGGGCCTCATTCCAGGGCAATCACGTCTGAGCTCACACTCACCCAGCACCCCCAGAACAATAGCACAAATACCTGTATCGGCCTTTAAGACTTATTGAGCCTCCAAGTGAAGTAACACAGCAGGTCCCTGGGCTGTCCCCAACGCCCAGCTGGGTGAGCAGGATCTGCAGAGTGGCCCCAGCCTGGATGCACCACCTTCAGTGTGGTACGGCCAAGCCAGTTACTAGAGAAAACCACTCTGAACCATGACAGAAAGCACTAAGAACAAAAAAGGAGTCTCACACACATGCACTGGGTTTTAACAAACAGTAGTGATATTTGGGGAACATTTGCATCATGGCAATTTACTGAATTAACTCCCTGTAGTTAATAAGAAAAGGGAAGCATCAGATTGCCCCATTCTTCTCAGAAACAACAAGGCAAGGCAAAGGAGGTATTGAGAAGCACTTACCGCCATGGCCAAGGAGCACCAAGAGCAGCGCTGGCATCCAGGCCATCTGCACCAGGAAGGACACCCCAGCCCTGCTGAATTTAAGGGGCTGGCAGCAGGCAGGCATGCTGGGAGTGAGCAGCCCCCTTAAGAGAGCAGCACAGCATAATCCAGAAATTATGCTGTTCTATTTGGAAATGCCATTTCTGACACTTGCTAAAGCAAAGAGCACCCAATGCTCATAATCCTCACTCTTTGATACATTCCCAAAGTGTATTGCACTTAGAAATGTTTCAGTTGAAATCCACATTGTGCTGGGAACATGGGAAAAGGGATGAGGAGAAGCAAAAGTGGGTGACTGCTGGCTATGAGTGAGATTACAGCACTTGACCTCAATGTCTTGGGCATTTCCCAAAGTGCAGCATAGCTGATTTTGTGTTACCCTCCTCCAGCACACCTAGCCCAGCTTTCTTGTGCTTTTTCTTGTGTTCTCAGGTTTCTGCTGCTCTGGAGTGCAGTGCTTATCATGTACCCTACAAGTCTGGCTGTCATCTCACTGACATTCTCAAACTATGTCCTGCAGCCCGTGTTCCCTAACTGTATTCCCCCCTATAATGCCTCTAGGATCCTCTCCATGGTGTGTTTACGTGAGTATTTGCTTCTCGTGCACGCAAAGCTTGCCTCATTTTGCAAAGGATCACTCAGCAAGGCTGGGCTGACAGCCCCAAAACCCAAGAGGCAGGCAGGAGTGTGCCCCGCATGGGATGGCCAGTCCCTCCCCACCTGCCTGCATGGAGCAGGCTGCAGCTCATCCCTGGGCAGCGGTGGCAGGTGAGCTCACCCAGAGCAGGTTTCCCATCGCTGCCTGAAGCCCTCCTCATCTTTTAACATTCCTAAGTGCAGGCATGTAGGAAGAGCAGACCACCACTGGCTTTGCATTCATTACTTACAGAGCTGGTGGGACTGGAGCAGAGCCACAAGGAAAGAAGACATTCTCTGTGTCCCATAAGGAGGCCGAAACAACAATTCAGGTAGCAGATTGAGCTCTGAGCAGGCACAGCCCTTCGAGCTGGAGAAGCCAGGCAGCAGAGCCCCAGGGAGGAGAGCTGTGATGGATGCTCCTCTGCAGCTGGGCATCTCACAGGGCAAGGCCAGTCCCCCTCCCACCTCGATTATGGCCACATGGGAACTATGCAGCAGTCAGTGTTTTACAGCACTGTGTGTGTTCTTAAATAAATGTAATTTCATGTCACTGAATTCAGTCTTTTGCTCTCCAGTACTCCTGACCTGGGTGAACAGCTCCAGCGTTCGATGGGCAACGCGCATTCAGGATATATTTACAGCAGGAAAACTCTTAGCCTTGGCCCTTATCATTACTGTGGGCTTCATACAGATCTTTAAAGGTACTCTGTGAGACAGCTCCAACACGGGTATGGTACTGTTGCTACACTTGCTTCTCTCACCCTCCTTACAAAGCAATCCAAAGGGACTGCAGGGCTGTGGAGCAGTCTCTGTGCTGCTGATTGGGCTCTGGTTGCTGCAGGTGCTCTCTGGGCTGGAAGGAGCTGGAGAATGACATCCCAAACAGCAGCTGTGTGTCCCAGTGGAAAAGCATTTGTCTTGGGTGCTGCTGAGGGATTTACTGCAGGCACAGGTACACTGGAGGTTTATCCTCTGTGTGACAACCATACATGGAGTCATGAAAATGATGGCACTACAGAGAAATGAGCTGTATCTTCCCTAAACATATTCCTTTCTGTCCTGCGTTGTTGGTTTTGATAAAGGAGAAGTGCATCTTTAGAGTGGTTACAGAAAAGTTATGATTTGTTGCATGGTCTTTAAATTTTAAAGTCCTCTGAGTGCAAACTGATAAGCAGTGCTGGTCCCAGTTCAGAAAGATGCCAGATTCATTTTGGCACAGTCTGGTTTCGTACAGAAAGTCACTTGTAAGACTGAGAACTACAAAATGCCGCCTTCTTCTTAAGATGCAAAAATGTCTGACTGAACCACCAACTTACTGGAAAGCAGAGAGCACAAAAGGCTCGTGACATTTTTATCATGTCTATGATGAGTCATGCAAAGAAAGATGAAATAGGGCATTTAGAGAGCAGGACTATTTCTCAGTGATAACGGTCCCGCAGTCTTGATAAATCTTCCAGCCCCATAGATATTTTCCCAGTACTCCTACTAAACAACACCAAGTTCTTGCAAAAGTAAACAGCATTAGGAACAGACAGGAGTTTACCCCATCGCGGAGCCATCCACCAGCAGAATGTACACAAAGGCAGGCAGCAGTATGTCGCAGCAGTGGTGCTGGCACTGTGGCAGAGAGCTGCAGAGCAATGCCTGTGCGTGCAGAGCCCACTGCCTCCCCAGGACACCCTCCGACAGAGAGCACCACGAATGCAGTGCCAGCCTGAGCTGACTTATGGAACATGAAGAGCACAAAGTCTCAAACCCAATAGAGCAATGAAAAAAGGAAAAACACCAAAAGTTCACCTATTTCCTGGTGTCTCTGGTGGGCAGCACTTCCCTCAGGGGAAGGCATAAACTCTTGCTTGTGCTTTCTGTGCAGGAAACTATGAAGAGCTGACACCGAGCAAAGCATTCAATTTTTGGATGACTCCATCCGTGGGGCATTTAGCATTAGCTTTCCTCCAAGGGTCGTTTGCATTTAGCGGCTGGAACTTCTTGAACTATGTAACAGAAGAGTTGGTTGATCCGCGCAGGCAAGTATCCCCTTCCACGTCATCCACATTTTTTTGAAGTGCTGAGACATTGGAGCCATGTGATAACATCGTTCATTTAATAAGCTGCAGCGATATCGTTACATGTCCTGTAGGACTGGTGTGGCTAAAGGAGAGATTTATTGTTTGGAATGCAACCAGGCTAGTTAACAAAACACCATGCTGAAATTAGGAACAGATTGCACAAAGTATCAATGCAATTAAAACGGCCTATGGACAAAGCAATGTCATCATGGCCCTGACCAAACATATAGTGCATCCTTAGCAAAAAATTAACCGATGAGACGCCACACGTATCTATAGGGAGAATCACTGTCTCTTGTTAGAAAAACGTTGGGTTCTACTGCAAGTTACTTTGCTTTTTCACCCAAAGGGGATGTTACATAAAGACCTGAATGAGAAGATGGGAAGGCACCTGACCCACAGGCAGCACTCCCTGCCCTGCACCTGTACCACAGCGCAGCTACAGGACCTGCCCCTGGGGTGCCCCATGTCAGCTCTCTGGGGGCTGTGTGTGTGGGAAGGAGCTCTTTGAAATGACCTAGCACCAGCAGGCGGGGGGAGCCAGAGGGAGAACGATTCTACTTTAGTAAAGCAAAGCTCAAACATTTCAATATTTCTGAGATGATAAAGTGGAACGAAGGATGCCGAGAGCAGCTCTCGGAGCGTCAGCTATTTCTGGGCATGCCACGCACACAGCAGTTAAACAAGGAGAAGTTCAAGCGCCTGCACAGCCTGGCTGGAAGTGAATGAAAGCTGCCGTCTCACGAGCAGCCCTGTGCAGGCCTTCACACCAGTCAGTGGGAAAGTACACGCCCAGAGACCTTGGCAGGAATAGAGAAAGATCAGCAATGTGTTCCCTCCATAAAACAGCAGCACTGTAATGGGTCACCACAATTTCAAACCTGAACAATGGAAAGTTATGACTTATATAAGGCAAACGTGGCCTCGGTTGAGAAATAGAAAGGAAAGGGAGGGAATAGACTTAAATATAATTATTTTTGCAGCATCTAAAGGGAAAATAGAATATAAAAAAGTAATTTGGTAACAAAAAAAATCTTCCAGTTTTTACTAAATCCACTCAGGATCACAAAGATTAAAGTACCTTTCTTCTGTTTGTTTTTTAATTTCTTTCCAAGTGTGACACGGAGACAAAAACGCATTACTGCACTAGACAGGGATTTGTTCAGCTGCCCACCTCTAAAGAGGGCTCTGGACCAGCAACTAAGTAAAATATTCACTCCTGGAAGGTACAATAGCATTGCAGCAAATGAACCCACACGGCTGGTTGAGTGCCCCAGGCTGTATAAGGTTATTGTGGCCTCACTGTGTATGAGTGTAAATTCTTATCTGCCCTCCTAATTCTTTTATTAGGAACCTACCTCGTGCCATATTCATATCCATCCCATTGGTGACATTTGTGTATACGTTCACCAACATTGCATATTTCACTGCCATGTCACCCCAAGAGCTCTTGTCCTCCAACGCTGTGGCGGTAGTAAGTAAACCATTCCCTGGATGTCTAAATTACACTTTGATTTCAGTTCTGTGCTTTGCAGTGTATTTCAGTTTCTCTGCCTTCTGTTGCTTTAGACATTTGGTGAAAAGTTACTGGGCTATTTTTCCTGGGTTATGCCAGTCTCAGTGGCCCTATCTACATTTGGAGGAATAAATGGATACCTTTTTACCTCATCAAGGTTAGATGGAGTACAATTTTATGAACATTATCTAATTTGGGGAGGGGCTGTTTTAATTTGATTTGCTAAAGAAATGCTAGCTAGACATTTTGGATGTTATAGAATGGTGAGATCATTGTTGGGCACGTTGGATACATTCAGTTATGAACTGCTCTGTTTCAATCAGCAAATGTAATACTGAATCACAGAATCTCTTTCAAAATAATCCTTATGAGCTACTAAAAGCGTCTGCAGATGTGGAATAACTCGCAGTAAGAGCCAAACACGGCTTTAGTGCGGAACCAAAGCAATTTTACATCAATAAAGTTCCAGTAGCTACAAGCTAGAGTATGCTTAGCTGAAAAAGGAGTTGCAGGGCCTGGTTCAGTTCCCAGTTACAGGCATCGCTCCCGCAATGAAGAAGCTCCTTCCAGGCAAGATGCTTTGCACACTGATGATAGCAGGACCAGAATCTTCAAAGTCTATTTGTATTAATTGACCTTCCTGAACTCAATTTAAAAGTTATACATTTTTTAAGAGGACACAATCCAACTCTGAAGTACCTCAGGAAAGTTATTTATCTGAGCTCTTCCACGATTATCATGAGATACAAGTCTGAATGCATGTGTAACACATTATGCGTGTAAAAGTGAAATCTTAAAGCACATGAAACCTTAACCAAAGCCCTTTTGACACTGGAACTATTATCTGTGAGATTTTTGGTGCCTTAGCGACATATGGCTGATCATCTCACAGCTTCCCTGTGTTCATGGATAAGCAGGCAGTGCTGCTGGCAGATGGGGACTGGCAGATTTCAGTCCTCATCCTGAGAGATAATTGGGCAACTCAGATCAGGTGATTTCACAGATGGCATTAGCCATTACAGGCCTCCTACATGGAATGATTTTGGTGAAACAACTTACACCAAGTTATTCAGAAATCTCTAATGGAAGTGAGAACCAAGCTGTGGTCTCCCCAGCTTCAAACCAGCAGCTGGAGAGCAGCTTCCTTCTACTCCAACACCCACGAGGGCAGTTGAGATTAGAGATATTGTACAGCTAGATATTGAAAAAGCTGTTTTACATGCAGTGGATTAGTGCTCCTATTCTTATTTCCAGGTTATGTTTCTCTGGTGCCCGAGAAGGCCACTTGCCGAGCTTGCTTGCCATGATCCATGTGAAGTACTGTACACCCATCCCTGCCTTGCTTGTCTGTGTAAGTTCTGTTGTCCCTGCCCCATTGTCCTTTAACCTGCTCAGACCTGGGCAAGCTCTTAGAAATACTGATTCATGGAAAGGAGAGCTGCCCTTGCAGTTTGGAGTGATTCCCCAGTATCTAACTCGAGCTGCAATTTATGCCCATTATAACCTGTCGTCCCTACTGGGGAGGTAGAGGGTATCTTTGTCTGGAAACGAAGATACCTCATTTAAGAAAAAATGAATTCTTTTGACCAATTTTGCTGGCTTTCTGCAAATATTTAACATGGAGGAAATCCCTGTGGTCACTGCTAATCCCACTGTGGCAGGGCTAGTATAGACTCTGCTGCCAAAGGCAGAGACAAGGCAAGACCCCGGGAGAGCACAAAGTGCTCCAGATGTTACACTTTATGAGCAAAGTATCCTGTGAGGTATGAGCTGCAGTGTTCTGAGGACCTGTTGTTTGATTGATATTTCTTTTCTGTGAAAAACAAGTAAGTCAGCCATTACAGCAGCCCTCCGTGAAGTATCTGCTGAATTAATACATTAGGCAAACACGAGGGCCACCCACAAAAAGTAGAAAATATTCTGAATGTTGGGAGGTTTTGGCTGGTTAGGCTGCTGTTTTCCTGCAGGAAGATCTTCCTTTTTCCAATACATCATGAATTTCCATGATACTAATGACTGATGGAAACGAATCCACAGTTTTAGCAAGAACAGAGTTTATGAATATGTGATGAGCAGCACATGTGATGTTTTTCGCTGTGGCAAAGAAGATATTAAAGAGGAAAATGACCCTCAGTGCTGCAGTCCCTGAGTGCACAGCCCAAGCAGGGGAATTCTCCCAAGGGCATCTGCTCAAAACTTTGGCTGCATCAAAGCCAATTGCAGATTTGCCACTGATTTCAAAACAATGAGGATTTGATGCAAGATGCACTAAGATGCACATCTGCATGACTCTCCCGGCTCTAACAGCAATTCTGGCACAATACACCCAGGCATAATTTCATCAGATAAGCCTTCTGCACATTCTACTTTCTGGACAAAATACCTGCATAGCTGAGGCTTATGGCATTCCCAGGGCTCAGTGCCTGACCACAAACATCTCGTGCACTGCCTGTACAGGATCTGGGGGCAAACCCCACAGCCCATCTGTCCTGCCTTGAGCAAACAGAAGGCGCTGGCTCCATCCCAGCCTCACGCCAGGCAGCTGAACTCTGCTGATGCCGATGACGCAGAACTTCCTTGTCCTTAGAAATACATCAGCTCAAACAACATGCTGAGTTTCTGTGCTGTTTCACTGTGAAATAGCCACACCATGAGCACACTGCCTGCACCGAGCAGGCCTGATAAATCAGGCGTGTGTCAGCCTCTCAGTCTGCTCCAAATGTTTCCCTTAAATTACAGTGCAAATTACAGAACCAACACTGCATATCAATTCATCATTCGAAGGTACTTTAATGTAGCTCAGAGTATATCAAATGCTGTAATGAAATATTAATTCCTTAACAAATAGAAATGTAAAAATAATATAGTGTAGGCAGCTACAATAGCAAATGAGGTCAGACCTCAGGCAAACCTAATTAATACATCAAGTTCTCTTTTCTTTTTCAGTGAATTGCACCTACATTTTTTGCATGCAGAAACCTTTCTTCGTACACAGAGAAAGACCTTTTTAGCATCACCAGTGAGACCTGTATTTTTACTAATCCTTCCAAAAATGAAGGGTCCAAGCTAAATGCAAAATAAACAGACTGGGTTTTTTGCAAGACAGCAGAGTGACAGGCTCTCATGCCCACTGTGCGTCAGGCTGCCATCAGGCATGGTAATCAGGGAAGGAAACACACACTCCTCTGCAGCCCAGTACCACTCAGGAATTACATCGTGTGGCGAGCAGCTCTGACACATTCATGTCACCTACACAAGAAATATCGTAGCCCCAAGTATCTCTAGTGCAAAACCTGTTAGTGGCAGATGTGTGTCTGCCAGCATGTACCTTTCAGAGGAAAGTAGGAAACGTTATGCCACACTGGTATAAAACACTGCCCTATTTTAAATGGATTTTGTAGTGAGACAGCTCAATATGCTGAAATCACCCCCACCTCAGCATAGCTTTGAGGATTTTAACAGAGGAATGGAGAGTCCAAAGGGTCATTTGATTGTGGTGGTGCATAATTACTGGTGCCAGTGGTACAGAACTCCTCCCTCCCTAGAGACCTTTACTATTAAAACAGCTAATTAAGGAAGAAGAAGACATAAGCAAAAAGAGAGCCTGCAGTAACATGGAGCCAAATCCTGAAAGCTCTCTGAAGGGATCTGGACATTTCATTTCCCTCAGGCTTTGGCCACCAGGAGACAATGTTTGCAGGATGGATATGCAGTGCGAGGTGCGGTTTATGCCTGAGATACCAATGGGCAGGTGGGGCAGGATCTGAGGAGCAACCCCATGAACCTTGAACCAGCTCTCCTGACTTCACAGTTATTCTGAAATGAAGTACAAATAAACAAAACTATGCATGTAAATTTCCACCATCTGTCTGCCAGTTTCCTAACACGAGTAATACTCAAGAGATTAATGATGTCAGCCATCTGCAGCATGAGCCGTGGGCCACTGGGAGGAAAGGGCAAAGCTTTTATTGTTTATAATACATACAGGGCACCTACAATAAAGTAATGCACCGACCACTGAATATTAGCCTACAAGAAATCCCTCTTGTCTCATAATAGACAACTTCCCCTTTGCCAGAAGTCCTCATTGTAGGGTCCAAAATGTTTTAAAACAGAAATCGGTGGAGTGCAGCCATTGAAAGCAGGTACAGAAGAGTCCAGCTCAGGCAGCAAGTGGGACCATAAGCAACAAGAGTAAAACTGCTTTTAGCTTTTTTGGCTTGTTTTTATTGCTTTTAAGCTACCTTGTTAGCAGTGATTCACATTGGATCACCTTTCTCTCTTTACAGTGTCTGGCCACTCTTATCATCATGCTTGTTGGAGACACGTACACACTAATCAACTATGTGTCATTTATTAACTACCTCTGCTATGGAGTAACAATTATAGGCCTGATCGTGTTACGCTGGAAGAAACCCAAAATCTTCAGACCTATTAAGGTGAAAATGTTAAAGCTAAATCCCTTCGCTACAATGCAAAAGGCATGGGAGGAACCACTGAAAACCTCGTGTCCTCCAGTTTGGTTTTTTTTTGAAGATCAGTTCATTTTTAGATGTAATGGTGAAGTTTCAGTTTCAAACCATGCCCCAAAGCACCATTAGTGTAAAAAGGGGATACAAAGGCTTCCAAAAGCAAACTTGGTAGGTTGGGCAAGTGACAGTGGCAGAAGGAAGGGGATACAACCCACGAGGCTCTCAATGCCACAGCCCTCTTTGCTGGCCCAGCGCTGCCCTCACTCTGCAGTCATGCTCTGCTCTGCTCTGCTCTCTCCCTCCAGGTGAACCTCCTCATCCCCATCACTTACCTGGCATTTTGGGCTTTTCTTCTGGTCTTCAGCCTATACTCCGAGCCGGTTGTCTGCGGAGTCGGACTCATTATCATTTTAACTGGAGTGCCCGTGTTTTTTCTTGGAGTCTACTGGAGAAATAAACCAAAGTGTGTAAATAGGCTAATAGGTAAGCACTGCCGCAGTGGCTCGGTGCACTCCTCGGGCCCACTGCTTGTGGCCTGCAGGGCTCAGCCCCCCCTCAGCCTCCACCAATGCTGAGATCCCAGCAAGCCCAACCACCGCTGGCACGCACAGCCTTCAGGCCCCCACGCAAAGCAGGCTAGGTGCTGCTTGTGGATGGAAATACTTCAGTTTTAAATTAGAAGGAATGACAAGCCACCAGGCAGACAGGCATGTTGCAGGTGAGCCCTGGACAGGAGGTAACAGATGTATTTTTGTGGAAGTTTGTGCGGGAACTGCTTTCTTCACCACTTGTCATATTTACCTCCACTTGTGCCCATGTGCATCCCCCAGCTCACTCACCACAGCCTCAGCCACAAAGCAGATGCAGAGGAGTATCATTTTAAGCACGTAAAGACCAAATGAACCATCACAAAAAGAACAATAAATGACAGAACTCTGCCTGTCCCTCACCCCACTCTCATCCCAGCAGCACTGCAGAACCCCTGCACGGTCCGATGAATTATTTCTCACTCAAATAACAAAAAAGCCTTGCTTTTTCCCTCACATCACAGTGCACACGTTGCCTGTGATTGTCTGTGCTTGGCTTGCAGTTGTTCTGTGGTGAGGACTTTCCCTGAGCAGGAGCAGCTGCCCACCCGGCCGCAGCCCAGCTCCCTCAGCCTCACTGCGACCGCTGAGCACTGGTGCTACCTCAGGGACGGCCCAGAGCCAGGCCTGGACCTGTGGGCCTCTGGGCAGCACGAAGGGCTCTTCACAACAAAGGGACATTCCTAAAGGCGCCCAATTTTAATCCACTTGCATTTTGCAAACACTGACGTGTTGCCTCACTAGAGATAAAAGCAGCCAAAGGGAAGGCGGGCGATGCGGAGGGGCCAAAGCCTCTGTGGGGAAGATGGCCGCCAGGTCATGCACTGTCACACAGCACTCGAGCGGTCGTGCTAACTGCACACTGTGCTAACCACACACTTGCTCCCTGCAGAGTCGGTGACGTGCTGCGGACAGAAGCTGTGTTTTGTGGTGTACCCCCAGGGCGGGGCGGCCGAGGAGCCTGCTGCCCACTGCCACCTGCCCGCTAGCGACAAGTCCCCAAGGAAATAGCGGAGCAGCCTCTGGCACCGAGGGGGCTTCTTGTTTACATGCCCATTTTTGCAAAAAGATTTTCTGGAATTAAAAAAAAAAAAGTTTTAGAGAATAGTGAGCTACACCCTTTATGGCATCTGTAGCTTTTAGTTTTTCCCTAAGAAAAAAGAAAAAGAAAAAAAAAAACAGAAATAAAATATGAAATAAGGCACTGGTTGGGTTTTTTTTGGCAGCACACTCACTCAGCAGGGAAACGCAGCACAGCTACGGCTCTGAAATACTGATTCTAGCAGCCACAAGGGCCTGTTTGAGACTGAGATTGGGGCATGTAAAAGGATTTCTAAAGCTCCCCATCACAAAATCAAAACAGAGAAAGCCAGAGGAGAGGAGACGCAGGGACAACCCCGCTGCTGCCCCAGTTTAGGCACAGCCCAAAGGATCATTTCTCCATAACACAGCTGGTGGGGCACCCACACGGCCAGGGCTGCAAGGGGCAGGGCAAGCACGTGGAACAGAAACAAGCCTGGGTTAATGTACAAAAGAAGTCAGCTTGAGCATTCAGACATCATTTGGTGTGATAAGACCTCAAGCATCTTCATTTTTGAAACATTTTTGCAGAGGCTGGCTTGGGCTCCTGCACAACAGGGAGATCTCGAAGGAGCCAGGAACAAAACCTAGCGCTACTCTTTGCTATGAGTGAGTCAGGTGACACTCCTCATTTTAACGGTGCTCAGAGAAGCAGCAAGTCTACATCATTCTCGCATCAGATGCTCTTTAGAAAGTGTTTTGCATATTTTATTTGCAGCAAACACTAAAAAAAAAATCTGGTTCATACATTCAATAAATTCATAGAGATCTGCTGCTGTAGCAATATGGCCACTTTCACACCAAAGAATCGTTTCAAAATGCAAAATGCAGGAATAGCTCTAAGCAACATTTTGAATAGCTCCTGTTCTTTTGAAACTTTTGAAAATAAAAGCTATCGCATTCAGTAGCCTTGGTAACAGCCACAGGAATTTAATTCTTATAGCAGCTCTGTGTTAGCAGCCTTGGTAGAAAAATTAGGGGTTGATTACTCTCTTAATTTGTCAGGTACCATACATTATACAAAGACTGAGGAATAGACTCAAAATAAGGGGTGAGTTCAAGGAAAATGTCTTTCCACTACAATGCATTATTTAGAAGTATTTTTACCTTTAAATATCTGTCCATGTCTGTCCAAGCCTTGAGATGGTACACACTGAAAAGAAACACAGTTTACACTCTTCTCCTTCTATAAAGCTATTAATCAGAAGACGTTAAAATATATATTTAGCTAAAGAAAAACATGGCTTTGTGTGTACATATACACACACATCTTAGGTAACAGTAAAAATGCATGAAGCCTATTACTGCTACCCAGCCAATCAAAGACTAAATTAAAGAAGCCACTGCCTCACAGTTGTTTACTAGCTTGGGCTCAAATTTTCCCTGACTGTGTTTCAATCTCTAAAACAATAAACATTTGCCCTTAGATCAGAAGGCTGAATTTAAAACAGGAGGGCTGGGTAGAGCTCATCTTTGAATTATATACCACTCTCCAAAAGCTGTTCCAAGATGTCTCATTTCATTTTTAGAAACAGTTTCATCTGTGCTCCCAACATCACGTATGTTATTTTTTTAAGGCTTTGCAGAAGTTACTTCCTAGTGCATACTATTTCTAGCTGTAGAAATCAACATACGGAGCTTGGAAGACAAGTTCATATGCTGACTGAAATTTAGCAGTGTGCTCAACTTTGTTCAGGTATGACTTTTTCAAAAAATGAAACAAAAATCCCAGAGGAGACATAACAGCTATTATTTCCAAGCCCACTGAACAAAAGCAAAACCCCAAGACAGCTGACACTGCAAGTATGTCAAGGACGTTGCATGATTCAATGTAGAAAAGCCAGTCCTTTCCAAAAGAAATGTTCTGTAATTTTGAAGTATTTGCTGTGGTGATACAACTCTTGTTGATTTTTGTTTCCTGCAGCATTTTGATGTCCCCTTTATTGACGTGTAAATCATGATAATCTGTGCATTAGCTTTTCTGCTCTGAAGGAGAAACTCCCAAAGAAAACAGAGCAAAGAACATCTCCACCTCAGCTGCAACAACTGCACCTTCTCCAGGTCATTCTTTGCAACTAATTCATACAATTTTACAGTCATCTCCATACAAAACAAAGTGGCACCACCTTAGCTGAATTACACAAAAAGGAACAGAGGTGTTAAGATGAGTTTAAAGCTTTAAAATCAATCCATTTCTACACAAACCTGTATTTTATGTACTATTATATTTATGTAGCTGTATACATACACAAAGTATGAGAAGGCTATACTGCAGAAAAATACTCTGCTGCTCATTCTTTCAGCGCTGGCAATACCATTCACCAAATTGCACAGTGATAATAGAGGTAATGCAAATACTTAGAAAACTATCACCTTTAAGTTAGCCTTTGAGACTGAAGCCAGTAAGAGTTGTATTGGATTGTTCCTATTGCATTATCACCATATGATTACCACAGATCACATCATCATTGCACCACACAGTGCACATAACAGTGGGAAAACAGTGTGTATCCCAAGAAAGATGGCATCCAATAGGCAACAGGAGCTGCGGGGGCACAAGCAGGAGAACACAGGACTAATGAGGCAGAGCTGCGCGGCACAGCTGCTCCTGCAGGCCCCACTGCTCTCAAATGTTCTCATGACCTTGGTACAGAAATTGGCTGTTTCCAGTTGACACCAGTACATAAGGCAAAAGACCTTGATCTCAGCAAGGTCAAGGTAGAACACTCATATCAGTTCAGAGCTTTTACCCAGCTCAGCAAGGATTCATGAGTCACTGTGTATTTAATATTCCATACACAAGCATATTAATTGGAAATAATTTTACAAATATGTATTGAAAGATACACAAGCAATCTTTCATCAGCCAAGCTCAGTGATATGCTGTCCCACACAATTTTCAGAGGTCTTCAGGAAAGATTTTCTCATTTTTCATTCTCTAATTTGCAAATTCTGGAAACAAAATACATTTTCTTTTTGGCTCTTTTGAGAGCCAAATGAATGACCAGACAGAAATTATTGAGCTTCTGAAGTATGTGTCATAAATGAAAGCTTCATTAAAAAAAAAAAAGGGGGGGGGGGAAGGGTAAATCCTTGCTTGGAATTTGTCTTTTTCTAAATCTGAGTTCCAACTGCTTTGGCTCCTCGCTTGGGTGCAGGCCCCTGTGCGGAGCATGTCTCCTGTTACCAAAAGCAAAGCACCTTTTGTTGAATTTTAAAACTTCTCATTCCTCAACACTTCTCACCAGTGCTCTAACTTCAACTATACAAGAAGCTTCTGCATTTGGACAAATGAAAAAGAAAAATCCAATGAAAAGGATTTGAAAGCAGGCAAGCGACACTGTTTTTATTAATAGAGACCGAAAATGAATGTCTTATAAACCTGAGGTAAGAGATAGGAATAGAAAGGAAGGAAACTTGGAAGGCACAACAAAGCAGGAAATGTATGAATGCAAAAAAAAAAAAAAAAGGAAACTTCCACCACTCAGTCCAGCCCTCAAGACCATTCAATCCCTGTAGCCAAGAACACAAGAGCCAGAATCTGAAATGAGAAGGGTGGCTTATTTAACGATTTGCTATGTTAACAGACTAACAACAGACATGAGATGAGGTGTGCTACTTGGAAAGTTTGGGTCATGGATGGAGAGGCTGCATCTAAATCCTACTGCCTGCCTGGCAGATGAAAAGATGCTTCCTGTTCTTAAATAAGCAAAAGCAATTCTTCTCTCAAAAATCTGTTAAAAGAAATACATAAATTACTTAAGACTTTTCAAGCTAGCTCCTTGGTTTGTCACAAGACACATCTGTTGTGCTACACAGGCTGTCAGCAAACACTGCTGCAAATGCACAGGTATCATTTATTACCCTGTCTCCCTTTTATGGGCTCTATCCATTTCAGCCACGTTTACAGCAGTATTAGGGTTGTAGTATTACTGCTTGTGTCACTGTTATTGAAGCTGAATTAGCACTTCATGGTGAAGCAAAGCAATCACCCTTCCTACAAGGTGAGGCAGTGTCAGCCCTCTACATCAAGCTGTGCCCTCCCATCCTTCATGGTTATGGATAAATCCCGATGACCAGGAAGTCTGTACAATTCTCTACTACACAGATAAATATTTCCAAGTTTGTAGAGCAAATCTCTGCCAACACAAAAGAATTCAGCCTATGCCTTCTAAAAAAAACAACCACAGCAGAACAGAGCCAATGGTTCCCTCCAAAGACATAAGCAAACACTGGAGAGAGGAAGCATCAGCAAAACAAACACAGCCCCCAGCCACTGGCAATGAGGTGCTATATTTCAGGAACATGGTTTTTTGTCTGTTTTTTCTCTGCAACAGAGTCATAAAGAATCATATACTCCACGGCTATGTTTTGTTATTTGGGGTATACGTATGTGTCTTTCAAAGACATCTGTATACACCAGGAAATTGCTATTGGCAAGATTTTACATGTACATTCCAGAAAAACTGATGCACATCTACAGCTTCAGATACCAGCAAAAAGTGTACAGCCAAGAAAAAAAACACACAACACCCTCAGATCTTCACACTGAAGGCTCATAACTGACTCAACATATGGAGTCAGCAATGGGCAGTGCTTGCAGATCGGCACCCTCAAGTGACAGTCAGAAATCCAGAGTCTCCAGACACATTAAATTTTATTAAAAATTAAGAGATTGAAGCAAGAGCAAAGTATGATGATGCCCAGCATCTTACTTGTATAGTATCATTGTCCAGGAACCAGCAAACACAGGTAACCACGATGCCATACCTGAACCATACATCTGTACATACATTATGGTAAAATGTATTTCAGTGAATATATACAACACACACAGAAAAAAAAAAAGGAAAAAAAGAAAGCAGAGAACAGAACAGAAAACAAGTACATTTAGGGGATGTTACAGAGTCATACACAAGCTGGAAAGTGCTGCAGTTTCAAATAGAAATACACCCCATGTTTTCATAGCAATAAGAGAGTAGGAGAGCACTTCAGTCATGATGCTGCCTGTGAGTGGTTCTTCTTAGATCAGGAAAAGGATTAAGTATTCCTCTCCATTCAGAGTTATTTTTAGGAAGCTATTTTTTAGGGAGATTGGACGGTGGAGTTTTGCAGGGTTTTTTGGTGTTGTTTCTTTTTTTAAATCTTAAATACTTTTTCCCTTCTATGAAAATATTTAAAGAAAGCAGAAAAGCATAATTTTAAAAAAGATAAATTCATTAGCTCATTCGGTTACACAGTCATTGAAGTGCAATCATATTTTTCCACTGAGCAAAGAATGAGG
The DNA here is from genome assembly GCA_016647715.1 of Pavo muticus. Classification (NCBI taxonomy): domain Eukaryota; kingdom Metazoa; phylum Chordata; class Aves; order Galliformes; family Phasianidae; genus Pavo; species Pavo muticus. The sequence continues at coordinate 1,036,824 of JACDJE010000245.1, forward strand.
TTTTCTGTTCACACTTCTGGCATAGTAGCAGTTTTCCACAATTTTTTTTAGTAAGTTCTGAATATAAGGAGGCAGCTTGCATGGAACAGAAGCTGGGTGAGCTTCAATGACAGTCAGTTCTCTGCTTAATGCTTACAAGTGGCGAAGAAAGGAGGGGTAGACATATACTAAGGTAGACTCTGAGGTTTCCTTCACATACCGACATTTCAACACATTTGTTTGTGCCCACAGCACACATGTACAGGTTTCTTCTGCAAAACTGTCTCTTGCCTCCAAGGAATGGGCTAGGGGAGCTAGGAGAGAATACTCTATTGCAGAATACAAAACATAGGTGTTTACAAAAGCACCAGGCTTGTATGTCTCATTTATGCAAGGCTGTAAATTCCAGCAGTGATGGCTGTGAATATTTCTGTACACTTCAAGCATCAAATTTTCATTAACCTGGATTTTTGTCAGTTTCTAAATATAAAACCTTCTCACTGAAATTTGTGCTGAGTTACCAAATGGATCAGTACACAAAATATGCATTATATATGTAAGAAATCATGGTAAGTTACATCTTAAAAGAAAATACAGTTCAGAGTTGTTCCCAGAATATAGCAGTAATTTGAAGTATATATTATTTCAACTGTAACATTTCAACATATTTCAACTTCAAGAGCCTTATAGTGATGATAATTTAAGGCATAGTATGATCAAAATTATTTTTCTATAGTAATACATTTCTGTAAGAGAATTAAATATACACTTATTCTGAAAATCCTTCATATCATCACAATATTGGCCCTGAAACAATCCTCCTCCCCACTAAGATTAGGCTTACTGTTTTACAGATGAAACTCCTATGTATTTAAAATTACCTCTAGGAAAAAAAGATGGCAATAAAACCTGCAGCTTTCAATGCAAACAACCCTGGCAGCATGATGACTACAGTCCACAGCAAAGGACTTTTAAATGTTTATAAATGCTATGAAATTAACATCTCTTTCAAAGCTTCATTTCCTTTGATGAAATGAATTCTGATCACAAAAGCACTTGAGAAGAAATGAGTGAGTAGTACTTACTTAATGTAACTATGACTCTTCCTCATTATGCATTTTGCTACAATCCTTTCTATGCTCTTATAGACTTTGAATCTTCTGCCTCTGGAAAACACGCTATGAAACCAATTTGCAACTGAAGACAAAAAAGTAATTTCAAAGTCATTCTCTCACATTACATTTCATAAAGCCCAAGTCTTAATCCTTTTTTTTTTTTTTTAAAGCACTCCCAAAGGAAATCCTAGCGGAAGATTCAGGGCACATATAGTCCATTTAAAAACATCTTTGACACTTCAATGTAAACTGTTCACTGGAAAAGCCTGTGTGCTGCAGACAGCACACCCCACTTCTACAGATGCCCAAGTCCACCCCAGCTTTACGAGCTCAAGTTACCAGTTAATAACTTCAGGCAAGTTGAATTCCTACAGCATTAAACAGCATCAGAGCACTTGGATACTTACCGAGGAACAGCTGAGATAACTTCTTTGTTCATTTCTGTATGTAGCATTCTAGTTTGTTACTGCCTCACCAGGGGACTGAAGCAGAGCTCCTAAAAGGGCTGGGGGGCAGCCTGGCCCGTGCCAGTTCACGGCACCATCCTATCCATTGCAGCAGGGCCAAACTATCAGACCATAACCAGCTGTGATTCTGCACCAGGTCACTCCTGCTTAAGCAATATCACCCTTCTTCCAGGTAAATAACATGCTTGCTTCTAATTGCACTCTAAAAAAAAAAAAAAGACCAAAAAGGCACCAGTTTAAAGCAGTAATTCACAGTGTCAGCTTCGAAACTGGCACTGTCCTACTTCAGTCCTTAACAAAAAGTAAAAGCAAACCCCTAAAATTGTCTAGAAAAAAAGGTTCCAAAAAGCTGCACCTAGGTAGCAGATTTACGAGCAAACATGTGAAGTAGATTTTGTTACAAAATGAAGAGTCCGATCCTGACAGCTACCAAGTACTCAGAGCTTCCTACTGCAGCCAGTCGTGAAGCCTCAGAAACCTTCAGAGCACAACCAAAGTGGCGTAATCATTAAAGTCCCTGAAATCAGAAGGGAGGAGAGAAAAAAGGGTAGGAAGACAGCAAGCGATTCTTCAACCTTTGCAACATCGCTTTGAAAAGAGCAACACATGACAACATAAAAATACTGTCGCAAATGGGGTTCAATGCATTCCACTTGTACTGAACACTGCTGATCTCTTACAACAAAGCCATAGCTGACAGGAATATCCTGCGTACTCTAGACAGAAACTATGGTTCTAGTGGATGTTTCAAGATCTGTATGGCCATCAAAACATTTCCGAAGGGAGCAAAGGAAGCAAACTACTTCTAGAAATAGGGAACAACAAAGGATTTTATTTCCTTCCCGAATTTTTAATGATATTTAATTATTAAATTTTAGTTAAATAATGATGCCTAAAAGGACATTGTTATTTCTCAACTTGGTACTCACAGTCGCAACTGGTGCCTGCCCCGAGTTCCAACAGTGTTAATTTCTGTAAGACCACTTGAAAAGTAAAGAAACACCAATTCCCTGAATGGAAAGTAAATAAAGCACAGAAGAAAAAAAACAGTGGAGATGCCTCCCAACTACAGTGACACATTCTTGCTCTCCTAGCCCCTGACATCACATACTGGCCTACTTCTGCCCCACTGGAGTTTCAGGAACAGCAACAAAGAAAAACTTGTCCCATTTAGTCCTGCACTGTACTCCCTGGGGATTAAAGCACACTGGCTTTGATGGACAAAGCTGAGAGCACAAACCACCTAAAATCAAAGTGCACAGTCATATAAACAATGAAGTTACAAAGTTTACAGGGTCAAAACAAAAGCTTCTACTAGCAAACAAGTAAAGACTCATCATCACTGGTACTGATTTCAGAGAGGGGAGCAGAGGACTCTAACATTGGCACTTCCACAGAATGGCAACAAGCAGCGTGAATACCCAAAGGCTCCTCCCGATGAGAGTTAGGGCAACACGGGTTTTGTCCATCCACTTGGATATGAACATTCAAGGGGCTATCTGAATAAGCAGACTCCCACTTTTTTAAGGGTAACCTACATGGCTCTTCACTCGGTGGATGACTTCTACTTAAATTACTGCCCTCTGGGACAGTCCTCCTGGATGCTGACCCTCCATGGATCGTTTCTGTGACACTTTCAGACAAAGGATCTCTGAAAGACTTTCCTGAATCCACTTTACTGGGCTGCTTGAGCTCAATGCCTGAGGTCTCAGCACCTACAGATTTATCAGCGTGTCCAGACTCAGGCTCTGCTTGCGCAGCAGTGCAAGTGTTCTCTGAGACATTTGAAGGCAACGGCTCTGTGATTTCAGTCTCTGGCTGCAAGGTGCTACATCCAGCTTCTTGCAGGTCACTGGCATGGGCGTCTGCCTCTAAACTAGGTCCTTCAGGTGAAGGCAGAGGACTCCTAATAGTCCCATCAGCATGGTTGATGATTCCATCACCCAAAGTCGTCTGCGAAGTGCGGGCAGGTGTCAGGAGCGGGATCTGTCCTCTCACCCGAGGTCTGTGGAAGAGTCTGTTCCAGAGCCGGCCGAGGCGCCGCCGAGACGAGCTTCGTCGTGATGAGTGACGTCTCATCTGCCTCCTCATGGCTGTTCGGATGTTCTGCAGCACCGAGGCCTGTCACACAGATGGAACCGATTTAGCACACACTCAAGAGACTTCTCCCATAGCTAGTTTACTAAGATCTCCCTTTTAAGAGAATTCTCCTCATTAAATTTGTATTTTCTAATGAACTGCTAAGAATGTCAAAGCCAGCTCTGTCTATACCAAAACGTTCTCCCCTAGAATGTTTCCTTAATGAGTTTAATCTCTTGTTTGCCCAGCAAGATGCTCCACACTTGCTATCAGATCACCACCAAAGAACAGGCTACAGACCACCAAGTCCTCTGCCATCAGCAATAGCAGACGATGCTCAAAACCTGGTAACAGAGGAGAAAGGCAAACGCATAGTACTGCTGCACCTGAGTAACAAGCTGTGAGTGCTTTATCACACTCAGAACTAAATCACAGTGGGATAATTTTAACAGTTTGTGAGAGATTTTCGAGAACTGAACAGTAGAATATCAGTATGACTTAATGGCTTCCAGTGTAATGTATTTGTAAATAAAAATTAACTCTAGAATTTCCCAAAAATACTGCTAGAGACCTACTTTCCTATCACCTCAGACATTTACAGTTTCAGCTCAGAAAGCCTCTTTTTTTTAAATTCACTTTCTCTATCTCTGTTCATTCTGTCTTGACATACAGCAAAACAGAATGTGTTTTGCTCACTGCTGTTCCCTAGCAAACAGATTTAATCTGTTCAAAACTACCCACAGCACCAAGATACACGACTATGATTCTACAGCTCAAAGTAAAACATATATATTTCAGTAAGAGCATTTCCATATAGTTAGCGCAGCTTCTCTGCTTCTGACAGAACACAGTTCCAGATCAGTTCTAACTTCTAGCAGTCTGGCTGCTACTAGGTTCATCAGCACTCATGTCACCATACTTGTGATGCATTGTACACAGGGAAGTCTTCGACTGGGGGGATCAGTCCTTGTGCAATCAGCTGCCCATAGGAAGGTGGAGCTTCTCGCCGCACAAACTCTGCCTCAAGTCGTGTCATCTGGGTCTCAAATGCTCTGGGAACAGAACCACAGCAGAAAAAAACAGAAGAGAAACTGCAGTCAGTTTGTCCTGCCTCCTCTCAAAGCACAGACACAGCACAGAGGGCTTCAAACTAGCAACAAAAAGGCAAATCTTCACCTGGGCTCTGTGAAAAACCTTATCAGGATGCTAAAATTAACAAAAGGAACAATAGTAACAGTGAATCAAATCAGCAAACACAGTCTCAATTTGGACTCTGTAGTAACTGAACTTTTTCCAATAGGCCAACTTACGCCAATAAAGGCATTAATTTGTTCTGATTACTTTTGGAAAATACAACATGAAGCACTGCAACAAAGCACACACCATGGGCAGGCCCTACAGCTGTCCTACCAGAACCAAGGCACAGGGGTTCCCAGCAAAGCATGTCAGCTTTTTTTCCAGCTCCTTCAGAGTTGATCAGGAGAAAACAAAGCACACCGTGCTCAAAACACAAATGTCAGCAGCACGACACAAAGCTGGTGCATATGACAAGAGACAGGCACCAGGAAGTCCCTTCTGACTCTCTCCAAAAGGGCACAACCACAGTTGCACAAACATACAAAGCACAGGCAAAGAAAGGAAATTTCTCAAAATAGTTTTGATATTCATTAGATTCAGTTCTGCCAGGCTCCACAATAGATGTGTATTTTCCACAGATCACAGAAGAGCTGACATTTCCCCTACTTCTGGAAATCCTGACTACTCTTCTCTAAGCCTAACGCAGTCAGTACTACTTGACAAATTTCACAGTATTTTCTGAAGAAATACGCACTCAGTTATTAAAGAATCCTAAAACCAAGATGTTTTAATGTACCTGTATTCTCTAGTCCTCAGAGAATATAATTTAAATGCACAACCCAGCGCTATCACCAGCAGCAGGCCACACACGAGACTCCCGATCAGAGCAGCCGTGATGACCTTCCTGGGAACGATCACCAGGCAGTTGTGTTCATCGCTTCCATCCTGGCAGTCTTCTTGGCCATCACAGCGCCAAGTCTCAAAGATACACAGATTTGTGCCACAATGGAAGTTCCCCGGCTGGCAAGTAAAGCAGTTTTTTTCATCTGAGCCATCCGGGCAGTTCTTTTGGTTATTACAGCGGTCAAGTATTGAGTAGCAAAGCCCACTATTTCCTTCACATGGATATTCATTCTTCTGGCAAGCTGGACAGTTCTCCTCATCCTTGCCATTTGGACAGTGCCACCAGCCATCACAATGTTGCTTATCCGTGAAACACTCCTCATCACTTCCACAGGGGTGTTCCCAAGGAAGACAATAGCCTTTCACCTGGTAGGTTGCATTGAACCCATGGCCAGTGCTCTTTGAGCGAGCATGATATGAGACCGTGAGCTGGCCCTTTGATGACTCCACGCTCACCGGATGCTTATTGTTGTGAAAAGAAAATGTTTGCAGTAATTTATCACCTCTCTCTTCAATGCCATCATACACCTTTACGTAGTCATTGTAGCCTAGCTGCAAATCAAGCTGCAACAGAACATGTCGATTATCTTGTGTATCCACATACCATGTGCAACGAAGGTCTGATTTGCTGTGATCAGCACGGAATAAGTCTGGGGAAGCAAAAGATCCATAAAAATTACCCAGCTTTTTGCCACAGGAAAGATCAGGACAATTATCTTCATCTGAACCATCACTGCAGTCCTTAACTGAATTACACCTCAGCTCGTTCATCAAGCACTTGGTGGAGCGGGCTACACTGCACTGGAATGTTCCTGAGGGACAGATGCTGGATGGAGGCTCTGTTGGAGGGACAGTGCAGTTTCTCTCATCAGAGTTATCCCCACACTCATCCATGGAATTACATTTCCAAGTACTGGGAATACACTTTCCATTTGCACAATGGAATTCATCTGACTGGCATGCAGCCTGACCGATCTTTCCTGTGAAAGAGGACAAGCAGAAAAGTCAGTATCAGAACTTTTGTAACCATCCAATGTCACATTTTAATGTCTACCCTCTCCGTGTGTCACAAGTCAACAGATCAAGCCAGTGTACTTCAAGAAAACCAGTTGGTAAGAAGCCAACTGGAAAAAGTATCAGTGTTACCACGTTAACACCTTAATAACCAAGACTGGCCCCAAGACTCTTATCAACAAACAATACTCCTGTCTTCAAGTTTTACTAGAGAGCGTAAGCGAAGCCAACAAAATTGTAAGGTTTTACCTCTAATATAAGAAAGGCGAAATCCCTGAGACTGTCCTGAGCTTGACGCATCTGAGTGAAAAAATATCCAAACATGATCCCTTGCAGAGATGAAAGATGGAGGTATGGAAGATCCACACACTTTGTACTCCTCTCTCTTGGAAGATGGGCCAATCATCAACCAATCTACTGCACATTTCTGAGATTCTTCCAAATCAAAGTTCTTAAAACTGTTAGGAACAAAAGAAAACACAAATAACAAAAAGATACTTATCTGGAGCAGTCAAACAGTGAAAAAATAGAATGTAGCAATTGAATTTCTGCACAAGCAGTGCTGACATAAAGAGATCACATTCAAAGATAATGAAACATCTCCAGTATCTTGAGTACACATAAACATAGCACTCAAATTCTCCCAATTTGGAAAAGCACCCATCTCACTGGTATAAACAGCATGCCAAGTAGCTCCAAAAGCTGAAAGAATGCATCTCTTATTCAGAGCCCGTAAGCAAAACTACTTCCTAAAACACAGATCTGAATAAAAGAAAAAATAGCACAAAACATTACATGGAAACATAATAAATGATTTAAACAATCTTTTCCGACCTTAGAAGCTATTAAAAGATGGAATGAGATTGGAAACTATTGTATCAGAATAAGAACAATAAGAAGCAATACAAAGAACCCTAAAGGGACAAAGAAGCAAGACAAAAATCAATTTTTCAAGCTGGGAATAAACAGGGAGAGGACAAGACAAGATGAGAACAGCAAGAAAGGAAATAAAACAAAGTCTCTCTAACTGTATGATTTTTTAGTTCAAAGAATAACACATCCCCTTTCTGAGAATGCAAATGCAGAGCAAATGAGCCTATAACCTTTCACCACCAAACATCCAGCTCTCGTGCCGACCCAGGGCCAATGGCTATTCCATAGCATCTTACCCAGGGCAAAGAGGTGCTCCAACAGTTTGCTGAACACTGAACACAACCAAATAATACTCCCTAACCTGGAGCTCAGGAACCGCACTGGATGTTTGTTCACACTCTGATGAAACAGACTGCATTTGCATTCAGTAATCTGCAGTAACAACAGCTTTGCACAGAGAAGCACTCCTCAATGTGAAAGGGCACATTGTTCAGGACACTTAGAACAGTACTGTGCTCTTCTTTCACATACCTCAGCTACACACAGTTAACTTGGTAACAGTCTGTGCATACCCCACACAAACACCTGAACAGAAAAGTCAGAGACTGAAAAGCTGCTATGAAATAGGAACCTCCTTCCACAAAGGACTTCTCAGAAACACAGAGGAAGAACTACCTGAAAAAGATAAATGGAAGACAATTTTCTGACACCAGGGTGTATTAACAAAAGGCTGTAAAAGCCTGCCAGATCCTGCCCTTTGAAGGTGAAAGAGAAAGAGCAGCAACTTTGTAAACTAGCCAATTCATTCTAGAGGCAGTTCAAGCCTACACACACCCCAGAGTTCTGCCAAATATACTGACTTGAAACATTTATTTTGCAGAGTTTTCTCAAAGAGAACGAAAAATAAGAGAGCCTTGAAAATGTTAAAATAAAATGGAAATTAAAACTTTGTGAACAAAAATATGTCCCTCCTCTTTTCCAACTCTTTTTCTCCTATTATGCTCCATGTATCATTCCAGCTAGGAAGAAGTCTTCCACAGTACCCAGTTCTTTGCTACATAAGCAATCTAAACAAGCTTTAGAAAACAGCATATTTTGCAAGGGAGTCTTAAGTGAATCTGAATTCAGAATAAAGAACTTAAGTATTCGACCATGCAAAGAATTTCAGCCCCAGGTGTCCTACAAAAACTTCTTAATGACCAAGTGTACAAAGAGGCACTACAGCACGAAAAGGAATTACATGAAGCAGCTAAGAAACTGCCAGCACCCACGTAAAGTCTGTTGTGAGAGATCTGAGACAGCACTACTGAGCTACCACATTGGTTTCACTTTCTTTTTCTTAGCTATCAGACACCAAGAAGAGTTTCTATCTACTTGGAAAATTATTTGTAGGGTTTTCTTGTCGCAAAGGATTTTTATGGTAATCATTGGAAATAGCTATCTGCCCAACAACATTTGTAACAGAATGGAAAAGTCACTAAATCAAGTCATGAAAGCTCAGAATTTGGGAGCGGAAGAGAGGGAAATAACCAGAAAAAAACATGCTTGTGTGAAACAAATAAGATCATTTACTAAGTCTTTTAACTCACTTCTATGGAGATTTTAGATGTACCAAGAACAATCTTACAGAGCTGGGCAATTTGTTCTACTACCCTGCCAGCTCCCAGCACTGCAGCCAAGTCTCAAAAGCTCACTCATTTTCCCCACTGCACTCATGCTTGGTTTACAAACTCCTCTGCAAATGAGCAATCTACCCTGTATTTGTAGATAATTACCAATAATTACCTCTATTTGCACAACCGGAATGTTATATTGTGTCCTGCTAATAAAGAGCGAGGAAGAGATGAGGATGAAGAAGAAACTTTAGGCCCACCTTTTAAAGAAGAAACATACAGAAGACAACTGATTTTCCTGAGTACTGGCTGTGGATCTGAGATTCAGAACAGAATCTCACACTTCTCCATCCAGAAATGCAAGCGTTAGGCACGAAGCCATCCAAGTACACGAGTGGTGAGGCAGGATATACGTGAAAGAAGGTAGCACATTTAACAGCCCCCCTGAGCACACCAACACGCAATGCCTCACCGCCATGCACGAGCTACTGAAGCAACTGCCTCAGTATTCAGAAAAGGGAGATAAAGAACACTGTCAAGAACAAAGTCCCTGTTTTCTCAGAAACAAGAAGCACCTCAACCACTGCCTGAAAGTTTGAAACATCACCGAATAAACACAATTCCTCTGAAATGTGTGTTCTAGTTTTGATGTAAAGTTTTATATACAGTAGATGCCACAGCAATTATAAAATCTCTTCAGAGAGCAAAAACAAAGTCAAAACAATTACATTCTACTTCATGCAGAGTATAACTGAAACACATTTTGCTTTGATTAAGGCACTGTTACTCTGTAACAACTCTCCACAAACATGCTTTTACATTACATTGTTGTCAAGGGAAGCAAATTCTGTCCCATCTAAATTGATGGTGACTTCACTTAAGACCAAAAATATCGTATGTTTGAATGGACTGTCAGTCAATCTCACAAGGAAAAACTCACACCAGAATATGAAACAACACATATACATACACGTGCGTGTATACATACAGAAACTGGTTTTCACTTTACAATCCATTTGCAACGAGGTTTTGCGCAAAAAGCTTCTGCCATATTGATCTGACATTAAATAGCCTGCTGATTTATTTTACCTAGGAGTTCTGAGCAGGGCATTCAATCTCTGCTACTTCACTTCTTTCATCATCTGTAATTAGATCTAGTGTTGCTATTGTAGTCTTCTGAAGAATAATTTGATCCTGCTGCCCACAAAATAGAGCACGGGGACATTCACTCATTCACTTGAACTTCCTCAGACTGGAATACAAATTTTTGTGCCAAAAGGATCAGCCCAGCAGTTGAGTGATTGATGGTCCAGAGTGTAAGTAAGGGAGAACATCCCTTCCGCTGCTGATTCCTTTTGAAATAACAGTAACAGTAATAGCATACAAAAGTACAGTAATAGACTATTAGACATTGGGAGCATTCAAATCCCAAGTACCAGAACAATTCCATGGGAACAGACAAAAGTGGCACAGTCTGCTTTTACAGAATACTGCAGAAATAGGTAAAATCATCTCATTTTTTTTTAAAGGTATGTTATTGGAAACAGGTTACCTCCCACGCTGAGCAGGACTCTGGGAACTTGCAGGGAATTACAGGACAGGCTGTCATCAGATCTAGCCTGTAACATCACTCAAATGAAGCAACAGTAACTTACAACAATATTCACCTATTGACTGTTACGTATTTGTCCATTTCTGGACAGAACTTCACTAAACCAACTTACCATAAACACTCATTTTACACTCTGTAATTAAGCAAAAAAAACAGACTACCTGCAAAACTAATTCTAAGCAGAGATTTTTGGCATTGGCACCAGAAAGAGCAGTAGCCACTAGGAAAAAAAAAAAAAGCACTTGTATAAATAATGTGGGGGATTCCTTACAACCTTTTATGTAATTTAAGCACAAGCAAATACAGCTTAGAGCTGGGAAAAGCATTCTTCACTGCAAAAACATAAACATGGGATGACCACGAGTATGAACAAGAAGGGTTAATGCTTGAGACCCAGCAGATGTAAAACCTGAATGAAAGTAAGAACTTAAAAGATGTCCAACTTGGCCCTCTAAAGTCATTAAATTTGGAGAATAAATATGACGGGTAAATTAGTAGAGCACAGTCCCAAAATAAATCAGAGTGGCCAATTAAGCAAGAAAAGTTACTTCTACTTGCCAGCCTCTCACAGCAAGTGCAGACTGCGAACAACTGATGACTTAATTGGCTCATTAAAAACTTCTGTTTACCCACTGGAGCACAAGGACCTGGAAGTCAGGAAAGCTCCGTTCTGCTCCCCACATCCAAGTACCAACCCTGCAACCTTAGGCAGAGATACGGCTGGCTTTTCAAAAGCACAAGAAACTTAATTAAATACACGGCTATTATGAGTTTTTCCAATTAATGTCAATTATGAATCACTGGGTTCAGTAAATACAGTATCAAATGGTGCCCTGAATTTGTCACATAAATACATACCAGCAAGTCTTGACACAAGCACGCCTCAGCTTCACTCAGAATCTCAATCTCAGTTGGCACCTTAACGTTTTTTCCCAAACCCATGACACCAATCACTGCAGTGAAAGACAGGGAAGCCTCCTCGATTAATACAAAACTTGAGAGGGTCACTAAGTAAATAATTTCTCAACACTCGTATCTTGAATTCTGAGCATGGAGAACATTTTACTCTCAGTCTCATTAATTCCTATAATAAAATGCAATTATTTATACTGTCCCCACATCAGGGCTAACTGCAACAATCAGAGAGCAGCAACTGATAAAGAATCTTAATCCTTCCCTCAGATTGGTGGAAACAAACAAATACAGCCCGTTAAGGATGGTGCAAAAAAGCAGTTAAAGGGTATAACATCTCTCTCATCTTACAGGACTTACACGTTGTCTTCTATGAAAATAAGACCTAAACACAGAGAAATTCAGACCAAAAAAAAGGTTTCCAAAACAACTCCTTGACTAATTATCTGAATAGCAAGCGATACAACATAGTCCTGGACAACAGTGGCCACACACACACACGTGTTCCCAGGTCCCAACAGCACAATCCTATCAGAAACACAAACTTGAACCAAAGGATGGCAATGTGCATAACTAATAAGCAAGAAAAGCTTCCATTCTTGCCAAGAATCTCCCAAGGATTTCTAAAAAGTAAACTACAGAGCAAACCAGTAAGTGTGGAAACGTGACGATACGAAGATAATCAACAGAAACATGAAAGGTAGATATCACAACTAAGCTTCTGAAGGACACATCTACAGGAGGCAGCACGTCACACCCAGGTGTAGATCTGTGCACTATTAAAAGCTGCTGAATAATGAGTTTATTAAAAAAATGGCCACCAGCTGCACGTTTGAGAAATCAAACCCACTTTCAGTTGCAATTTTATCCCTCAGTGACTCCTGCTGTATCCCAAATATGCTACTTATATAACATTGCTGTCGTACCATCAATGAGAATCCAAGATCAAGGCAAATGCCTTCAGTATGACATAACACAAAGGAGGTGGTGTTTTTGTTTTGTTTTCTAAACCTCATCCTAATAATTATTTTTTATTTTCCTACGAATATTTTCTATGCCCCTGTCAGCACACTGCAGGACAAGCAGCAAACCCCACTGTAAAGAGGAAAAAATGTTTTATTTGAACCCTGTTTTCCAGTTTCCTAGGCTGGCATGACATAGGCAAAGTCAGCTGCTGCTTACATCTTTGGCACTAAGAGGGCTACAATCTTCTAAAGAAATCCTCAGATGCTGTAACATTTTGCATTTCCTACACTGTAGTGAATCATTCCAAGGACATTTATAGTCAGAAACGTAGCACTACAACACGTCTGCTACCCACAAGGCAAACTACTCCCTAGGATGTAAACACACAGCTCCCATTGTTTGCATGTGCAGATGAGGGCAGGATACGGCTTTGTATCCAGAGACAGAAAACAAACCCATTAGAAAGAGATCTTTCAAAACTATTGCTAATGCACACATTCAAGCTGTGTACACATTATTACTGGTTTCCTCATCCCACTTTCCTTCAATTCTTTACCCTCTATTACATTCATACTTGCTAAAGAGAATCCTAATTCTAACTAGGAGCTCTGAGACATTTTCAGAGCACAAACTGCAGTACTATTCTCCAGAGCCAAGTCCTGTGTCTCATTTATACGCTCTCTCAGAGCTTCCAACAGTCTCTGCTTTGAAACACATTCTGCAAGTCCAATACACTTTAATGGGGTTGAAAAGCATGTTTCTATTTATGGTGCTCAAATGTTGGCAGGTATCTACTTCCTTACTTTTGATGAGTAGATCCTATTTTGAACTAGGGATGGTGGAGCCCTCCTATTATTCCATCTGTGGCAGATTTGTTTTTAATTGCTGAGCATCTGCAGCTGAAGAGGATTGCAGTCCTTTTAAGCAGCTGAGCAAAGAATGAGCAGATGGTGTCAAATACAACAGTACTAAAAAAACAAACAAAAAACCTTTCCCAGGTTTGCTTTTTTCTTTTTTTAAATAAGCAGTTCTTGGTTTGAGAAGGACACTACAATTATTCAAGAGAAATTAATCAAATTTACACTAAGCTGGTATTATAGGCTAAAAATCCTTAATAAACCATTTGTAATATATTCTAGTCTTTTCTGAGCAGGTATTTCAGGTATTATTACCTGAAATTGTGTGACAAATGCTAATTATTATTTAATTCTGTTAGAAATAAAAGTTAGACAAAAAAGCATTTGTCTTTTAGTTAACAAGCATCAATAAGAAATGATTATCTTCATCTGTTAATTAAGTATAGCATCATTTCAGGACATTGCAGACAAAGCCACTTTTGCTTCAAGAAACCTAAGTATCCTACTGAGGCTGCTCCAGGTTCTATAGCATTCATCTATTCCTCCTTATAGGCAACAATGAGGAAGGGAACTATTTGAGTAAATATATCACTGCTTCCCACCCCGTCCTCTATCAGAGGCAGATGAAATCTCACAGGTATTACGAAGACAAAAATATTAACAGACTACAAATGACTTGCATATATCAACATGAATGTCAGAAGTAACCTACAGAAACAAGATAGCAGAACATTTGTAAAATGCAGGTGCCCAACCTGCAACCCATGCTCCAGTATGACCGAGTTTACTGTCCATCCCTTCAATCACTTGGTAGCTCTGGCAAACAGTTCAATATTGTTATATCAGATCAAAACATACAGCTTCATTTCAGCAAAGCAACCAATTATCCCCACGGAATATCACAAACCGTACCTAATTGTTATCATGTCTCCACGATCTCCTTGAATGTACCAGCTGCAGTTTACTGCTGGAGGATAGTTTCGTGGCCAGGAAGGACTATAGATGACACCCCGTCTCTCTGTGTGCTGTTCGAGTTCTCCACTGCAAGCAACTGTTAATAAGAGGGAAAAAACATGATTGTTAATGCTTCGCCTAATCAACAACTCACATTAGCTATAAGGCTTTCATCAATTTCTGGGGATTGCAGACAAATGAGAGTCAACAGTTTCATCTTCTTATTGCCTTCTTCCCAGCCCAGTTTTTAATTAAGGCACCCACTTGAACTGTAGGTAAGCATAACCTGCATTTCAATGCAGGATCAATCAATAACCTTGTATGAATTTACCGAAGGCTACAATCAATATCACTGCACAGGTCTGCAAGAGAGGATGTAACGCAGAAATCTCCTTACCAGCTGCCCAAAGCCTGGCTGTGACACTCACCAACAGGAGAAGGTCCATAGTCAGTGCAAAGTACCTAGAAGCCCATTTTGCTATAACCTGTTCCTGGATACAGTCCTTCTCCTAACCGTATGACAGACCTGAACAGTGTTGTGGTTAAACCAACAAACGAAGACCAAACGTTAACTGGACTTCAATGTCAAATGTTTTCACTGAAAATTCCTGAGTACTTTAAACTCCTCCTGAACTCACAGATAGAAATTTTCCAGAAAGGGAAAGCTCAGTATTTTCAAAGCCTTTTCAGATCCTCCTATGGAAAGCTGCAGGCCAATCAAAGCTGCATCAAATACTTACAGTTTGTAATTAAGCAATTCAAAAATGGAAGCAAACTGCTCCAAGGACAAGTGGGAAAGCTGTTCTGCTGGGAAGATGTACTCTCAGCAGACTACGAGAGAGGAAATTCTCTGTAATGCAAAAGCTATTCTGAACACTCTCCAAATATATATTTAAAACTACTTCTAAATCAGATGACTATCTGGAGCGTGACTTCTGGGTTACAGCTGAACGTTCCCATTTTTGACACGTTTCATTTCTCCCAGCTTATAATGAAGGGGAAAAAAAAAAGGACATCTACACTTTCAGGTAAGTATACTCCAATATACATCACGGACTTGCAGCATTGCTTACATCCAAGCACAGATGCATCATCTTGGGTTAAGATCCAGGACAGCCCCAGCCGCACAGGGACGGGCGAGGTGCCGGCAGAGCCACACGGGTGCAGGCACTGCAGGGCTGCCCTCAGAGCCCGGCCTGCAGCATCCCCTGGAAAGCCAGGGCTGGCGCTCGCCCATTCGCCCACAGCAAGCACTTCTCAAGTGAGAGCCACAGGAATACAAAGCACGAGGTGAGCAACTTACCTGAGGCAAAACAGAAAGAGCCATTATTTTTACCCTCCAAACAGGGCGTTCCACTGAAACACGTGCACGCAATTCCTACTAGTTTCCAAGAGCACAAAAACTTCCCAAACACATAAACACAAGTAAACATCTATGTTCCAAGCAAACATTTTGCAGTGAACTGGTTATAAAAATACAAGAAAACCTTTGTTAGCACATTTCTAAAAACAGAGAGGCTCCACACTGGACACTGACAAAATAAGGAGATGCAGTTACAGAAACAGGAAAGCAAATGTAAGACCCACAGGACTTGTCAGCTCAGACTCTCAACACGTTTCATCACGCACACCAAAGAAGCCTACCCAGGCCTTGAGATGAGCCCCTCCACACACCTATCACTGCACAAACAAACCACAGTGGCAAGGGAGGACACAGGGCTGCTCGCTCTGTAAGAAGGACTGGGAAGCAGGTGTCCTACTGCCAAGTTACTGAAACTTCTCAACGGGAAGGAAACAACGTGCACACGGAACAAACACAGCACGCAACACTATCCACGGGCTTCTTGCAGAGCCTCGTAAACATTTCTGTTCTCCTTGTACCAACCCTTGCTCCGGATAAATATCCTGCATTGACAATAAATGCACCAGCACAGAGAGCAAAACCAGCTCTTGCACAAAGCCGATTAGAGCTCATACTCTGAGAAGGTCCCAGTGACACACTGCCAACTACAAGCACCTTCACTCACATTCATCGCTGCAGTTAAGCAGAAAATTTCCCCAATACTTTCCTCTGAGCTCCGGGAAGTATTTACAAAGACCTGACCAAAAGCTACGAGACACATCCCTGATTTCTGAAGTAATGTCACCAGCAGGTTTTCTTTTGCAGCACACAGTCTCCTAAGTCATAGCAGTGAACCTGATGCAATGTGAAAGTTTCTCAGTGAGAAACACCTTTCCTTATTAACACTGCACATCTGCTACGAACGTGGGACAAGGAACAAGAACAGACGAAAGAAGATGATTTTCCATTTTAACAGAATGATGGTAGCTGTGAAAGTCTAAGGATATGAGCGAGATAAGGGCCGTGCTGACACTAAATGCTACTTAGGGCAGCCCACTTGGCCGTGGCCATTGTTTCTCAATACCCTGCAGCAGCTCTACACTCCTGCCACAAAACAAGCATTTCAGACTCACCTTATTCAGAATTAAAAGGAGAATTATGTCACTCCTTCAAGGACTGCTCAACTAACAGGCCTCCCTTATTAACACTGCCAAAACATACATACATATCCTAAGGGTACATGCATGGCCCCCCGAGCCCACTGGGGAAAACTGGAAGGGGACACACACACACACTCAACTCCTCCCTTGTCTACCCGAACCTCACTTCAATTGCCAGGTGCTTTAGACACCCTTCATTTCTTGTCAGTGCTCATTACTATGGCACTTGCAATTGACCAACAGATCTCCTTCCTAACGATTGTCTCTGACTCTTCCCTTGTGCACTGACAGCGTAGCAGACAAGGTGAAGTCTTCAAGCGCTGCTTCTGAGCAGCTGTTCTTTCACATGCATAAATGACAACTTCATTTTGAAAGAAAAACCCACACTAAACAGAAAAACCACCAGGGCACACTGCCATACTGTTGGGGTTTCAGCGCCAACAAAGGAGCCTCAATTCCCTTCCCAGTTCCTGCGTGAATTCTGCAGAACCACAAATCCACATGCAGTGCTGTGTTACTAAGCTGGGCTTCAGCACAACACGAATATCAACCTTAAGGAAATACAAGCCTTCTCAAATTGCCAAAACATCCTAAAGGAAAAGGGAAGTCTCTAAATAGCAAGGCATGCTCCTGGATGATGAAGGCCTTATAAGCAACAATGCACAAAAAGAGGGGTGACAACTTTTCTGCAACAACTGTTTGTGCTTTCACACACAAACACGGAAGCAAAGTGAAAACTCAATTTACAAAACACCCCAAATGGCTTACATCTGCCAAATTCTGGATGCTTTTTCATTAAAAAAATTCCCTGGACAAGCAAACCAACCCAACAAAATCTTACTGACGTGGGTTTTTTTGGTTTTGTTTTGTTTTTTAATAAATTCTGAAGATAAACAATAATCAATCTTTTCAGATTAAAAAAAATAGATCAAAAAATATGAACACTTCAATGTCAGAAGAGGTTTGAGTTTAGAGTTTTCATCAAGAAGGCTGAGGGAGCTGGGCTTGCTCAGCCTGGAGGAGAGAAGGCTGCAACGAGAGCTCACTGCAGCCTTCCAGTATTTAAAAGGGGATTATAAACAGGAGGGGAATCAACTTTTGCTCGGCTAGACAGTGATAGGACAAGGGGGAATGGTTTTAAGCTCAAGGAGGGAAGGTTTAGATTGGATGTCAGGAGGAAGTTCTTCACAGAGAGAGTGGTGAGGTGCTGGAACAGGCTGCCCAGAGAGGCTGTGGATGCCCCATCCCTGGAGGTGCTCAAGAGCAGGTAGGATGGGGCCCTGGGCAGCCTGGTCTAGTACCAGAACTGGAAGTTCTGGCCCTGCCTGTAGCAGAGGGGCTGGAACTTGGTGATCCTTGGGGTCCCTTCCAACCCAAACCATTCTATGATCCCATGACAAGATGAAAAATCTTAATGAGGCTCTTTCAGTAATGGTCAAATGGATTTCTTATACTGCAAACAGCAGTAAATTTCTCCTGCCAGTTAACCATGCCACTAATTCTTCCTACTAAAAACTTCTGAGAAATTTTCCAAAACATTACACAGAAGGTACCACTCCTATTTTTTGCAAGAGCAACTACAACAGATACCGAGCTCCACCAGGGGACAGCAGAGTTTGTTTTGGGGTTACTAAACTGTGCAGGAATAAATAGGATGAGAGCAGAGACCAGGGAAGTAGTGGAGTCACCATCCCTGGAAGTGTTCAAGAAAAGGATAGATGTGGCATGGATGGACATGGGTTAGTGGGCACGGGAGGATGGACTGCTGGTTGGACTAGATGATCGTGGTCTTTTCCAGCATTAATGGCTCTATTCTAGGAAATTTTTAGATGACACCAGCAGAAGATCAACCTTGCATCTTTGCACCCTCCTGTGATGCCCTGGGGCCTGCCCCAGCCACAGAGGGTACATCTCAATCATCTGCTCCAGGCTAAGAGAAGCCACAAGGAGCTTTCTCTCAAAACTTCAAGTTTAGCAAAACATGCCTCATTAACAGCTACCTCAGGGCTGGCGGAACACTCTCTCCCTCAGTTCTCTAACTGCTCCCTCAAGGAGTGCTCGCACACACTGCTTAGCACAGGTCCCTTACCCCTGCAGTCTGAAGGCTCCCACTTGTTTTATCCATCCCACAGCCAGCTGCTGCTCCCCCAGAACCAGCACACACACAGCCCACTGACCTGGCAGAACCTGAGCAACCTGCGGGACCAAGAAGCAGAACCTGCTCACCTCAGGCAGGGGAAGAGCACATGGTGGGAGGACTTCTCCCTTTCAGCAGAGACAGCTTTGATGGCTTGAAGTGCTGTACGAACACAGCTGAGGTGGTGCCTCGACCTGCGTTCTCCAGAAACCTTTATTTCTGCCATTGCGAGCTTTCTGAAGAGGAAACCCCACTACACCTTTTTTAAAGATATGTCTCTAACAGACGCTTTGTCAGAACACGTTTGGGACAGCAAATGCCCCTCTCCACTTTTATTAGGGCTGCTAAGGAACACTTCCTGCAAGAGGGTTCCCAGCAGAGTTATCTGCCTTGCAACAGCACTACCCTCACCTGTTATCTTCCAGCACACGGGAAGAGAAGTAAGATATGAACTGCGTTATGGCAATGACCTTTTATGATCATTTCTCACACTGCTCCAGTTACAATGTCAGCAATCAGAGTAACTCAAAGCTGTATCAGAACAAGAAATCATGAAGGCTGCAGTACTGTAAGGTTTTCCGCACCCTCAAAAGAATAAAGGTGAAATGTTACAACCCCGTTTCTAGCAAGAGGACAGCATTAGAAAGGAGCAGAGCCAGCAGGAAGAAGTGTTACATACTTCAGGCTGAGGCAGTAGTACCAATCTAGGCTAGCCACTGTATAATTACCCAAGTTACACTCTGTAAACATAAATACCGTACAGCCAAGGGATGCCAGCCTCCATCAGAAGCTAAGAACAAACCCAGAAGAACAGATCGAGACATGGATCACATTCTGGACTTTTTCTAATAGAAGAATGGAAATATAGTATTGCAAGCAACACACACCCTATGTGGTGCATCCAAGCTGCCCTAAAATAAGCTTAAGGAAGTCATCTAATAATACAATTACTATCCTTTCCCAATTTATATCTTCTCTCAAAACTCCGTGTTGATTTGAACACTCAGACTCCCACATTAATCAACCCACTGCCTAAGAATTATTTTTGTGTTTTCTCATTTCTTTTCTCCTGCTTCCCATATTTGGTTATTATGTTTTAATTTAAGTTGTAACCTCTTTAGGCTTAAAGTATGCCTACCAACGTGACTGGATTGAAAGGCACAAGAGGATCCTTATCACTAAGAGGACTCTGATTATACTCCTCCAGTAACGTCAGTAAGCCACAGTACTACTACAGAGAAGGAAATTACACTAAGTGCCAGGATTCTGATTAAATTCCACTCTAACACTCACAAGATGTTCTTAACATTCTAGTTTTAGCTCCTCTGGGAATAGGCCTCTGCCCCCAGCTTGATGTTCCCAGGCACGCCTCCTAAACACAGATTTTCCCCCAAACATATCAGCACATACTGTGACCTCAGCCTCAAGCTTAAGATTTTTCTCCAGCACAGCGACACTGATGGAGTCCAATAACCATTCCAGCAAGATTTAAAAGTTCTAAGCTTCCTACAATGTCAATGCTACCCTTTCTCAAACGAAGGACATACTGCTTTGCTTAAACAAGTCTTCAAACAGCAAAAGAACAGCAACACCTTCAAAACAACAATAAATATAAATAAGAAAAGTATATCTTACCTAATGAGGTAACAGCACTTTCTGTTTTCCCAGTTAGAAAGAGATTCACTGTAAAGATAAAAGAAAAAACGTTACACAGGTTCCAGTGGCACAGAGAGGCAGTTCATAGTCTGCCATTTCTAAGTGTTTGCTGCCGTGTTTGTATAAAGGTGTTACAGTCTTCCAACAAGAATTCTACTTATCTACACTGAGAATTCACATGAATCAAATCTCATCTTGCAACAAACAGTATTAGTTCAGCATCAGTCAAACACGCTACCAAGAGAAACAACGAGTCCATCTACTCAGTTGTATTTTGTGGGATTTTTTTTTAATTGGGGAAGACAGAAAAACAATCACACTGAAACATCCATAATCACAGCCAGTCACTTTAACAGCTCAAATGTTGTAAAATAATTAATAAGATTATTGTTAAATGCACCCTCTCTGAATAAAGCAGTTTGTTCCTCTGCTAAATGTCACATTGAACAGAAGTTGCAAAACCAAACATAGTTAATTTGGCTAATCAACAGCAGTAAAGTTTTCAAAAAAGTCTGTTAGTGAAATCAAAGCAAGATGAGCTGGTGCTTGCAGCTCACATCTGACTTCCAGGCCAGTCTTAAGATGCTCTCCACTTTCTCAGAAGTCTCCTCACCATCAGAACGATCTGATAAGAGGTGCCATCACAAACATTTTTTCCTGCAGAGCTCAGTGCTAGCACACACTTCCACTGGAGTTTCCTCACAGATTCAAGGCCCTTTTCTAGCCATTACTCTGCATTTCGCTAACTGCTTTCATCTTAGCAGTGTTCTGTAACCTACAGAGACAGCTTACTAATAACATGACAAACACTAGAAAGGTTTAAAAGGTTACCAACGCTTAATTCACAACACCCCAGCCAGGCACCCTGTTCGCCTTATCTTGCATGTGTTAAATCTGAAATCATTCTATAGCCAATCTGCAGCAAGTGTTCAGAAAAAAACATCATTAAAAATGAACAATGGAAGAGGAACTGTCTGTGTTCCCAGCAGTGACTGGAAGCCACTGACAATTAGCACTATTTCTGTATCAGGGAGGCATGCTGAACATGGGCCCCACTGTCTTAGCACTGTCCAAACATCACAGGACAACAGCCCTGGCTCCAACCACCTTCTGGCCTGACAGACCAGCACAAGGGAAGGAAGCTGCGAGACAGGGCAAGGGAAGGAGGGCAGCTGAGTAACAGCTGTGGCTTGAGAAGAAACAGGCTCGAGCTACACATTTGCACGCAAAAGCATTAACACTATGTTCAAAGCACATTAATAGTGCTGATTTTATTACATAATTAATGCATAGCAGCATTTATTCCAGGACCAGGCCAAGGCGCTGTGTAACCGCTCCGTCTGTCAGGAAGCGCCCCACACTGTGCCAGGGGCAGCTCCACACCTGAGCTGCACGACAGGCCCTGGCCTACAGCAACGTGGTGACACAAAGATCCCCCGGGTGGCATTAAGCACAGCTGTTCCTGTAACCATAGTAATTCAGTCACACAGACTGAGAAGACATCAGCCAGCAATTAAGTCACAAACGTGACAGATGTTATGAACATTAAAATATTTTGCTCCTAAGTACGTGAATGTACTCTAACAATAGTTAGGCAGAGTACCAACCAGGTTACCAACCAGGCCGTCACTGCCTTTCTGTACATGTCCTGCCTGAGTTTTCCCACCATGACAGAACACGAGCTCCAAGCAGAGGTTCCCGAAAGGGGCCCTACAGAAGGAACTTGCAGCAGAAGGACAGGAACTTGCAGCAGGACAGGGCTTGAGGGAAGCAGCAGCACTCTCGGAGCTCCCTGCTGGGGGCAGCTCAGCCAGCAGCCCTGAGTGCAGCCAGGAGGACAGTGATGGGCAGCTCCACACACCTGGCCAACGCACCTCTACCTACACAAACACCTACTGGCTGGCACTGCAGGTCTCTCTCATTTCCGAGTTCCTCTGCACCAAGCAGCCAGCAGTGGAGAACAGTTCTTCAGAACTGCCTCACACCAGGTGCTTTCCTCAACACAGTCCCTCACTGCTCCCCACTCCCACCCAGGCCCTCAGATCAGAGCACTGCAGCCAGCCCAGATGCACTCCCAGGAGAGACACCAGCTCTGCCATTCTGGTTACTCCTCCACTTTACAACTTCCTGCATTCTCCAGAATTTCTAAGGAATGAGGAATGAAACAGCCTTGTGGAAGAACAGCTGCCACAAAGCAGCTCCATGCTGCAGCTCACAGCTGAAGTCACACAGCCACAGTCAGCAGCAGTGTGTCTACAGACACCAAACCCAACAAACAGTCCCAGGAGAACAAAAAGTAAAAGCGGCGAAGGGCTGGAGAAGCGAGAAACAGGAACTGAAAGCAACGACAGACGGAAAGGACAGGCAGGCAGGAAGTAACACACAAGAACAGCTAAAGCACTGTGCTCTTGCGGGGTGGTCTCTGCAGCACAACACCTAGTAAGCTTCCCCCCTCTCCTGCTTGTCAGCTTTCACTACTGTGCAAGGGACAGACACAAAGCACTGCAGAGATCTACCAAACTTCCAACCTCACATCACCTCCAGAGGACAAGAAGTGCTCCCGCTTGGACCCTGGAACTCACATGATCTTCAGTGATGGTATTAGTCACTTTTAGAACAACTTGCTATTTTTATTAAATAAAAGAAGTTTTAACAAAGCTCTGAGCAGGCCCCAAGAAAAATAAATAGCTGAAACTTGTATTTTAGACTCAAGAGTCCAGCAGGCTCTGCCCTCATGCTGCACACACTTCTGGCAACCCTTTACGTCTCTGAAATCAGCAGCGGCAGCAGGCAGAGACATTTCAGCTGTTCTGAAGCTTACAGGGCTTTCTGCACTGTACTTCTTAGTTAACACAGAGATGTCTTCAGTCACCAGACCAGTCTTTAACTTTCCACACTTTCCTGGGCAAGCACTGACATTAAAAAGAACTTCTACAGAAAGAGAATGAGCAGTGTAGCCACAGACACCCACTCCTGACAGTTTATGTAACTGATGCTGCCTATCACTTGGCATTACTGAACACAAACGCGCTTTATCAGCCAGCAGCAGAGGGTTTCACACAGCTCTGCGGGCTGTGCGTTTATCAGACAGCAGTCAGAGCCCTCGGAAGAGTTGGGATCAGCCCAGCATAGGCCCCTGGGGCAGGCACGGGCCAGTAACCCCAGCCGCCGGCTGCGGGCACCGGGCAACAAAAAGCCCCAACGAAAAACGCCTTCCCCCAGAAAAAGGGCTGCCCGCGGGCGGCCGGGAACGCGTCTCCGTGCTGCCACAGCCCGGCACCTGCCGCGGGAGGAGAGCGGAGCATCGGGGGACGCGTTCCCCCCCGGCCGCTCACAGCGGCGACGGGCGGTGTTGTCGTTCAACTCCGCGGGGGCATCGCCGCCGTCCAAACTTTTTTTTAAAAAAAAGCTCTGCACAGGGTCACCGCAGCGGACCCAACCCAGAAGCAAGACGCGTGACCCGGACGGAACGCGGCTCGAACCGCACAGCCCCGCCGACCCTGGTCCCCCCTAAGTGCCCGAAACGCAGCCCCAATCCCGCCGTGCCGCGAAGGCCTCCGCAGGTGCCCGCAGCCCGGCTCCGTGCCCGGACATGCCCCGCGGGGAGCGGCCGCCGGCACTCACCCAGGCAGATGGCGGTGAGCGGCACCAGCGCGCCCTGCCGGAGCTCTGCGGCCGCCGCCTTCTCCATGGCGGGTCGCCGCCACCTGCCCTTCGGCAAAGGGGGGAAGCGCTCGCTTCTACGCCC
>JACDJE010000245.1:1061722-1168010 GCA_016647715.1 Pavo muticus
CCCTCCGCCGGGCGGGCTCCGAGGGGCCCGCGGGCCGTGGCGGGAGGCCGCGCCCAGCGCCGCCTCGGCCCTCCGACCCCCCCTGCCGGGGGAAGCTGCCCCGCAGTGCCCGGCGGAGCTCTCCCTGAGGATGGGACCCGGGGGCTACAGCTGGGGCGTGAGAGAGCGGTGCCGGATTTGCCTCTGCCACGGTTCGCCAAAGGGAAAGCGGTACGGCTTTTAAACGGGACGGCGGGCGGCAGTGGCCGCACCCGTGCCCCGGGAGCTCCCCCGGAGCGCTGCATGCCGCTGCTCGCAGCTCCCCGCGGCGGGACAGCGGCATCCCCCGGCCGATGGGCACAGCCGGTCACAGTGCGGGGCTGCTCATGGCACGGCACCGCTAAGCACTGTGAGCCCTGTGCAGTGCCACGAGACAAAGCCACCGCGGAGGCTTACACCGAGCAGCAATAGAACAAAGCCGGGAACTTCATGAGATAAACATAACGAAAGATGGAATAACTTCGTTCAGGTGAAGACTTCCTGTAGTGTACCAACTCCACCTGAAACATTCCTTGCCCTTCCCTTGATTCTCAGGTGCCTCACTAACAGCTCCCTGCTGCACAAAGAGCTTCTCCCTCGAAAGCACAACCATGGGGCTCAACTGTGCGCCTGCACCTCACTGGCAGCACCCTCCCTACCCTGCTCCACCAAGGGCCCTGCTGCCAGGCACCGCGTCACCTGCCAGGGCCAAGGTGAAGCCCTGCAGTAGGGTCAGTGCACTCACAGTGAAATTTCCCTATGTGCTTTATAAAAATGGCATACAGCCACAGAATGTAAGGATGACACAAGAGACAGCAGACGTGTCTGTGGGGATACCATCTACAGCAGAGACTCTCCAATCAATATTAAATACCGATTGGTATGGACAACATCACAGACCAATCAATAACATCCATTACTGTACTCAGTTTCCCACTACAAGAATGCAGTTTCTAAGAGAAACTCATCCTTAGGGGCTGCCCGTTCAACGTTAAGGCCTACCTGAATTGGCGGTGCCTGCGGGAGCCTCCGGCAGTGCAGGAGCTGTAGGGTCACAGCAGCACCGATGCAGGTACGTGGCCGCCTCTGGCCCAGCCTCAGCCACAGGTGCCCACGGGCTGTGGCAGCAGGTATCTTGGAAGCACAGCAGGCTGAGAAGGAACACAAAAAGCAACAGCCATTGTGAGAGGGAGCGGGACACTGGGAAACACGTAGCAGAGCACGTGCTGTCAGTGAACATTTCAGGTGTTTGTTGCTGTGCATGCCTCACCTAGGGTAACAGCTGCACAAACCTAAACATCTGGTGATGTGATTAAAAGAGGAGAGAAAAGCGTATTTAATTTGCCTGGGGTGCCATACAGTTTAAAATTATTAATTAGAACTCTGGTTTTCATTTGCCCGTAAGCTCATGAGTGCGATTTTAAACACATATCTCAGTTAAACAAATACTTTCAAACGTGTCTACAATAAAACCACTCCACAGAGCTACTCTCATGGCACCGTATCGTGCTTAAGATTAATCCACTCAGCAGAAAGTTTTGGCCAGGGAAAGAGAGAAAAAGACCAAATTAAAAAATGGGAAAGGAAACACCAGATAAGGAAGAGAAGGAAGGCGGCAGTGGATGGGAAATAACTGGGCCAGACAGAAACTACTTCAGGGCATTGGTGGTGACAGCTCCGTCCTGGAGTCTGGGAAGCGCATCGCGTTGGCTGCAGAGAGCACATTAAAGTCAAAGCACGGACTCAGGTTTCCTTTTGCTGATTCTTATTTGATAGTGAAAAACTCTGGCAGAGTGGTGAAAGAGAGGGCTGAGGGCTTAATGCCTGAAAGCACCGGAGCTTACCAAAGGACGTGTCTCGGCACACTGAGATATTGCTTCAGACCTTTTTATTTCAACAATATAAAGTGTGGCTGCAGCAATATCTCAGGGGTTCGGCTGATCCTTATCCTCGCTGAGCTACAGACTTGTGCTTTATCTCAGCAGCTCTTTGATGGAATTATTGTAATTGTAATTCACATTTGTCTATCACTCTGGATCTTAATGGATGCCTAATGGATGACTGGCCCGAGGATCAATAGTACCACGTCTTGTCTACTTGGGATGAGAGAACTGAATGTTCAAACAAATACGCCTGCTATGCTAAAGATGCAGAAATAATAAGCGGATCAATGCAAACCAGGTTTGTCAGGAGGTGAGAAGGCCCCGCACGCAGCATGGGAGGACCTGTGGCCCTTCTGTCCGCTCACCTGGCCCTACCAGCACGTGGCTGTGTGCTTTTTAAGGAGCATCATAAATCACACAACATTTTCCACAACTGAATTCTTTCTAATCTAGCCAGACAATTCCTAAACCTTTAATGGGCTGATGATTGTAAAATCACTTCTGTCTGGGTTTCTGAGCAGTAATCTTCAAATTATGGGTTTGAAACAGCAATAATGGAATGTGTCATAAAAGAGTTCTTCCTCGGTAAGTCTATTATTGTAATAAAATAACATATCTAGTCACCTCTACATTCTACATTAACCCTTTTTATGATAATTATGAGTAAAGTGTACCTCTCATTTCCCTTCAGTAGTATCCTCACATATCACTGAAACAGCAGGCTACTTGGACTGAGAGCAAAGCAACAGGCACATTCTTTTTTATCCATGCCAGAAACTTGTTAAGATAAAATCCACTCAGTTTAAGAATTATTCTTGCCATTTGTGTAAGACTCACTTCAAGTTCTGAGTCCTTATTTTGAGTCGCATACGCTTGTTTCCACAGAAATGTATGTACCAATGGGACAAGTACATATGAAATGACATATTCCCGTGCTCCCGTATCTACTGTCATCACAGAACTCACAATCACACCACAACACCCACACAAACACCTTGAAAATGCCATCACTAGAACTTATTCAGGATGATTTATAGATCACATTTTAAAATTACTCTTAAATAGTTGCACAAAGCTAACCCATGGCAAGTTGAAAGCCTTCATACTCAGTGTCAGAACACGTGATATGGAGGAGGCTGCAAGGAACTTCTATTACTAGAAATCACACCTTATGTATGCTGAAGCTATAGGCACGTTCATTCATTTTAATGCTTTTAACAGAGTTGGATCACAAAAAAATCATGTTGTTAACCACCAAAACGAAGTTCTGATAACATTTTAGGAGGTATAATCAAGGGATATTTTTAAATATGTAGTAAAGATGAAGACATCCTAAAATGATATAACAATGTTGACTAAGAGATGGTGGATTTCACTGGTATTAGTACTAAAGACATCAAAGGAACTTGAGATCTTATCCTGTTCATGTGAGTAGTCTCTCCCAGACTGACTACATGCACTTCTATTACATGTTCCATGTCACTTCCATCTGCATCTAATTTTTGTAGTTCATAAACATTTATGCTCCTTTTATAAATAACCCTTGAATTACATTAATCGGGTTGAGATTTCTTTAAACTCTGCCGCCAGTATTACCTGTTCCACAAGTCCGTTGCATTTATCTCTTCTCCACCACAACTCAGTTTCAAAGGAGAGGCAGCAAGTACAGAGTTGTGTAGATTTCAGCAAGCCTGAAATCCCCTATGTTTTCATCACCTCTCTTCTCCTTTGAAATCTGGCATTAAAGAAAAGTCAGCTAGAAAATATTAAGTACAGTGACATGCATAATTTGTTTCAATCTCACATAGTTTACTGCTGGCTTTACTGTTTAAAAGAGTTCGTATTGCACCACCACACAGTGCTTTCTGGCTGGATTTAATAAGGTTTACATTTAGTGACAACAACGCTCTCCCTGAAAGGGAAGAAAATTCTCAAGGGTACTTTTGCACTGACCTTAACACTACTCCTGTCTTGATCTATCATAGATCATTACTAAACTTTAGAGGGAGCTGCTTTCCTTACTCTTCCTTAGGAATTTGTTATGCATGTATTCTATGAAGAGCTGAAGAAAACCATTGTAATTCACATCTGTTTTATTAAATGTGACAGGAATATATATATGCAACATGGCATGGCAGGAAAGCGAATCCAGGTATCTGATGGAAAAATACTATAATAAGATCTCCAATGTACAGGTTTTTCCAAAGAAAATGCAAAGTTGTGATATTCCTCTCTGCCACTATGATGTTCAGTAAAAGCTTGTATTTGTATCAAGCAAACCAGATTATGAGTAGTAATTACACTAGGGTAATTGCTGGAAAAATAGAACAATTTTCTCTTGAAAGGGCCATCCTTTGTAACAATTATCAAGGCAGCATTAATTGCATCTTCATTCTTTATACTTATAACTTAACTCTCTTAACAAAACTGAAAGGTCCACATAACCTGCTCCATTAAGTACGTAAATTAGGTCTCCTGATTATTGAATGGTGTTATTGAGATCAGAGTTTTGAATCATACAGAATAATTACAGAAGAGGATCAGAATTGTCTTCATTTCTAATCTTTGTGGAAATAACTTGACGAAGTTTATCAGGGTTTTTTTATCAAAGTTGTTAAACTGCCCTTTACAAGTAAGTTCCACTGCACAGCAAGCTGGTGAGGGGTCTGGAGCACAGGTCTTATGAGGAGCAGCTGAAGGAGCTGGGATTGTTCAGTCTAGAGAAGAGGAGGCTCAGGGGAGACCTTATTGCTCTCTATAACTACCTGAAGGGAGGTTGTAGTGAGCTGGGGGTCAGCCTCTTCTCTCGTGTGACTAGTGATAGGTCTAGAGGGAATGGCTTCAAGCTGCGCCAGGGAAGGTTCAGGCTGGACGTTAGGAAATACTACTACTCTAAAAGGGCGGTCAGGCACTGGAATGGGCTGCCCAGAGAGGTGGTGGAGTCACCGACCCGGGAGGTGTTCAAAGAACGTTTGGATGTTGTGATGAGGGACATGGTTTAGCGAGAACCATTGGTGATGGGTGAATGGTTGGACTGGATGATCCTGTGGGTCTTTTCCAACCTTAGTGATTCTATGATTCTAAGATTCTATGATTCTGAACAATAGAGAAAGCCAGGCCAAAAGCAGCGCTGTTTCATTTCTCTCTTCTTTTTGCCTTTAAATATTTTCATCATGATTCAGTTTCAAATGTGTAATCTCATGGCACTGCTTCGTGCCAGCAATTATGTCCATTGTTTCACAAGGTGCTAGGCTGTCACCTGCCAACCAGATGTGAAGATGTGATGGTGCCTGCAGCACACTCTGCAGTCCCAGCTCCTGGATCCTTCAGCCACTTCCCAGTCCTATTGCACAGCCATTCTGCAGCTTAGCAGCATCAGTTCCTCCACATTTATTTCACTCGTGACTCCACAGAAAGAGGCTGTTTCAACACCACACCTCCTACCCCCCTTGGTGACTTACCATTTAATAACTATATATGGATTGATTCAGGCTGTGGTGATGCTAGTTCTTATCATGTACTGGAAAAGCACTACACACCAATGGTAAATCCACTGAACAACTAAGATGCTAAATTGATTTCTTTCTTCTGGCTGTTCCTTCGTATCTATTGATGAACAGAGTTTGGACAATTTAATTTAGTTTATAATAAATCCTTTTATGCTGTAGTTGTGATAGGGCTTACTCTCTGGTAGCTAGAATCATTAAAGGATTTACTATTCTCCTTGACGTACAAAATCTTTGTTGAATGAGAGCTGAAACAACTCAGAAGCAAGTTTCTTCTGCTTGTAAATGATAAAAGAGCAAGGCCAAGATACAGCTGAATCACATTTCACATGTACAGATGTTTTCAGATTCCTCTTCACAATTCAGGGAAATGATAGGATCAGTAAAACCTTGTCACGGTTTTATGATTTCTGTTATCAGTCTTCTACATAAAACCCCAATAAACCTAAAGTTATATTTATTTTACCTACAGAAGAAAATGTCACAGTGTCCCCAACTATCAGTACATTCTTAGCCAAACATGCACTGGCTGCATGAGTTACTACAAACTTATTTTAGAATTGAAGTGGGAGATCAAACAGATGGAATTGGAAACACAAAAACTCTAAGTCAGGGGATGAACACAATGAACGTGCATTATAACCACCTTCTAGCAAAAGTACAGATACTTTCTTTGCTCTGTATGCATATTGTTATCAGAGTAGATGAAAATAGCCAGGAGTGCTGGCAGTCCTCAATTTCATTTAAATAATAATTAAATAAAAGAGTAGACGTTTTAAAAAGGTGTTGCATGCAGTCAAGCACATGTAAAATAAAGCATGTGTGGAAAAGCAAAGCAAAATCAGAACTGCAGAGGCACCTTCAAATGAGTTTAGCACCTGACTTCTGTATTGGGTGAAGAAGGGCTGAAAACAACACAACTCAGGTGATGAGGCTGCAGAGCAGCTTCCCCATCACGAACCCCTGCAGCATTCCCACTGCCAGCCTGGAAAGTGCCCTCAGGTGTAACACTACCCATTGGTTGGAAACACCGGCAATTTTGAGAGCTGTCTTCCATCCCTTCCTGTGACTGGGAAACTTGCACGAAGATCCAGGACTGGTTCCTATCAGACAGAGCACAAGGCTCAGCAGGCCGACAGGTGAGGAGAGGTGCAGCAAGGACTAAGAGCTGGTGCTCTGCCACACCACCTGGGAGCGCCAGGGGAAATCACTGAACTGCACTCTGAGCACTGCAGCAAATTCAGTGTCAGCTGAAGTGAGCAGTGCTCCATGCTATCCTGTATGCTTACTACACACTGCCATCTTACTTGTATCCAACTACCAGCTCAGCAGGAAAAGCGCAACAACCTAAGGACAACCTCATTCTTCACGCCTTACTGATAACTAAATAATATTGTTGGCTGTTTTGTTGGTTATTTTTTTTCAAAAAGTACTTTGTATTTCTGATGCCTAAAAATTAACTACTGTGGCTGTTCTTTTTCATGGAAGCTTGACCCAGACACTTCCTCAGATGCTAAACTTCATCTTAGGGAACATACTTGTGTTCTAGCTTTCCCAGGGATTGTACCTAACTCTGATTCATTGCTCCTTTGCCTTGATTTGTCCACCACGGTTATATTCTCCACAGTTCTAGTGGCATGCTTCTGTGTGTGATGTTCTGCTAGGCCCACGCTGCACGAAGCACATTTCTTATCCACTGCAACACCCCACATAGTTTAAAGAGTCTTAATGATTTTATACTACAACCATGTCCTTGGAAGCATCCAAAATCATTATTACTAACAGTTCTTTCACATTTGTTTATAACTTCTCAATACATATTCATAGCACAGTGCTCTTTGGGTTGATAAAAAGAGCAAATTAAATTACAGCTTATTTTCCAAATGATTGCAAAGCTCTTCTTAACATGCACAGATGGGTAACACAGCAAAATTTGGAGCTGTGCATCAGTGAGGCAGTTCCACAGGAAGAATGAGAAAGGATGTTAAGGAACGCACAAACTCACCTAGGAAGTTCTCTCAATTTTTCACAGGGATAATACAGCCAGATTCGTAGTACGTATAATATATTGACAGGGATATGAGGATGATGCTACACTGGCTCATCAGGACAATAGTCTGTCAGCTAATTTTGCTAAAAGTAAAAGCAATTTGAAAGCTTAAGGGGACAGAAATACCAGCACATACTTAGGTGTGAATGTGAGATCATTCTGCAGACTGAGTGCCAGTACTTACAGTTAAGGAGATGCAGGACGCGTTGATCCCACAGCTACAAGTCATGAGGTATGCTCCCGTGATAGAAAAAGCTCTGGAATATTTGCTGTGAATAAATGAATGCTTCTCTCTGGCACCTGAGTGATGTAACTGTTAGCTGCAGGAACAAGAAGTATAGTATAAACACTCAGCGTCCCAAATAAAAACTGAAAGCACGTGGTCAGGGATAGGGGGTTGGTAGACACAGATAGGAAATCACACCTGGCCTGAAGGTGTGACAATTTCATCTCTATTCCTTGTTGCTTAGGCTAGTTTTCAGTATTAGACTGCGTACAAAACCTCAAAAACATGAAAGCTGTCTGAAGCGTGCAAGTGAACTCATTGTATAATGACTAATATATGAATGATTCACATGACGACAAATCAACATGCTAATTCAGACCACATTACTGAAAGGGCTGAGAAAACAAAGAACAGAGAAGAGGCATAAACCATGGAGCAAAACTAAATGTCAGATTTCCAGAAGAATGAAAGCTGCTTCACCCTTCAATGAGGCATAAAAGCATGAGAAGTCGGATTTCCTTTTGCATAAAAAGAACCAAGTAATCCAATATAGCGTGTAACGAGGACTTATTACGCACAGCAGAGCTATGGCTGCCAGTTGTACATTCTGACCAAAGCATGCGAATAAAGAGGAGCCCGTGGTAAATGAGCTGAAGAATGTGAAGGAAAAAACCATTGCAACAATTGTGTGATAACCACATTGTAAGAAAGCAGCTGAATGAACAAGATAGCAGTTCTGTAAATTCATACGCAAGGGGTCTATAAGTGTGCTTGGAGAGAATTAAAAACAAAAAGGTATCTGGCAATTTAGAGATCGAAACTATTTTATGAGAACACGGGTATTTGTTTTCACAAGACTTTCATGAGATATTTGATAAATCCTTCATATGACTTGAGATCTGGACTACACAACCGTATGCATTGTTACGGTACAACACAGTAGGGAAATACGATATTTGTCAAAAACTGAGAAATAAAGTCAAGAAAAATAAGAGAAAATTCTGGTCCTTGTAAGTCCCATTTTCTGAAGGTAGAGTCATCTGAGATCCTCTTTCATATGCATCAACTCCACACACAGGATCAATGGTACTCCCCTGAGCTGACATTTGTTTATTTATCCTTGAGGGCAACAGTAGCATGGCTGCGTGCACTGCTGCCCAGGGATGTCATCCCTTCCCAGGATATTTACGTAGCTGTCAAATCATTCTGGTTATTCCCTTAATTGAGTGGGAGACAAAGGTGCCAGATAGATAAGCCAACTAAATTATTGAAAAATAAGGAAATAAAATTGGAAAGTGTACAATAGATCAACTTACAAAAACACTCACTAGTGTCTAGAGTAGCAGCTGCAGCAAGCAACAATAATGAAAGAAAAACGTATTGAGAGGTCTCTCTATGTTTATATTTTACATGTTTATGAATTCACTACAACAAAAAGCAGTCAAACAGGTAGACAGAACCAGCAGAGTCACAAAAGCTAAATCACAAGTAGCTAACAGAAATATCCTCTGATCTTGGTACAGATGTAAGAGTTCGGGGTGACGCAATGTACGCACCACAGGAGCTGCCAAGAGGTCCAGCAGAACATGCATTTACAGCCATCAGTGCTCACATATCCCTCATTACAGCACTTCTTCCCATGGCAACACACTCTTTGTTGTGCCAGTGTCTGGGGATGCCCTGTGAAGATTAAACCAGTTTTAAAAGGTATTTAAATAAAAGAATTAGTATTTATTTATACTTGCATTTATATTTGTGCTTTTCAGAATCATTTATAGACAGGTTGTGTTGATTTTTCAGTCAGTAACTCAACCAGCCAGTTGCTCTGGGAGCTCACTGCAATTAGCTTTTAGGAGTCTATCATTCCTCACAGACCATCTTGGAACAAACAAACAGAAATATTTGTATGCATTCATGCCTATGCTGTTGTGTACTAAAAATATAGCAGCTCACATAGAAATATCGAGCAAGTCAGGAAAACAAACCTTGGCTTTTATAATACTGTTCTGTTACAGTAACTTGTCAATTGTCAAAAGTGAAATTAATTACAATAATTGTTTATTTCTCTTACTTAAGCAACGTTCTTCTGCTCTAACTATAAAAAGTACTATTTATGTCCATAAAAATGGTGTTATGCTAAAGAAATAGTAATCCAAAGAGCTGGTCTTTAATAACGTTATTTCATTACACAACATGGCATCGATCCATTTACGCAGCCGGAGGTGTAGCAATTGTGAATTCAGTTCTTCTCATTTCCCTCGCTGCAAAGAACTTTGGTGCTCTGTGATGAGCTCATTTGTCCTCAGCCCTGCATTCACTGAACAGAACGGCAAAGCAGCGCCCATCGATTGTAACAACACGGAGGTATGAATCACACAGCTTTCCCATTTCTCCAAAGTGAGGCCCACTGGCAAATATTTAACTGCCAAGGGATTTTAAATATTTCATCCCGTGTCTATAGATTTACTGAAAGTACAGTAATCCCAGTTGGAAACAATTACAATTACTCACTGCAGTGCCCACATTTAGCTCAGCACAATTCTAGATGGATCTGCGGGCAATTTACTCGATGCATTCCAGTAGGGAAGGGCTCCGTAGGCATTCTGTAATGCCCAGAGTTCAGGGGACAAAAAGGTAATGCAAATAACATTAGTGAAACACAAACCTTGATGTACAAGCATTCACAATCTCAATGTAACCGCAATGTAATTCA
Source organism: Pavo muticus (assembly GCA_016647715.1). Taxonomy (NCBI): domain Eukaryota; kingdom Metazoa; phylum Chordata; class Aves; order Galliformes; family Phasianidae; genus Pavo; species Pavo muticus. The sequence goes on from JACDJE010000245.1 coordinate 1,072,119, forward strand.
GTTTCAGAAATACATGTATTTACTGAATAAAGTATGCTCTTTTCTTTCACAGCACTGTCACTCCAGCGGCCATCAGGGAATGTTCTTCCTCAAGTTCTTCACAGGGACGAAAAGATACAGAGCAAAAGCCTGGATGGATTTCAGATTGCACAGTACCAGCCGAGGGCTCTGCAGGCAAATTAGCTCTGATCAGTGTCAGGCAGGCCCAAAGCCAGTGGTGCCAAGACAGCCCCAGATCTATTTTTAAGCTCTCCTGAGGGCCCCATGTTCAAAGTTGCTGAAATACAGAAACCAGCAGCAACCGTGTAATCAATTTATGTGAAATCATTTGGAAATGATTAAGTCAGAGATTCAACAAGCTGGTATTAAAAGAAATGACTAAATCCTTCTCTTATTTTTATTGTTGAACAGAATTCGGACCACTGCAGCTAGTTATAATGGAATGGGTCTTACTAGCACCGTTTCAAGGGATACGCCAACTCCTAGTAGCTCTTGGCTCTGCTCATTCCACATCTGCCTTCGCAGTTACTAATTCATTAATTCTCCCCTAATCTTCCCAGTTACATTCCCACAGACCGCAGTCAGACAGACTGCCAGAAGAAACGGCACTTGGCCTTGTGGAAAGAACACGGCATGTGCACAAGGAGGTCACTCTCCTCACTCACCATCCCATAACAGAGGCAGATTTTGGCCATGGCCAAAAGGAATTTACTACAAATACCTGGGATACGTTTCCTCAGCCAAAAGAAAAGGATGTCATGTGATAGTGGCAGCCGTACGGAGCAGCATCCCAGCCTTCATCACACACGCATTTGCAGTTATTGTGATTAAGGACACACAGTTCTTACACTTTAAATGACGTTCTATTAAGAAAAGAAAAAAGCAATAATTTTAGAATGCAACTAATATAGATGACTGTACAAAAATTGGGTTTGGGCTGCTTAAAAGTTATGGAAATAATGGGTTATGGGTATGCTGCTCAATTAAGATAAAGCATAGCTATTATATAAAGACAAACCAAATGACCACGAGAAGCACTCAATGAAAGAGCGTAGCCCATTTCAAAGGGGAAAACATGTTTATTTTGGTGATTAATTCTGTTCTGCATGAAAATGCAAATTAAAATGTTAATTAAGGGAAAAATGCACAACAAAAAGAAGGTGTAGTACTGAAAGAAACAGCCTCTAAGGGCTTGCCAGACAGAACCGACTTCCGTGTGACTGGGCGATAGTTATGTTACTGACAGCAAAGGTGCTAACAGAGAAGCAGGATATGTAGCCATATCATTTCTAAAACTCAGAACCAAGATTAATTGATTAGTTCACATCAGACTTTTTCACAAAAAAATACATGAACGGAAATCGGTAATTAGAGAAACTATCATTCATTATTTCTGGGCTGTGATGTTCTAGTAAGTTAATTCAGGGAGAAACATCAAATGACATTACAGGTACAAGAGGTTTTATTTACTCTTACCATGCTTTCAACCATTAAACTGTGCTACCACAGGAGAAAAAGAGCAGTATTTTTATGTATATAGCATATATATTAAAAAGCCATTTGTTTAAAAAGTCATCCAGAAACAATAGCAACTCAGCAGTTATGTCATACAAAACGTTATTCAGATGAGACTTCTCAAATACTTGTGTTAAAATATTATCCAGAGGTTTTCAGAAAAACTCAGCACTCAATAGTTTCCACTGACAATAATGAGAGCTCAGCACACGCTTTGGCAGGAATCACATGAAGGTTAATTGTGTTCAGTCATATGTAAGTAAAGAAAAAGTACCAATAGTGCAGCAGATAAGGACAGACCTTGCTGTTTTGATGCCAGTGTGCTGTTAATAACACGAGAAAAAGTCTACGCACATAGCCTGGGTTGATTCATCTTTTCCTCCCTTTATTATGAATCAGATTCTTTGTTATCATTTATTGAATGAAAACCCGACTGCAGCACAGTCAGTGGGAGTTGTGCCACTGACGTCAGCGAGATCAATTCTCGATTACCTCACTAACATTAATAATAACCTTACATATTTAAACAAGGATCTTAGACTAGCTACAATTGCTTGAAGGGAAGAAAAGACCTGTTGCAACGAGGAAAAAAAGACATTTCCCTGGATCGCAGCATTTTGGCTCCATTTTGCAGGAGCTGGGCACACAGCTCATTATTTTCTAGCTAACCTGTCTCCTTCCTTGAAGAGCCTTGCTTTTCACTCCAACTGGAATACACACAGGCTTTCAAAAATGTAATTTTTTTTTCTATTCAGCTGTAAATAATTACAAGCTGGGTTACTGGAGAATGGAACAACAGCACAGGTCCTAAATGACAAGAAGCTAAATTGCATTACTGCCCTCTGTTGTGTTTTCTGTCATTTAAGTGATGCTCTGTGGGATGTCCATTTCTAAGGTTCCAGACCAGTTTTACCTCTATAAAGGTTTGAGCTGTGAATATCAATGGCAGAATGAATACAGGTGAGGAGCTGATGTGCTGGGTGGTAGGGGGCAAGCCTCTTCCTTCTCAATAGAACACTTAATGCCACTGCTTACCTTGTAAGAACTGACAGTTAAAAATCTTACAGCAGTCCTACAAGCAACACATATAATTTCTGCAAATTAGTTATAAATGAAGAAAACATTCATCCCAACAAAGTAATAACTAGAGAATGTCTTTTCTTTCTGCTACACAGACTGCAGTATCCCAAACAGTTCTTCCTGACTCCAAAGTTCAGAGCTGATGATTTACACTCTGGCAGATCCTTTCATGACACATGCATCACATCACATTATATAGGCATGACACTGTAACGGTGTGTGCCTGTCAAAGCACAACACTTTGCAAAGCAGCATGTCAGGGAATAGGAAAGGGCAGTCTTGCAAACTGGGGTTAACAGGCGATGTGGTTTCACTCAACGTTTTCATCAAATCTTTTCACTCAAATCTTTGTGAATAATGTGCAGGCAGCAATGTCAGCCCTTGCAGACAAACAGCAAAAATATCTTCCCCTAAGCCTACAGTCACCGCTACAATAAACAGCCACTAAACATTTGACGGCCTTTAATATTTCCCTTCTTTAGGCAACTGTCCCTATGATACAGATGTCTCCAATATGCACATCTGCCTGCAGGAGTCACTTCACTTCTTCCTGCCCACAGACGTGGAGAAATGAAAAATTAAATTTGATCACGTCTGTATGTGAGAGCTCAAGACCCCAGGCTGGAAATCACTGGAGGCTGGCAGAGCATTCTGGCAAAATATCACTGCACGTTTGCCCTGTGCTTATGTTCTACCCTAGACATGCGCTGCTAGCCACAGCTACAGAAAAACCATGGGGCTAGATGCACCTTTGGTCTTCAATTTGCATAAGAAAATAATTATACTTTAGGTGATACTCAGGATACTCAACTTCATTTTGACAGTAGCCCAGAATCCCTGTGACTATGACAAAATGCACAGTAAATACTGCTCCAAAGAGGGCTGCTGCAGATAGCTGTTAAGCCAGGTGCTGATCCTGGATGTTAGGCCAGCACTTTGTGCTTGGGGCTGCAAAAGCTCCATCCCAGCAACAACTCTATGCTCCATATGTGCCAGTGACTCCATTTACTCCTATCGGCTTCTGTGTGGGCCAAAACCTGCCTGAAGGTACACCTGCTGGGCTGGGATGTGCTGTACTGACGGGTTTAGAGCCTCCTGACCTCAGATGTGAAGACAGACTCTGCCTTTGTTGTACGTTCTGAATGACTGCACTGAACCTAATTCACCTGCCCAATGGGGGGGGGGGGGGGGGGCTTGGCCTTTGACTTTCAGAGATGTCTCAGAAAGTTCTGTCACCTCCTGCGTCAGCAGCGGCCTGAGGGAGAACACGGGGCTCCCGCACAGCCTTCCCTCAGAAAAGCCAAAAATAAAAAGGGAGTGAGGAGAGGTGGGGAGGCCTGGGCACAGGGGGTAGCACACACACCTCATGTCAGACATCTGGCCAGCGTTCACACAGCACGGGAGAAAAAGGGAACAGTGAGTGAGCAGATAAAGATTTAGAGACAGGAAGCAAAGACATTTGAGAGAGGAATTCTCTCCGCTCTGTAGGAACAAAACAAAAATCCTTGTTGCAGTTCCCTGGGAATCTGGATGACCAACCAACAGACCCGCAGGCTGCGCTGCCCAGAGTGCCACAGGCAGCTGCCGTGACCCGGCAGAAAGATCGGGCAGCAGGAGCCCGGCTGCATTAGTACACGTCACATACGTACACGCGTGTCATTTCACACACATCGATCGTTCTGCTTCTCTCTGCCGCCCGTCACGGAACACACAGCCGCGGCGCCGCCCGCTCCCCCACAGCCCCACGCGCCCTTCCCGCCGCTCCGAGCGGCGGTAAAAAAAACGGCGGCCGCGCGCAAAAGGCAGATTTCCACAGTGTAGGCACCGCTGGGATTCGAACCCAGGATCTCCTGTTTACTAGACAGGCGCTTTAACCAACTAAGCCACGGCGCCGGGCGATGGCAATTTTTGCTCCGCGGGCTCAATACATCGACCCAGCAGCGACCTGGCTCCTGACTGACCGCCTGCTGCCGCAGGGAAAAATCTCCCTACCAAAACATACCTCTATTCCAGAGTTGAACTGCATTCCTGGTTTAGCTATCCTCCGTCTTTTAAGAGCCTCTTGGAAAGAAGTGTTGAAAAGGCTGAAAATACTGTTTTTAGGAACAAGGCTTCTAGACGTTTTGAAACACTAAATATTTTATTAATTGATACTCGCACATACACTAAATAGATGTAATCCTTAGGTTGCTCCCAAGAATACCGTGCTCCTGGCTGGATGGACCCTTATGAGACAGAACTGGTTTGTGCTGAATTGTGTCAGCATGAACTACAGCTTATCCTCACGGCTGGAAGTTGTTGCACAGCAGTTTTGTAGGAGTATGGCAGCAAGAGGGAAAACAAGTTCATGGTCTGATTCATCGTTTTACTTACAAAACTCCTGATGTCATCTGAAAGCAAAGATTCTGTATGTGCCATAGTACAGAAGAATTGTTTATCTAAGAAATGGAAGGAAACTTGACAATAATTTATAATTCACACATATTTGTTAATAAACTGAGCTTGGAACTATTGTATTCATTTAAAATTGTTTAAAATTTACCAACAGGCAAGTAAATAATTTTGTTCTCTAGTACCATACTATATAGACTTCAACGGCTGGCCAGGTTCAGTCTTCACATGACGAGGCACAGCTGCTCAGGGGATTAGCGAAGTGTAGAATCACAGAATTGTCTGAGTTGGAAGGGACCCTTAAAGGCCATCTGGTCCAACTCTCCTACAGTGAACAGGGACACCTACAGCTACATCGGGTGCTCAGAGCCTGGGTGTCTCCAGGGATGGGGCATTCACCACCACTCTGGGCAAACTGTTCTAGTGCTTCACCACCCTTATCTGAATCTTTCTTCTATATATCCAGTCTAAATCTCTCCTCTCTTAGTTTGCAACCATTTGCCCTTGTCCTGTCACAACAGACCCTGCTCAGCAGCGTAGTTTATCATTCCTCATACAGAATACTGTGGCAGCACAAGATTAAACATTCAGCTTTATATGTGCAGTACATGAAGGAGTACAGACATTCCATTTATACTTACATATGTTAACATCCAAAGACTGCCAGATGAATTTAAAGATCAGGAGGGATGGAAGGTGGCAATGGCAAAATATTTCTTGCTGGAGAAGACAGACGACAGAATACACACTTGGATGTCACTTCAAAGTCACCGTGCTGCAGGCTTAAGAAAGGTCTTTCACATTCTTCACACTGGTATAAATACAATAAAATGGTAGTTTGGTTAATCATGCAATAGATGTGCATTATTTCACTCATACAGTGCAGCTCTGCATACACATGTAGCTAGGCCAGATTTCTGAGATACACTGGCTGTGTGTAGATGTCATAAATTTGACACAGATAGTGCTGCTCATAATTCACTCCTATGACAAATGTTTTCTTTCTGAATAAAGTCACACTTGATGTGCACTCTGATATTTTTTTCCCATTAATGCAGAATCATGCCTTATTTTTGGGTAGCCTGATGGTATCCAGTTCTTAACTGTTCTGTCTTGGTGGCAGCCACTATATGATTTTTGTATCTTTTTGTATCGTTTTTCAAATCTGATCATAATCTGATTAATAATTTTGATTAGTGGGCATATGTAGAAAGGAAAATGAAAAAAAGATAGGAAAGCTGATATAGATAGATAGATAGACAGATAGATAGATAGACAGATAGATAGATAGATAGTAATTTTGGATGGAATATTAACCCAGTGTAGTGAGGATGAAGAAGTTTTGCTGCTGGCCACACGCATGAAGTTTACTCCATTTCTAATGGACTCTATACAGCATTAATTTCAAATTCAATAGAGCATATTTACAGAAAAGTTAATGACATATTTTACTAATTGTTTGACGCACCTTTGCACATGAATTGGTGTTCCTACCACAACCAATTTTAAAAGAGAATTGTTACTGCTACATTCCACTCCCCCAAAAAAGACGTGCAGATCTTCACAAAGAAAGAACAACCCATTAGTGCTTTCAACTAGCAAATCTCAAGCTTCCCTTTAAAATTCAAATTTTGTTCCTGGATAAAGGATGAGGTGTGGTTAGGAAATAAATTGATACAACCTGAGCAATTTTTGAGCCTTTTTCTTTTCTGCTTTCTATCACTGAAGGTATCCGATCCATCTTTTCAACATTCCACAGTCTCAAAGTAGAATCCTGAGAAACAAAAGCAATCATTTTGATGCGTTTGTGTGTCACCAAAACAGTGATTTACATGATTTCCGAGAAGATGAGCTCTCATTTCTTTAGATGAGTCTCTCAACAGGAGAGTGCTAAACCTTCTCACCTTTAAGAATCACCTCTCTCAGTTTAAGCATCATATCTTTGGAAACAACCTGTAGCAATCTTAAAGCTGCATGGGCGTTTTAAGATAACAAAAAATAAACATAGTCATCAAATTCTTTTTAAGATGTTCTATAATTACTTGATGTAGATGCTGATCAGAACATAGAAGTTTTATGAGCAATTGCATTATTGTTAAATGTCATTAAGCAAAACCTGTCACAAAGGGATGAAATCTTCACATCCATTTATAATTTAGCTTTTGAAACCGCATCAGGAACATGGTGATCACCTTTGAGGCTGAAAGAATCCACTTCTTGCTTTCACTAATTGCAACATCTGTCACCCAATCCCAGTGGCCCTGCAGTAAAGCAAAATCTAACTTTAAGCCAAGGTAAAAAAACAACCAAACATGTAATTACTTTTCTAATAATAAAAACTACTGCCTATACCGTGCACTCCTTCTGAAATGCAAAAGGAAATTTTTTATCTAGACTCCTCATGGTCAGCCAGGAAAGGACATTGCTAGAAAGCTCGTGTTTTCTCACGTATACCTGAAAGCAGTTGCTGTTACATGCCCTGGGAGGCAGCCCACCAGCAGCAGCAGCCAGAGGCACTGCACTGTCAGTTAGCATGAAGGTAAGCTCCACTGAAAGACTTTTTGCTACTTTTTAAACAGTGTACTAAGGATCTGTAAAGAGAGAGAGCTGATTCCTAATACTCATTACTTTAATAAACAAACAAACAAACAAACAAGTAAAAAGAGCTGCTTAGCATGCAGTAACAGAGGGAAAAGCTCTGGGAACAGACAGCAGCTTCCCCCCATTTAAAGGCAGGGAACCCAATGCTGAAAGCAGGCCAGGTCCAGCAGCTGTATCAGATACCCTCCTTCTGACAACAGCAGCACTGCTGATTTGCAGTAAACAGCGCTGAGTTGGCATAAGAACAGAGGCAGTCTGAAGTCTAAAATGACGCGCTTACTCCAGTGACGTAGGTTATATAAACATGAATGGAATCAACAGATAAAATTCCTAAGGTTTAGGCAGATGTGGTGTCATTTTATATGATTAACACCACGTTCAATAAATTAATGATAAAAGATGAACAATTGTGTATTTTCCAAGCAAAGAGAAAAAGCCAAACATGCATACATAAAACTTAAGTAGTTTTTTTACAGCAGAATCTTTGAAATGTTTTTAAATTTAGTTATGAGCACCAAGGAACAGGAATTCTCCATAGTTACAAAGACATTAACGTTTAAACAGATGCCTTTGTGTTTAATGGGAAACTGAGTTACTTACAGTGATTGCTGTGAACTGGGATATCTGCAGTAATTGCATTGTGCAAAGCACCAGTGGTGTGGAGAACGTGTGCTGCTGTTGTTCAAAAGGTTTAACCTGCACAGTTCCAACTCAGGAGGGTATGTAAGCTTACTTGTAAGGAAATCAGCATGAGGCCCAAGCTTATAAGCTCCCCCAGATAAAGATACTATCTTGGATGCAGACGGCAGTGGAAAGTTATTTTTAAGCTCAAAAGGCTTTGAAGGAAAGCTGTATTTTCTGACATAGTCCAGGTGGGCTTTTTCATGAGTGTTTTAGCTAAGCCTTCAGGACTGCATGCAGTAACTCAGGGAAAAAAAAAAAATCAGATTTGCAGAGGACAGGAAAGAAGCAAGGCTGCAAATCTGTATTCTGACATAATTGCCTGACTTCTGTGAAATTAACATTTGCAAAATGTATACACAAAGTTATGAACAGTGTTGATCCATATCATAGAATCATATCCCATAGTTAGCTGGAGTCTCATGTTTATAACTGACCTGATAGAGGTAGTCTCTTTGCAACTAATTGCATAAGAATATATTGTTCTAACAAATTACATCACACAAATTCAGCGTGTATTCCTGCCTGTATCTGGGCAAGGATACTGGATAACAGTAAATACAATGCTTTTAAAGGAGCACACACTTTACACCTTCTCATCAAACTACTGACCACATAAAACCGCAGTACCTTTAAGCTTAACTTCTTATATCCTGCATCTGTTTCCCATATGGCTACAGCGTTGTCATATCCACCAGATACTACAAGTGATACTGAAATATGAAATCAGAATATTTACTGTATCTTTGCTTTGACACACAGACTAATAAGAGACTCCTTCTAGCACTGTGTCAGACTTGGTTAATAGAATGTAAATAATATGTAAATAATGAGCTATTAGTCATGCCTTGACAAGATGCTAGAAGTTCCTTTTGGCTATTTATTGCTAATGTTCTTGGTTTTATAAATAGTAAGCATAAGTTTACATAATAGTAATGTAATAGTAAACAGTAATAGTAATAGTAAATATAGTGATATTAGTGAAGAAGTGAAGTTGCAAAAGGGAACAGCTAATTAGGCCAAAACGTAGAGAAACTCATATCAGCCCATTCCAGTGAAGAGAATCTGTTCCAGTACAATGGCAGTTTGCAATAATACAAATTTCATGCTTGTAGAGGGGCTGCTAGCCTGTCATCAGCTGTCATCAGCTTCAATTTACATGGAGATCATTTTCTTATAATTAAATATGCTATCTTGGAAATGACAAATTACTTACACGATTGGAGTGGTCACTTGTGGCTCACCTGTTATGTCACATACACAGATACTGAGTTACACCATGTGCTGGTATTAAGATAACTCACCATCTTGGCTAAAACGACAGGAACTAACAGAACCCTCATGTCCCTGGTTCAGGGTAACAGGTCCACGACTCCGAAATTCTCCTGTCTTTATATCCCATATTTTTAAGCTCTTGTCCCAGGATGCTGTGCACAAGTAACGACCATCAGATGTAAAGCAGCAATCTGAGATAGCATTGCTGTGTCCCCTGAAACATGAAAACACCCCAACAGTGATGTTTTGTAACCATTATCAAGCTCTCAGTGAGCCTCCTGCAGCACTGAGCACTTTCTCCATGCAGTAGAGCACCATAAACACGTCCTGAATGTTAACTGTATGGATAGTTCTGGAAAGCCTTTGGAGCTACTCACAGCCCTGCAGCCTGCACGGGTGTGGGCCCCTTGCAGGGTGAGCCATTGGCCGGAGTGAACCCTAGCACTGAGTGAGCAATGACATTGCTTTGCAGCTACAGAACAACCACACTTCTTTAAAAGCAAGTTACCAAAAAAGTCATGTGAATTTGCATTCTAATATTCAGAGGGAAGAGATGAATCCATTTATATTAAAGCCTATAAAAGGAATCTGGAAGCTCTGGAACAGGCTGAGAACTCTGGGGCTTCCTGCAGCCTGCACCAGGGGAGGGATCATGAGCATCTCTTACAGGAAACAACACTGTCGTCACTGTGATTTAAAAGAAATATTATTACAATGCTCCAGATTGAATTTCCCATCCAAACTAATTCCTAATCCCTCAACAGACCATTTTATTACTGTTTAAAGGCACTCTCTGTTTATTGTTGTTATATTTCAAAGCTAAATTTGTTGAGTTTATTTAAAGCTACTGCTATTTTAACTGCTCACTTGATATCTATTGTATAATTTATTCTTAAAAATGATAACAATGCCCTACATTGACCTAATTTTTAAATGTAATACTTATTTCAGTGAGAGATGTAAGGGTTTAGCACAGGGAGCTGTAGGAGCCCACAAAGAGCACAGCTGCTGGTACTGGGCATGACATTCTCCAAAAGTAATGCCTTTTATGGTGTCAGCCCACAACATCAGAGGTAGATATTGATGGTATGGCACTAGAGGTTGAACCTTTCCACCAATATTGTTGCCGTGTGACAGATGGCAGCAGAGGGACAGTCCGACAAAATGGCATCTGACATAGAAATGCACATGAAGCAGAGGCATGTCATTGAATTCCTCCATGTGGAAAAAATGGCACCCACTGGCATTCACTGGCACTTGCTGAACACTGATGGAGACTGAACAGTGGGTGTGAGCACAGCGAGGCAGTGGATGGTGCATTCCAGCATCGTGACAGTGACAGTGGGTCACCTCCACTGGTGCAGATTTCTATGAGCGTGGTGTGCAAGCTCTTGTTCATCGCTGGTGAAAATGCACATCTGATGATGGTGCCATGCTGCAAAATAGTGTTTTGTAGCTGAAAAATTATAAATTTATTTTAAAAATTTACAAATTTATAATTTTTTAGAACAATGAGTGTATCTGTGCTCTTTTGCTATAGTTTCCATGGAATTAAATAGGAGGCATTACTTTTGTAGCAAAAAATCACCTGGAAAAACTGTACCCGAAGTCAGAGTGACCACAACTGGTTCGCTGTGAAAATATTAGTACATATTGAGCTGGGGTCCAGAGCATCTGTCCTGGACCCAGTCCTGTCTCATACTGCCCTTAACAACATAGATAACGAGAGATGAAAAGAAGCCAAAAAGGGAAGCCAAAGATGGTCTACGATTATACAGGAAAAATTATTAAAATTCAAAATGACCATTGTATTATTTCTCCTTCACTACATAATGTTTTTAAAGACTTCTTTATTCTACGTAATATTTTATCTTCTCACTTGTCAATGATTATAAATTCTTCCTAATTAGTAGGAATTACACCAGTAAGTTTATACTTTAGCACCATATTGCATATGCTTCTTCCAATGCATATAAAAGGACCTAGGAGCTCTAAAAACTAGCACAAAAATGCTGCCAAAATGCAACTTTTCAACTATTTACAGCAGGAAGCTTGAGTGGAAATTTTCATTCATGCATTCCACATATATCATTTACTTACATATAACTTAATTTGGTTCAACAATTACAGTTAATTTTCTCCAGTACAAATCTTACCATAACTCTCCCTGATAATTGTCAAGGATGCAAACAATACCATGCATAATTAACTATAGCATTATTTCTTACTCTTTAATTGCAATTGAGGTGGATCGAGCTACCATATCCCACAGCTTTATAGTCTTATCGTATGATACTGAAGTCACTCTCTGCTTATCAGGATCAAAACAGCATCTTGTGATTGTACTCCTGTGATGCCCTACGGAAAACACACCAAGAGGAACTATTGTAAAGCTGCTTCCCAGCTTTGAATCATTAGCTCTCCATCTCAGTGCACAGATCTGAAAGGCAGAACTACCCACAGCAGCTATGCACCAGTCTATCTCCAAAACACTGACATTTATCAAGGAAGGGCATCTGAACTGAACTGAGTTCATTATTATTATTATTATTATTATTATTATTAAGAAATAAAAGAATTCAAGAACTGAATAAACAAGATTTAAAAGTCATAAATCTTACCTTGGACACATGCCACCTCTGTTGCACTTACTGCATCAAAAACAGATATGGCATTGCCTTTATCTGAGCCAGATACCACATATTTGCCATCACAGGAAATATTACATGAAGTTACGATGCCTTCATGTTCTATTGTCCACTAAAGAGAAAATAAAGGGTTTTGGAAACAAGCTTGAGGGTTAGAGATAAGACTCTTTAACAGCACTTGCTTTAATCTCTAAGTAGGCTCAGAAGAAAGGGGTTTGGTATTACTTCATTTTGGTGAAAGGTGATAGAAGTATTTATATCCAATTCTATTTTTTAAATAGAAGTTTAAAATTAGACAGGGATATCCCATTCAAATCCTAAAACGTTAATTCAATCAGGCTAACATATCTTCTGAGACAGATTATTATTATTACAGACGTTTTCATCTGAAATAACTGAGACATCTTCATCATCAAGGGACTTAACGTGATCAAACAATTAATCAGATCAAAACCCAGACTAAAAATCAAGCCTGCCTACCCTGACTGTAGTGCATTGTGCAAAGAAAGAATGCTTTTGTTTTCTTCTGATTTGCCAGTAACTAAGGAACGCATCTGAATTTTACAGTTACACCTTCTTGAGGATGCACTCAAAAGGATACATACAAGCACTTTTCCCGTTTCCATATCCCAAGTCTTGACAGTGTTATCATAGGATGATGTTACCACTCTAAAAATGACCATGAAAACAGCACTCAGTGTTTTCACTCAAGAGAAGATATGTGAAAATAAATGCTAACTTTTAATTCTGACAATGATTTGACATCCTCACACTCGTTAATTTAAAAAAAGATTTGTAAACACTGCAGCAAAAATTGCCTTTTGCAGTTTAAAATATGTAATTATTTATTTTTCAAATATAAACTAACAATAAATGTCATGTATGCAATTTTCAGACGCTGCTCTGCACAAACACAAACCCACATTACACAGCAAAGCTAATCGATGACAAGTGGCAGGTTTCCATGAATGAGGAGGTCACCAAGTTTGCCCTCACGCTGTTTTATTAGGATATTTCCAAGTATCTAAAATAACATTTCTATGGAATGTCACAGTATAGGACAAATGTTTTTAGTTCCATTGTGGCTTTTTTCAGTTTCTGATCAAGTTCACAAAAAGTCACTTTCACAAATTTTGCCCAAGAAACGTTATGCAAACTAAAAATATATTCTCAAATCTTCTATTCTTTTCATTCTGCGTACGTTTCCTTCACTTGCATGACCTCTGCTCCTAAATAGAAACACTTAGCACAAGAGGTAACAAGAAGATAATGAACTGGTGGCATTTTTGGTTGGGAGGCAGCAGGCAGAGTGGCACATATACAATCCAGTGATCAAAAAGTGATCAGTCAACTCTTTGTCAAAAATTGATTTAAACTACAAATTAATGATAAAATATAGCAGAAATAGTACCCCTGGAGGCAACACATGACCTACTCAACCAAATGTTAATGCATGCTGCAGTTGTTTTAATTATTATGCCCTGAGATTGACACTAGATAAGATGCATTTCTTCTTAAATTGACATTACAGGCTTAATGGAAAGGATATGGAATATTAATAAACAATACAAAACTTTTATGACCATATAAATCTCATTGGCAGATGAACCCCCGTGCCTTGGCTTCAGTGTTGTTCTTCTATGCAATACCTGTTTACATGCTCCTTTCAGAACATAAACTATAGACTTCCAGCCACAAATAACCCCCAAGAAGTAATTTCTTTGCCCTGAAAAGGTCATGACTTGGACTGTTCCTTCGGTGGCCACCAAATGAAAACCAAAAGATTTAAGCACTGCTGTACAAACTGTAGGTGAAATCAACTGGAGATGAAGGAGTCTGGCAGTGAACAGGCTGCCAGACAAAGATAAAGGGATAATGAGCAGAAAATTAAGCAAAAGAAGTTTCACCTTGATGAACTAGAAAACCATAGGAACAACTGAAAAAGTAACTGTTTTGTTCTACATTTGTCCAATGTTTTCCACATGCAACCACACTTAACCTTGAAAATTACATTAATTGTAACTTTTTTTTTTTTAATAAATTGTGATAGAAAATAGTCACCTTCTGTCATCAGGACTCAAGTTGCATTCAGAAACTGGGGCTGTGTGTTCTTCAAAAATTTGAACAGGAAATCCTTTGGCAACATCCTTGAATAAATCCAGAGTTTGATTGGGAAGTGCTTTTTTTGTGAAAAAAAATACACAGAACCACAAAACCGAAGCAAAACAAAGTTTGTGAAATAAGATTAGCCTGACATGAGTTATCTAATCTAAAAATACAAATGAAAGCTTATTTCTGTGTATCCCAAAAGTCAACTGTGAATGTCGTGTTCAAATCACTGACAGCCATTCTCATCAATACTGTCCACCCAAGTGTTTCTAGTGTTTCACGAGCCTGCCTCCACACCAGCCTGGTCCAGGCACTGGTGCCAGGACTTTTTGTTCTGTTTGTACAGAACCAACCAGAGGTTCATTGTTGGGCTCCTGTGTACTGCAGTGATACAGATGAAGACTGAAACCGCAAAAAAGGCCAACATCCATCACACTGACCAACATTTCCTTCCTTGCACATTTGTACTCTGCCATGTTCCTCCATGAGGAGGCAACTTCAGATTCTTTATAAAATTATTTCACCTATCATATTAAGACATTACCATAACAGATGTTGGTTTGTTTTTTAATTTGTTGTTGTGTTCACAACATACCCAGAGCTTCACTGTTCTGTCGTAAGAGCATGAAAGTATTTTTGAGTCTTCAGAGCAAAAATGGCAGGAGCTCACAATATCGCTGTGCCCTCTTAGAATTTTAAATTGAATCTGTAAGCAAACAGAGCAAAGTTTAGGAAATCTTCTCCTGGAAACCCTTGGGGCAGCCATGCCCACACAGTGGAGCACAATGCAGCAGCAGAGCTCTGTGAGGAGGCCACGTCCTGCTCCAGCACCAGGCTGCAGCTGCTTGAGATGGTCACCGCCTGGTGGACAAAGAAAGGCTGGTGGATTTGATTCTTATTTTCTGGAGAGAAAGGGCTGGGTTGTTTTCTTTTATTTATTTTTCCCAGTTTCTCTCAAGCAAAGTAATATTTATTTTTAAATCTCAGGAAGTCTCTCTCTCATCTTTCAAAAACCTTTCTGTTCCGGTGATTCTGGCCCATGGAGAGGCAGTGCCAAAGGCCCTTGGGCTGTGCTGTTTAGCCATGACCACTATGAGTTGTGTGAGACATACTCTGAGGAATGCCCTTCTTCAGTCACTGAGTGCCCACCACAAGTCTGTGTGAACTAAGCCACCAAAAAGCCCACCTGCCCTGAGTGTTAGTGCTGAGCTTTCAGGAGCCCTGCACCAGCACTCTGCCAGCGCTCCCTTCCTCCCAGCAGCCCCGCTTCCCCTCCCCAGCCCACCTCCGCCATTGGCTCCTGGTCCCCCCAGCGTCCCTTGGCTGGGGATCTCTCGGGCTGGGCCTTGGGAAGTGGCTCTATGGCCAAAGGGTCCCCACGGCTGCCCCCTGCCGCCATGCTGCCCACGTCACCTCAGCCTGCCCAGTGGCGGGAACACAGCCCTGAGGCCTGGCTGCACGGCGTAGGTTTGCTCTGTCACAGCCACACTGGCACAACACAGGGTCCGTTTTTTATCTTCCTTGCAGCAGAGGCAACCTCAAGGCTTTAGATGTTTTCTCTGCCATCCCCAGGTGTTCTTTTTGGCTTTATTTTAAAAACCACACATTCTGCAATTCAACGCACAGCTATTAACCACCTTGCTCTAATCAAGAGCTGTCACAAAGCTGCAGATACTGAAAGATACATCTGGAGTCAGACACGAAAGAACTACTATCTACAATAGAGGATTTCAGTTAAGGTTTTTGTTCGTAAGTTTAGACAAGGTTGTTTTGGAGTCCCTGTGCACCTGGAAGGTGAGGGGCTGTGGGTCTACTCAACAGCTTGCTGGTTTGTAGCTTACATTAATACTGCAAGCTGACAGGTACTTTCTAAATGTTATTTAGAAAGTACCTGCATGAAATAATAGTGCTTTCATTGCAAATACATATAATTGCTGGATAATGCAGATTTTAATTATAGTACTAATGTATTAAGGCTAATACAGCCTTAATTTCTGTAAAACTGACAGCTTATTGGTATAGGTCTGCTATGACAAATGCTATACGTACTTGGGAGATGTTCCAACTCCAGTTACAGCCAGATGCTGGGAAAATGCAACCTGAATTTCTGCATTAGAAATGTTAGAAGCAATACAAAATACACACACCCAATACATATTTTACATTACTTCAGTTTTTAAGTCCCTAACTTAATTCTGACAAATGTTTGCACTTCAAAGTGAAGGGAAGAGAGAACGGTTGGAAAGGACCTTCAAAGATGATCGAGTCCAACCACCTGACCTCTTCAGGGCTAACCAAGATTTAAGGCATACTACTGAGGGCACTGTTTCTGGAACACTGGCAGACACAAGGAATCAGCCACCTCACTAGGTGCTGCCTGTGTTTTACCACCCTTGTGGCAAATAAATTTCTCCTAATGTCTTGTGTAAAGCTGCCCGGAGCAGCTTTGTGCCATTCCCATGCTTCTTGAGAGGTTTAAGGTTTTAGAAGTCTGAGGTTATGACTTACTGTACAAAAATGATTTGTAATACTTGGTTTATTAAAATATCTTGCTTCATGTTAATTAAAACAGAACCTGCAGTATTTCACATTATGCTGCACAGAGGAGGTCTTTTTCAACATTCCACAATCATTACATTTTAATCCTATGAAACATCACAAAATAAACATATAAACATTTACTTTCAAACAAATTCAATATGAATACATTATCTACAATGCTTCGAAGTATATATATACATGACTGATCTACCATCATGGAGGAGATCAGAAGTTTGAGATCTAAAAAAATCACACAGCAACGAAGAAAGATGCCTCTTCAATACTGAAGTTGTTTCAATCTAAAAGGAAAAAAAAGAGGATAGACTAAATAGTCACATACATCATTAAGAATATTGAATTACTTGAGCACTTTCTTAAACCTTAAATTAAGATCAACGACTTTGGATAAAAGCACTTTATCTCAGTGCTCAGCAAACACAAAGACTTCCAAACTATCAGCTTGTACAACGAAGTCAAACTATTCTGTGTAAAATGCATGCAAACATGTTTTGGCTATTTACATAATCAAAAGTAGTACCTTGTTTTTTAATATAAAAAGACAAATACATAACTGAAGCTCAGCTCCAAAAAAAATGGAAAACAGACTCCTTTGGAATGCCGTTCCTGTTGGTACGTTCCCACTCCACAAAATAGCTAGACCACAGTAATTTTGCCAGGACAGCTGGATGCAATACCTCAGCCAACACACTGAGACCTCTCTGCCTGCTAATAAGAGAGGCTCAGCACAATCCAACGCAGTGACAGTTCCACATGGGATGACAGAGGCTTAAGATGACTATGATCTGAACCAGACGCAGTTAGTTTTAATTGCATTTCAAGTGTGGAGCAGAACAAAGTTTCAAATTGTTCTTTTCTTATTTTCACATCCCAGGTAGCACTATGTTCAAGTCTCTCTATTTTCTCTATTTATAGAAACAACAGCAGTTGAGATTTAGCAGAAACATACATGACAAGCATCATTCTCCTTGCTTCACTGCTCCTTGCTGAAGCACAGAATCATCCCAAGTATCAAAGCCGTACAGTGCATTTGTCTGAACTGGTCTCTTGGTGATTATCAACAAAATGAAGCTGACTTAAAACATTCTGAAGCAGACAACATTGCTTCCAACATTTCCAAGTAAAGACAGTAGACAAAGTCATGGCAATATGACTCACCATCTGCACTTCTTTAATTTTTAATTCCTTCAAAATACCATCCGTCTGTAACTACAAACCCCGTTAACTAGCACAGCGTTGTGTTTAGAGCCTTTTCTCTCTAGAGGCTTCCATTGTAAAATTAATTACCCTACAGCTTAAGATACTTGCAACATTTCCTCACTTCATTAAACAAACTAGCAGACTTTATAAACATAGAGACCCGCTGATCCATATTTGCTACGAATAAATTTACTGAACTGCAAACTCCTCAGTTGAGGTTTCAGTTATCCACTACAAAGTTTGCAAGTATTTCAGTCAACTTTCTATTTACCTTCTTAGAAGTTCTTTAGGTGACAGGTTTGTGGAATCTGTATCACTAAGGCTATCACTGCTGTCTGTAGTATCTGAGCTGCTGTCTTTTTCTGATTTTTTATTCTTGTGTTTTCCTTTGGTTTTGTGTTTCCTGTGTTTCTTTTTCTGTAAAAAGAAAAACAATTCATTACACTGCAATTTTCATTTTGAAAGAGCTGGTTTCTTCTGAAAGGCAGTAACAACAAAAAAGCAAACATCCCTAAAAGTCAATTTTGTTGTAGACTCTACATTCAGTTGAAACACTTAACAGTGACTTTTTTTTGGCACTATCTAGCCTGAGCTAAAAATTAAAAACAAATGCCAAAATTACTCATCTCTTTCCAACACTTAAACCTCATCAAAATAGAAATTTGATTATTAGTTTATACAGAAGTTGTGAATTATACACAGCTCTCAGAATATGCCTGACGTCTTCAGCATAAAACATTAAACGTTATGTCTGTACTCACATTATATAAATGGGAAAGGCAGCACCCTAGCTAAAAACTTCCTGTTCTCAAATTCCAGTCTGAAATCACCTGAGAAACTCAGTTGTTCCAGTTCAGACTCACTTGATTCATTTGCTACAGCATAGCATAAATCACAAGAAAATTTGATTGGTAGATCAGAGAACCAATAAACAGATTATTTTAATTAAATACCTTTTCCTTTTTATGCTTGTGATCTCTCTTAGCATTGTGTTTCTCTCTGTTCTTTTTATGCTTTTCTTTCCTACTAGGCCCTGGAGAACCTGCTGGCACCACTGTTTCTTGTTGCCATGTAGAGCCTAAAGTGCAAAGCAAATGCAGAAACAAGAAATACAAACAACAATGAAAAGGTAATTTTTATATATTTAAATTCAGTATTAATTTAATAGGCTAGTTTAAAAAAAGCTTTCAAACAGGTGTGAAATGTGTAAACTTCTAAATGCAATGTTCCCACTGTAATCAAACACCTTTTCAATCCGTTAATAAGGAAACTGCAATGCTCATTCTATATCTCCATTACAGTTCATTAACCCTGCCTCTGTGGAACTACAACAAAGCCAGTACAGGCAAAAAGATTCCTGGTAGTCCCTCACAGCTTAGTAGCAAAGTGTATGCTGACACGTTTGACACAGCATTTAAGAGGTAAGGTACTGATTCACAAACATTTATTAAAGATGTATGTATGATATTTTTCTTTAACATGTAGAATTTATACGCTGCAAGTCTACAGAACCTACCAGAAGAAAAAGATGGAGGCAACTTTGGTCCAAATTCCTCCGCATCATTCTGTTCCTGCTTTGAAGTAGCCAATGAAGAAACGCCAGGCTCAGCTTTAACAGCCACGTTGTCTATGAAAAAAACCAAAACAAACAATAAACTCATTTGTTTGAAAGAAAATAATTTTTTCAAGAATTATCAGGGAAAGTTATTGATCCTTTATCTCTGTGGACTGCCAGGGCCAACTGCATAGCTGACATCCTGAATGATTTCAACATATTGCCTCTGTTTTTGTTTGTTTGTTTTGTGTTGTTTTTTTTTTTTTTTAAACCAAAATAGACCCATTATACAATTACAAGTTAGCTCAGAGTATAACACCGTCCTAGCAGTACCAGAAGAACTCGATTCATAAAGGAAGCTTTTACAAGATGCTTATAAAAATAAGCATGCATTAAGAACTACCTTGTATGTGAGATGAAGAACTATCAGGTAGACCAGCCTGTCTGGTGGTTTCTGAATTTATTACTGAAGTAGCCGGTTGCTGTTCTTCATCACTCTCTTCCTCAGAAGAAGATTTTTCATCTGAGGAACTCACAAAGATGGCCTTAAATAAGTCCATGGACGGCCTGCTTTCTTCTTCCTGTTCCTGATCCTTATCCTCATTAGTTACCTGCAAAGCAATGTAACAAACCACCACATTTAGACACCGAAAGAAACTAAAAGTCTCTCTTTGATCAGAAATAAAATAATTTCAAATACGCTGGGACGTATTGACTAAACAATCAAACATCACAACGCATAAGTAGTTTATAATCTTAGCAATTCTTAGTTCAATCCACTGGAGCACTGGTAAGCTCAGCTTCCTGTAAAGAGTACAGAAATTTGTGCTCCATGCACAACTGAAAACAGATCCCAAATTATTCCAAATTCTTATTCATTACTTCAAACTTCACTTACACACCAGAGTAAATTTATTCAAAAGGAAAACCTATCTCTACAAAGTATGCATCCTCCTCCTCCAAGCAGAAAAGATACATATATATTCTGTGCCTGTGAGCAAAGTGGGTACAAGGTACTGAATTAACTCCCAGACTGTGAGGGACATTTCATCTGTCCTTAAGCTGCTACTTCAAGTATAGTCATACTTACTGGCCTTGTAAACTGTGACAGTTTCAAAGTTTTACATCTCAGAGTGAGAACCTCAAAATTCTTTCAAAAGCAATCTCACTTTCTTTTTGCTTATCCTGAGTAGGCCCTTTGGCAAACTAATCTTTATTAAACCAATTCATACAGTACACAACGTTATTTCCAAGGTTTACAGTCATTCTCCTTTATATTCCAACACCACTAAGAACCCACCTCGCTGGGAAGTGTTTCAGTTGCCTTTGTTCCACTTTCTTCTGTTGTTGGCACTGGGGGCTTCTGCAGAAGATCAGCTTTTGATCTGGCAAGACTAATGAATTCACTGATAGAATCTTTTTTCTCCTTCTCTTTATCTGATATGTCCCATCTTGAAGGTTTCTTTGGTTCTAAAAAAGTCCCAAACATTCAAATCACTCGCATGTCAAATTCCACTGCGTTTCATGACCTACTTGATTTTAATTTAGTCTGCTTCTTCACCCTGGTTTGATCATTTTCTATCTTTTTAATGAATATCTGACCTATAGAGTTCTCCCAGGTGGAATAAATTAGCATCATCTCACTGACTTTAGTTTTTATGTCTGAACTGAACGTATTCATTATTTTCAATTTTTATACCTGTTTTTCTTTTATGGAAAAAAACCCCACCAGATGGACAGATTCATTCTCCATAACAAAGACAACCATTTTCTATATACCATTATTTCATAGCTACATGATAAAAAAAACCACCTGACTTACTGCTCACACTGTTGTTCTCTTGTTTTCTTTCATTTGTTTCTTGTGTTACGGATGTGGTAGGCTCAGACAGAGTTAAGAAATTAAATACAGAATACTTGTCTCTCTTCACTTTTGGTAAACCAACAATGGAAGACCTGCAGGAAAATAAAAATGCTTTTTGATTACTGTCTTCTACACAGAAATCAGCTACAACAAACTACAGCAGTACTTAAAACGCATGTTATTTTGTCAGAAGTTATTTCACCATGCTTTATGAAGCCAGTTAAAACATTAGGAGATTCTATAATACATCTATTACAATACAAAAAGAAAACATCAAGCCAGATTTTTTCACAAGAATATGAAAACTCAGAATTTCCAAGAAGCGTTCAATAATTTAAGAACTTCTAAATTAGTCATCTTACTCAGGATACGGATCAGGAACATTAAATCTTTTGCACAACAGCTTTTCAGGGTGCCATTCAAACTTGTCTCTTGTGAGTTTGCCAAACATCATCATCTTCACAGCAGACTCCTTATCATCAATGTCATTCTGAAAAAGTCAAACACGGTCTGCTATGTAACTAACAACTTAGTGAATTAACTACTGCTGTTGTCATGCTAACAACATGACAGATAAATATTTCAGCGTAGTTTAACAGATCACTGCTTTACATGCATTGAGTCTTTTCAAAGGTTTACTTAACAGGCAACAAAGCATTACTGACATAACTACAAAAGAGTTTTAAAGAAAAATACTTTTGTAAAGCAGTGTTAAGGCAATAAATGTAGTTTCAAAGTACTAAAATCCTGTGACAACATATACCTCCTGGTCCCGAGGGACTTCAACTTTGTCAACATCATCTTCGTACTTGGCCCGGGTAAACCTGGACGCCAGCGTTGAGTTGGAAGACTTGTAGAACATTGCTGCACGGAAGAATTCCTCTTGTTCTCTGCCTCGTTCCCATTCGGTCATACTGGGGTCTAAGTAACGCTCCAACGTATCTACTGTAAGTTAAGGAAATAAATACTTAGAGATTAAACCTTACCTAAGTGTGATGCTTTTCATGAAAAAAAAAAAAAAGAAAGGCAATCAACCCTGCAAGTATTTCATGAATATTTATTTTAAGGATAGTATTAACTCAAATGTATTATTCCTTGACAAGTAGAGGCAGTTTTTCACAACAGCAAGAATGACAGCACTTGCCAAATGCAAGACAGATATTTTAAACAATTTTACTTGTAATGCTGACTCTTGTTGTTTTTTAATACTCCATTTATTTAATAGCTGCTTAAATTCAAAGCTTCAGCAAATAATTAAAACACAGAGCAAGCAAAAACAAACAAAAATACTCTTTCAGAGAGAACTAAAAATGTCAGGATCTCTCTCCATTTACCTTTTTCTCCTTGTTTAAGGCTTTTCACAAAACTTTCATATCTTTTTTGTTTTTCTGGATCTCTTGCAAATGGCTTGAAGTCACTAGAACCAGCATTTGCTAACTGTCCCCCCAGCATTTGCCATTTGTGAGAAGCCTCATTTGGGGAGGCTGGCTGGAATCTGCTATTCCGGGGCTGCTGAGGCAACATTTTTGCTTTCAGTTGTTGTTCAGATGCTTGCTTTACTTCTTTGAGTCTTTGTCTGTCTTTCTCAGACAGGTATTCTAAGACAGAAGGAGCTGGACCTATGACCAAAAGTAGAAGTGAGAGAGAAGTGGAAATGAAAAATTGGTTCAGCTATTTCTGACACTCCAGCAGAGTAGGAAGCCTATGTATACGCAGAAAGAATGCTCTTCTGCAACAACACACAATACAATGGCAGAAATGGCAGCTGGAAACTATTGGTCCATCTTTTAGGCTATTTGCGCATATTTATATTACTTCATAATTTTTATTATTGTATATAAAACCACAAGTAAAATGTACAAGTTACATGAGAACAATGTTCAAGTCTGGACCAAATTTTTACCGCTATATAAACAAACTGAAGAACAAGGAAAGGCACGATTGTGTCTATCAATACCTTTTAGAACAGTCTCTCCTAGTTGTTCCCTCCTCTGAGAAGCATTCAGTGCATGCCTGCCGTGTTGTGCAGCGTCACTCCCCAGTTTTCCAGTAGATTCTTCTAACACCTTTTGTAAATGGTAGTTTTCATTCCCAGCTGCTATTACAGGCCGAAAGTAATGGACTGGTCTGTAATTTCGTGGCAGATCAGGTGGCAGATAAATCTTTACAGAGAAGTGGAAAAAACAAAACAACCACAAGAGCGAGATACAACTTTGTATTTTAGAAATGGCATTGAGAAATGTAACCTCCATCTAAAAATTCCTCAATTTACAAACAACAGTAGAAAGAGATACCGCATTCTTTTGGGCTGAACCAGTAAGTGGCACTGTAATACAAACTTCTGGAACAAACTGTTCTGTTGTCAATACATATTAGTTATGCAAAATAGGAAAACATGCACATCAAGCAGCAGCAAAAATTAAGCAGTCTTAATACGCATTGCTTTGTTTGAGAATATGTGCTCCTGATTACATTTTTAAAAACAGAAGTCACCTATGGTTTAGTCAATTCACTAAACTGTTGAGTACTTCTGTGCTTAATGTATTTTCATGTCTTTCATCAGAGTCCCTTTTTCTCCATTCCTCATGCAAGCTACGACTTCAAAGATTACCCCTCTGCCTCTTGCAGAATGCAGTTTTATATACCATGCAAATGTTTCTCCTTTCTGCATTAGCAGAAGGACCGTGTCACACAACTCTGATAACCATTCTAATGTATGGAAACACTCGTGGCATAAAAGACGCTAAGCAAAGAATCAGGCTGACAAACTAACTTGTCACCAAAACAGTGAAGGAGACAAAGCGTGGGGCCCGATTTTTACAGAAAACTGGATGTTACATCTGAAGGACGTGAAAGCAGATGTACATTTTTTATTGCGAAGTTAAATCAGATTATTCTTTCAACTTCATGCAAAGTAACAGTGAATGCATTTGTTCAAAGTCTGAACATGGGCAAAGTTTAAATTCAGCCAGTAGTTTGACTTTTTTTGCTTAGTCAGCAATCTTTATTGCTTATTAGAGCTTTCATTTTGAAGAACATAAAGAAGTATTACGCCACAGTAAAATCCATACATCTCATGTCAACTTTGCTTTGAATATTATTCTTACTGCAAAAACGCCATTATCTGCTTACCTTGTTTGGAGCTGATGGCTTTGATGCCAAGGAAAAGCCATCCAAGATTTTGCCTATATATTTAACTTCTGTTTCAGACCCTACAGAAATAATCACAGAGCTGGTCAATATTTAAACACAAACATTTTGTAAAAACACTTTTTTCCTGAATATTTTCCATTTTGCAGAACATTTTATGGAACGTAATTGAATATGGCTACAAGCGAGACAACGGGACCATTACATGCACATCTAACATCCTAAGTGCCATTAATTGCACACAGCAAACATCAGCAGTTGCTTTAGAAATCACTAAAGTATCCCATGCACTTAAAAGCTGCACTACTAATAAAGCATTACTGAGATAAAATTTACAAATGTTGTCGTCTGAAAATAAGTAAGTCTATCTAAAAAAAGCTATTTACAAGTAGCGGGTCATATTTGCCGCCATACTTCATAATAATCTCTTTCTTCAGTGAAATTGAATACTGTATCTCATGAAGCAGCACATATAGTCCCTTCTCAAAATGTAATTTGCACACTTAATCTAAATTGGCATTAATGGAAGATTAAAATAATTATTTGCAGAACTGCAACACATAAATATTCCAAGAAGTCTGGGACAAAGCTATAGATATCACAGCTAGCAGATACCAATCTACTAGAAGTGAAAAGATGGGTATGTTTTAAATACAAATCACACTAATTCTTTCAAAAGAGCTACAATTCTTACTTTTTTTGGATCTATACTCCTTAGGTGCTGTCCAGCCATACAAGCCATCTCCAGGTTCTTCATCTTTTAGAAACGTATCATATTTTGACAATGTTTCGGTTGCATAAATATCATCATCTTCCTCCTCTAAAGCTCCTACACCAAAAGCCTAAAATATATTTCAAACAAAAGTAATGGGGACTCAAAAATGTGAAAATTACATTTTAAGTCACTTGTTGGAACACATCTACATCTGTATCTTACCATCTACAGGATGTAAGATGTCCAATGTGCACACGTATACTGGGAAATAATGTACTACTTCACACAGAAAAGCAAGTGGTCCCAAGTGGGGGATGAGGGGTATGGGGGAGGAAGCAAACATCTACTTGTTTCAATCCCTTCACAGAGAGTAGCAGTAAGTTTGGTCTGTGCAAGGCAAGGACAGCAGCCTAATTCTAGAGGTCAGACTTTGAGTCTGATTAAGTGCAGGTAAAATTATTGAGGGGAAAAAAGGCATGAAAATTAATGAAGTGTAATTCTCAAAATCATGTAAACTGACAGAGCTCTTTCTACATAAGAACTACAAATACAACAGAGAAAGTAAAAACCCTCTGACAGATTCAACATCACTGAAAGAATTCAGTAAAATTGCATATGATTTTAGGGTTTTTTTTTTGTTTTCAGTATCAACTTTCCCTAATCAAAGTAAGACAAGAACTTCCTCAGTTCAATAATTCAGTCAGCTATTTTTACCCTATCGCTTCTCTTTAAAAAGACTGACAAATGAAAGCAGTTAAGAGTTACAAGGATTTGTTTAATATGGAGATATGGACAAGTTAAACAACAGGAAGAAGGTAGACTCCTAAACCTGTTTTCAAACCATGCTTACAGTTTCTTACAGTAAGTCTACAATGATCAGGTGCCTCCCATTCTAAATGCATTTTAGATTTTATCACACTACTAATAAAACACCTGAAACAATATATTACCTGGCCCGTGATACCTAGTTTTCTTCGTCTATTGTTTTTCACATCACCAATTAAATTACTTGGGTCTTCAGAATCAGCTGCAAACAGATTAAGGTGTTCTCTTCCAGACGCACCAAACAAAGCTTGTGAGGGGTCCAAACCCTTATAGCCAAGTCCATGGACATTCTCTTTTGGAGTCAAATCTACAGGCATTACATCTTTCGGTGCAAACGTCACGTTCTCTGGCTGGTATTCATCCTCTTCATCCTTGTACAAAATAAAAGTATGTAAGAACAACAACAAAGTTCTGTATATTTGGCTTTTACAACACTTAGTTAATATGAGACTAAGCAAGTTCAAGTTTTTAACTACATATTAAAATATTTATGAACTACATACCAAAAGTAAGCTCAGTTAACAAAAGAAAAAATGTAGTTACATTCAACCTTCTTCGTAATAAACACAGTAAATTTAAGAACACTTTAACAAAACTTTGAACTGTGTGTTAAAAGTACTGCTTAAAAACATCAGAAAGTTTCTTTACAAAGGGTGTTAACGCACATAAGTTATTTACACGTAAGTTAACAAATAACTTCTGCCTGCACAATACCTCGGAGCCTTCCGACAGTCCGGGTGGTAATGCACAACCATATATTTTCACTTCAGGGTCTGTAACAGACACAACGACATCACTATTAAATTAAAGTTCACTACCAGATTTCTCTAAGATTAAATAAGCAGATTAAATAAAAGGAAATACTAAATGAACTTTCTAATGGGTGTGTGAATGCTAGCTTTATACAGCTGAGTTCGGGCACCTCAGTGAACTTACCAGGCTTCTGCCTACGTGGCTTCCTCTTGACTCGCGGTCCAATCCCTTGTCCTTCTTTCCAGCCCATTTTTCGCAACAGTTCAACCCCAATTGTTATTCTAAGAAGAAATAAAAGAAAGCAAAAATAAAAAACTCAAGTCGCAATTCTAACATTCCTTGAAATCTAACAGAAAATTAAACCAATTGAAAGTATGCTTTTGTACCATGCTTTCAATTAAAATCTGAATGCATCAACATTTGCATATATGCAACATCAGTTGGTAAGCGTGTGCCTGGCACAAGTCTGCACATACAAAAACATCCACAAGGAGGCCTCTCTGGAAAGGTAACACTGCAGCCTCCTTCATGAATTACTCTAGTCAAACATAGCTTCTCTTATCAATGCACTCGTATGCAAAAGGACTTTCTATGCTTTTATTTAAACTTACTTACTTTGATGGTCCTATCAAATCATCAAACGCACTAGTTCCTGGAATGGCAGCAACTACTCCTGCAATCTGTCTAGCTTTCTCTTTTATTCTGTCCTTAGCTTTGGATGCAAAATCATCTGTGGTTGTAATATCTTTTGGGGCTATCCCAAATTCACTGAGATCCTAGAAAAGACAGGCAAAACAGAAAAACTACATTAGAAAATGTTTTCCCTGAAATACTGCAACAGTAAAGGAAAGAAAACAGAGCGCAAACCTTACATTGGCAACATTTTTCAAGACATTTGTATGGTTGATTTCTACGTAACTTGAATGGTCATATTTTAAACAGCTTTGAAAGTATTTAGATTTCCTGATAAGAGGAAACGAAAGGTTTGAGATACTGGGGTTTTTTAATACAGAAATTACATGAACTTCCTAAGTGAATCTGTTAAATACCCTATAGAACCTAGGAGTATAACAAGGTATACGTTAAATAATTCTAAGGTTACTACGATTTTTACTATTTAAATTCTTTTTTCATGGCCTGAAAAACTTACAATCACAGCAACAATTTCCAAAAGAAATCTATTTCTTTCTAAATTTACCTCTTCATCCATGAAGTCTTCTGGTCCAAGAACAGTTCTGTCTGCTCTCTTCTGCCGCGATGATATAAAAGCTGAGGGCGTCCATCCTTTAAAGGAGGCAAACCATCAAAAGTAAGGGACTGCTAACTACAACATAGCAACTGAAAACAATTCGAACATTTGAACCTTACACCTAAAGGATACATCAGGAGAACATTCATAGAGCTGCAGTCTGAGAAACAAAGTTTAAGTAACTCCAAAAATTCTGTCCCAATTATTTACATAATAACAAACGGCAGGGGAAAAAATGATTAATGACATTTATTTCTTTTTCAGTGATGTGACATTACAGTCATCGAGCAACCCCTCCCAGCTGACAGATAAGTATCTCACCTTCTTTAGTGCCAACTGTGTTAAAGTAACCAGCAGAGAAGCCACCAGTAAATGCTCCATGAAAACGCTGATATCGCCCCTTTGCATCCTTAACAGTCTGTTCTTGAAGAGGAACTGGCTTCTTGATTCGTTCACCTACAATGAGATAAATCAGAAAGTAAGTCATAACACTACGTAAAGAATGGAATCTCTACTTGGTCCAGAAGCCATTTCTTCCCTTGCAATTGAGAACAGGACTGAATAGAATCTACTCTGAAGTAGAAAGCATCAGCATCACTTACTCCCTCTCTACTTTATGTATTTGGATACACTGTTGACATACACTAATAGAGAAAAAGCATCAAGTGTTCAAATAGAAATCTTAAATTCTTATTAGTTCTGAGCATGTTCCTTTTCCTATGATCAGACTAATAGATTACCATTCTGCTTAACAATGCCTCTGGTCTGTAAATGTTTCCCTTGTTTGTCACAGGGGCTTCAGAACTATTTACGAACCACTAGAAAGCTTTAAACACCACCCAGATTCTCCTTAATATTGACTGACAACTACGCAACTTTTTTACAAAAAGTTTTTATATGAGTAAAAAAATCCTACTACTACAAATTTTGAACAGAATCAGTTATTCCACTGACAAAACATAATACTCGAAACACATCCTATTCATAAAGAGAAGCTAATGAAGCCCACACTGAACCTTCTGAAAGATCAAGGCATTCAACCGTACTTCACGTTGATAATGAACTCACACACTCACAAGGCCCAATCCCCTTGTCGTATAATCTTGGTCAGACATACAACAGCATTATCACCAGTTACTTAGAACTGAGGAGTTCCTGCCTTGGCAAAAAATAACGTGTAATACTGCTGTTTCTCTGAGGATTGCTCCACCGAAACTGTCACTCCCAGACCACGGTTGGTCATCGTTCCGTTAAAGAAGGACCTCTCTTCACACGGCACCCTGCTGCTTTCCAGTCCCCAACAGGCAACAAAACCTCTCTTTACTGTCAGGCAGACAGCTTCCAAACACCACTCACTGGCTGCTTGCTTTAAAAACGTTCCAGGCGGCACAGAACTCCTGGAACTCCAAAACGCAGACAGAGCGTTTTCCACACACACAACTCCCTGCAGTTCGGCACCCAGCACATCTGGCAGTAACGCGTTAAGTGGCAGAGGCTCAGTGCCCACAGCTGTGCACAGGTGCTCGGGCAACGGTCAGTCTGTACCGTGAATACAAACGTAGGACACGCCCACAGAACTGCACAAGCCTTAGAAGTTATGATGAAAACCTAAGTAAGACACGGACAGACTCAGGCCGGGAGACGTGCCCTGCGCGGGCAGCACGGAGCCGACACACACACGCTGCAAGAGCACAGGCCCCGCCGCTCCCAGCCCTGGGCCGGGCTGCTTTATTTCGCCAGGCCGCTCCTCCGGGACACCCGGACACCCTCACTACAGCGCGGGTCAGAAAGGCGGAGGAGGCCAGGCGGGCTCGCTAGGCTCCCTTACCCTCCTGCAGGGGCTGCAGCGCCGTCCCATAATTCACCAGATCCTCCTCCTCGCCATCACTCGAGTCCCCCGCCATCTTGCCGCGACGGCGGCTCGCGCAGGACAGCGCACGGTCACGTGAGGCTCTGGGGGTGGCCAGCCCCTCCGCACCGCGCCCCGCCTCTCAGCGCCCCGCCGCGGGCGGGGCTGGCTTTGGCCACGCGGGGTCCCCCCCGAGCGCCAAAAGGAGTTTCCCTAGAGAGCCCAGCGCAGCCTGCCAGCCGTGCGGGACGCTGTGTAGAAACGCGGCGGCGGCTTGTTCCAAGCCAGTGCCCTGAGATATTGCATGGTGACTTTGGCAATTAATAACTCTAAATAAAGGCAAACGCTGGACACAGTGCCCATCTAGCTAACATCTCTTCACCACAACAGCGGTTCTCGGGGTACCTCTGGGCTCAGGCTAGAAAAAGGGCAGCAGAAATCTGCGAGACAGATTTTATCTAAAATCAAAGCACAAAGCAACCTCCTCGAGTCAGCGTGAACAAAGGAGACGTGGATTTAACGACACTGCAGTTTGGAGCTGACACGCAGCCAAGCCTGGATGAGCACACTGCTGTAAGAGCTCCTGACAAGCGATGTGCAGCAGCAATCAGTGCGGGATCTCTGCATTCACACCTCTGTGAGAGGCACCTCACAAGCGAAGCTTTCATTCAACGTATTATATATAAAGACCATATCAGAACAAATAAATACCCATCAGTTATGACCTAAGTGTTTCAAAACCAACATCCTAATTTTGCTATTCTCCACTATTATCTGTTGGAAACTCATATATCAGTTGTGATTCGTTTGATTTCTCAACCTTACAGTTTTCCATCAGACTCAGATTCACTCAACGTTTTATAATTAGAAAAAAAAAATAATCAACACGTACGCACAAAAAATACACACGCCTTCATCCTGTGAAGTAGTTTCATGTTCCATTCAGAACTTCTGCGAGCAGAGATCACCAGTTTATTGAATTCCTTAAAACTAAATCACAACACAGCTGTAAGGGACTCCTGCACTTCACAGATAAGACTTCTTTAAGCTTAGTGGTGTACTCTTTAATCCAGCCTTTGTGTTTGTTTGTATGCACAGAACTGGTTTCTTCCAAAGTGAAACTACCCCAGCTTCATGTGGTTTCAGGTTTCCATAGGAAATATTTACACAGTTGTATGCAAATAGAGGGTACTCAGTTATTTAGGTCTAGGATTGGCTCAAAAACAACGCAGTAGAAGCCATAGGCATTTATCTATGTGCATTAACTTCTCTCATCATTACTAATTAGTACGCAGTTATCCTAGAGCACATAGTGGCAAAATGAGTCGTTAGCACAGTTGCTTTTTCTCTTTGTTTGAGGAATAATTGCTCCTAAATAGTCAAGTCTGAGGGATTTGGATGCACATGCTTAAATACACTTTTTTTTTGCACAGTGTTAACAGAAAATCTTTTGAGTGTTTTGTCTGCTAAGTTCAAAGAGATAGCGTAATCGAATCAAAGGGCTTTTTTTTCTTTTCCTTTAAAGCTCTTATCAGATTAGGAATACTTTTGCATCACAGTGGTATTTCCTTTCCATGGTAAACTGTCTCCAATTTACAGTTGTTAAAGCAGGTGACAGTTGCTGTCTGTAGCTGTTAAAAAAGACGATGCCAGTGACTTTTGGTAGTGCAACTACAGTTTTTGTAGGTTTGGATAGTTTATGTTTGAAATACATATTTTTAAATAGTGAATTGAGTGTTTTGTTTTTCAAAAGCAGCATTTTAAAATGAAAGCTCAAAGCCAGTACACATAAAGCTGAATTTGGGCCCCAAACCTACAGATGGAGATCAGGTTTTATTTTCCAATATGTTTTCAAAGTCTGTTTTTGAATTAGTTCATCAAGGAGCAAACCACAAGCATTACTTCCCATATCCTTTATAATGTTCTGTATTCTTTAACAGCAGTCCCTCAAATAAGTAGGTTATTATTGATTAGTTTTAAGCTACCTGAGTCACAGCTGCTACACACTGAACCCAACATAATCCATGTACAAACGTAGAAAACAAAATTTTGATTCTTCTACAAATTAAAAAAAAATTAAAAATAATAAAAAGAAAAGAATATATAAGAACAAGACGTTCAAAACAGAATATTAAATAGACTACATATTTACTATTCAAAACAGGGCTAGAGACTTCACCGCTGACTTATCTTGGGTCAGTGGGAAGAATATTCATCCCTAACATCCATCCTAACAGCACGTGCTATGTATCATTTCAGGAAACAGATACAGGAGGTACAAACCCTGAGGCGTTAAGCTTTTACAAAGTGCTTATTTTAATTTTCTAAAGAATGAACAAACAACAACAACAAAAGATAATGCATATGGTCCTTAAATACGCTGATTTTTATCTAAGGGTTTCAGCTTAAGACAAGGCATTATCTGGAACAAGTGGTGATAATTTTGCCCATGTCTAACCTCACGTTATTTATTGCATCTCACTGAAACTGCAATGTATTGTTCCAGATATGATAAAGCTCCAGTTAACCCATGTGACTCAGTTAACTTGAAGCAGTGAAATGCTGCACCTGCAGCCAATTGTATTATAGACTTCCTACTGAGTTTGCATAGCACTTTTTATACCATTTGGTATTACTCTGTACATTCCTTGGTTAGGAAAACTTCGGGCAGTAGTTCCTTGCCATTCCTGTCTGGTCACTTTTTAATTCTTCTGTCATAAAATGCAGAAGGGCTTCTTTTGTTTAAGAGAAGTCCTTTTGTTTAAGAGAAGTCCTTCCATTCTTTAGTCTCGAAACTTCACAATTTGAAAAACGCCTACACCTGGTAAAATTTTATCAGTCTTTAATGACACAGACATCTCCATGGCTACTGTGCCCCCATGCCTGTTTTTGCCATTCTTTTTTTTTCTTTTGCCAAATATATCTTAGCAGAGAGCTGAGTGAGAAACAAAATTTGGTTTAAGAGCCCTTTTCCTCCCTCCTCACCTAAAACTTCCCTACTGTAGCCAGACATTCCCTTACTATAGAACTACAATCTTCAGAAATGAAGAACTTGACAACTGTAAAGCTACAGCCTGTCAGGGATGCTGACAAAATCTTTTTTTCTCTCAGAATAATATTTAATACTTAATATGAAACATGAATATTTAATATTCCAAGCCAACAACTGAAAGAGCAATAACTATGTGCTCTGTCCAGAATTCAGGAATCTACCTTGACAAACAGCACATGTTTGAAGCATACTTCTCTCTTCATACAGTATCATTCTGATGTGCTTTTGCTGATAAGCCTCCCTGTCTGTCTTGTCAAAAGCAGACAGAAACTGCTTTTGAAGCACCTGTTACCACACTGTAGCCGCAATGTTTGTAGTCACAAGAAAAATAAAAAGTTCACTTCCCACATAGTATTGTTCTTACCGAGTCAAATCAGATTCATATCTTCAGTGTAAACTGCATCAACACAAGTCGCAGCAGGAAATGAATTTCCAAATTGAGACCATTTCCTATTGGCCAAAGAGAAGCATAAGGACTAAAACAAGGACTGGAATTTCATATATTCACTTTTAGGTTTTGTTTTGTTTTTTTTTTTAAGATGAGGGAGGGCAAGGACAGGACTGACTGAGCAAGCAGAATTACACAAACATGATAGAAACATGGCACATAATGTGTATGTATATATATACCATCATATACGTGTATGTATTTATGCACACTATTGTGGGTCTGTGGTAAGGCTATTCCAGTTCTGACCTCTCTCTCACCTTGACTTCTGCAGGACAAAAACTGGGACAACTCAAGCTCTGCCTTTCAATGCCTGTTTTCAATGCAGTCATTGTTTGCTTCACCTGGCTGGTTTATCTGTGAAAATGCCGAAAGCCCGAAGCACAGAGTTCTGGAAAACAAAGAGAGAGATTTGATGCAGAGATAACATCAGTTGCTCTCAGCCTCAGTATTTTAGGCACAACACACTGATTTTCACTGAATGCAAATCCTTGAGCATCTGGTAAAAGATGCTTTCTCAGAGACAGTGCCATGTCCTCTGCACCAGTTCGCTGAATTTGGTCTTCTAAGGTTACAGATGTCAACCAAACATCTGCCTCTGCCTCTGTGGATCCCTTTTTCTGAGTGCATGAGTTACTGATTCCCAGCCTGTTATTGCTCAATCTCTACAATGCAGGAAACCAAACCCTCTGATTAATACAATTGTGAGAAACTGAGAAAGTCTGTGGTATGAACCCACCTCTATTTCAGAATTCTAATAGCAACCAAAGAGCTACTGGAAACAAGTTATTTAACCAAATGGTTAGAAGAGTAGGGACATATTTTCTGAGATAAGTCAGTTTTTGGAACGTTCTAAGCTGCAATTTACATTCCAGGGTCATGGAGTGCTCCTACCCCATCATTACATAGCTCAGTTCTAACTACTGAGACCATGCAATCAGCATGTCTTCTGAAAAAAATCATATTCACTACGAGGAGCACTCTGCAGACAGGCAAAACTTACTGAGACTTACTTAGAAATATGAGATAAATCCGGACACAGTCATGAAGTACTCTTATCAAAGCAAGGGCAAGGCACAGTCTAATCTGGCAGTTCTGAGGGTGTTGGAAGATATTCTCAGGGTGCTCACCATGGGGGAGGAAGCCTATAAGAGCTATCTCAGATTCTTGAATTTGCTGGAGAAGTTCACTGTGTGTAACACTGCTGACTTTGTTTCATTCCAAGTATCCACCAGCAACTGAGAAAGGCTGCAGCCTGCACTCTGCCACTGAGATATGCTACAAGTAAGTTATCTTCAGTACCATTCTCTGCACAAACTTAGGCAAATTTGTGTTTTACACACACCACAGTCATAGTCACTTGTCTCACTGTCTCCCATTTTAACCTATTTCTACTTTAACATACCAATTGCTGTATTGATAAAGTATCTTTAGAACTAATGGGGAAAAAAAAATGTAAAAGGTACTGTGGTGGGAGTGTATGGTGCCTGGAAGAACAAAATTCAACCGACCTCAAGAGAGCCAACATGGTGTCTCTGGATCCCAATTTCTGAACTGCTGACTCTTGTGCTCTTCCTTCTAACAGCAGTGGGCATAGCTCAGCCACAGCGCTCTGCACAGCTCCCTGCAGGCACCCGCGCTTTCAAAGGGAGCTTTGAGGAATTCAGGATGTAATTCCACAGATATTTCCCTCTGATAGAGAAAGATTCTCTTTGCAGACACCTTCCTGGCTCCTGAAGATTATGGCTGCAGAAAGACAGAAACCAGAAAAGGACAGGATACATTTGCTAATAATCACTTAAAGCACTTTGATGCTTAACATCCTCACATGCTAGAAGCCCACATAACTGTAGCTTAGGCCTGGGTAGCAATAGCAGCCAATACTGCTCATTTCCTTACTCGAGTGTCCAAAAGAAACATCTGCAGAACCGGTTGCACAGCGGAATTTTTTGAAGACATGACGTTCGCGCTATGAACACCGCAGATTTGTGCACGTCTGAGGCTGACCCCACAGAAATTTCCCGTCCGTCCCCGGGCCGATGCCGCCCCCATCGGGGCCCGGGCCCTGCGGTGCTCCCCGGGCTCAGCTCGGTGAGCCGTGCCCACGCGGCGCCCGGAGCCCACACTGCGCGGTGCCAGGGGGCCGAGGCTGTCCCTCCCTGAGGCGGGCACCGACCGCGGCGCTGCCAGCGGCCCTAAGGACACGGGGGCCACCCGGGGTGACTGTTCTGGTACAGGGACGCGGGGAGGCCGGCGGAAGCGGCAGGGAGCGAGAGGTGCCTGGGGGTCCCAGTCAGACCTCGCCACGCCTCAGGGCAGCGCGGGCCGGGGAGGAGCCCTACGCTCGTCAGCCACCACCCGCGCCCCGACCTCGCTCCGCCACGCCGGGGCTGCTCGGCCGCGGAGCCTCCACGACGAGCCCAAGCCCCGAGACGGGTGGCCGCGCGGGGCCAGCCGGCCCAGAGCAGCGAGAGGCACGGCCGCGGGGCGGGGCAGCTGCTCCCCGCCCGCCGGGGGTGGAGCCGGGCGGCGCCGTGGGGCAGCGCCGACATTTCCCGTAGGGTCGCGGCTCCCCGCAGCAGCACTGTGGAGGACGGCTCTCTCAGTCGGAGATGATGGACGCCCTGCCGGCCCGCGGCTGCCCGGAGGAGGACTGCTACTTTCGGAAGGTGAGCGGCGGGCGGAGCCCCGGGGCTCAGGTGGGCTCCGGAGCTGCCAGCACCGTCCCGGGTCCCGGTCGCCCTGCGGCACCCGATCTGAGGCGGTCCCGCTGCCCCCGGGCCAGACTCGCGCGCACCTCCACACAAGGAGCCCGGTTCCGCCTGGCGGCTTTTCTGTCTTTCTGTCCTGTTTGTGCCTTGCTCCGTCTCTTCGCTCGCTCTCGAGTAATTGCCGCGTGTACCTGTTGGAAGCTTTCTCGAGTGAGGCGGTGAAGTTAACAGACTCGTTAGGAAGCCTTTAATAAACATCTGCCCTCATTAATTCTCAGACGACGTGGGCGGCTTGTGCCATGCCCGGGCTCTCTCGGCACGGCGGCAATTATCGCTCTGCGCGGCCGCCGGCACTGCCCGCGGCGCTCCCCTCGCTGCCCGCCGGATCCCTGCGCCTGCAGAAGCGCGCCCAAACGGCGCTGCCCTGCAGCAGCTGGGAGTAGCGCGGTGCTGCCGGGAATGGGCACCGCCGCACGGGGAGCCAGGCAGGCCGAGGTGAAACTTCAGATCTTGTCCGGTTTCTTCATTTGAGTAATCCTCCTATAGTATCGGGTGAGTAATCACTTAGCAGTCCTGAGCAGGAAATCATGAAGTATGGCAAAGCTGTAATCGTTCGGAGTTCTCACAGCTACGGTCTGTAGCACCAGGTGCTGTGGACTGCCCCCGTACTTGACATGTTAGTAGAGCCTCGCAAGCTTAGAGAAAGTCAGACTTGTTAAGTTAGATACAAGTTGTCCGTTTCTCTTATTTGCCTTGTTGTTGGGGTCCGGTTGGAGCCTGATGGCCAAGCTGTACATTGTGAGGAGTGGGAAGCATACACTGCACTCAGACCAGCCATAGGATGGGGTCCTTTCTGGTTACAGCATTGTACATTATGAATAAAATCTCATAAACAGCATCAGATCAGAGCCAGCTCCATGTACTGAAGAGTTATGAAGCTATTCCAATATGAAAATACTCGAAGATAGATCTTACACCTTATTATGAGCATCTTCCCCACTTTTGAATCGCTTATCATAAACAAGTGCAAAATGGACAGAAATCCAATGTTAAATCTGGATGAGCTGGGGCTGCAGTGGCACCTCTTTCTCTGCTCACTCAGGAGATCTTTGAAAGGCTCACCTGGCTCTTCTTTCTGTACCATTAATACTGTTCTAAACATCAGATCAGGTTAGAAGCTGAAAGCCTTCTGTCCCTAGAAGTTAAATGCAAACAGATAGCCAGTATTCCTTGTTACACATTAGTTGAATGGTCTCAAAGATCAGAGCTTTTGTTCTAAGTAGATTCAGGAGAAGAAAACAAGCAAACAAAAAGAAAAACCTGGAATCCTGAACAGACTCGCCCTGTGAACCCAAAGCGTTACTCTGGATAGAGTATCCTTTCTTTGGACCTTACCTGTTCATTTGAATGGTATGCTGGATTGCTTCGTGTAACAAACTGGTTATTGAGCTAGTCATGTGTGTCCATGGGCTCCCCCCCACCTCTCCAGAGTCCCTTTGCATTGTTTTCTGTTCCCTTAAAAAAAGTAATCACACTTTTCATTCCCTGGAAGAATCTGAGGGTTGTTCTACTTGTTCTGCTGGTGCAGAAACACGCCAATTTCCAAAGCCATTGCGTGTGTTTTGAGATGAAAACACTTATTTAGTTGACCTTTTTGATGTATGAGCTGCAGAGCAAGGTGAAAATACTTCTGTGTCAGGACTGCTCATAAAAGGGCTCCCAAGCATTCTGTATGCAATGAGGTTGTCTTCTTTAGTGTAGAAGACTATTTTATATATACACTGAGATCCCAATATTGATAAAATTGAGTGGTTCATACAATATTCATTTGTTCTAGACTTTTGATATATCCTTGTGATAAGTGGATTGCTGTGGGAAGTTTGCTGAAAGCTGACCTAGTGCCCTTTTGTAGCCTTAAATACAACATAGCAGACAATAACCCTCACTGTACCTGCAAAATGTAAAAACTTATTTCCTAAAGTCTTATTTATTTTCTTTAGGGAGGAGGCTCTGTAAAACCACGACTGGCTTTGTGTAAAGGGTAGCAGGCAGAAATGGTGAAACAGAAACACAATCCTGTTTCCTTCTTTCAATCCTGTTGCCACACTAGGAAGTTGGGCTTGCTGTGACTGCCAAGTCAGTCCCAGATGGGATGGCTGGCAGCTTCTGATGGCAACCTTCAGTGCAGCCCTCGGGCTCTCTTTCCCCATTCATTCCCAGCTATATCAGCAGCAGCTCTGTCTGTGTCCATTCTCTCCTTTCTCCTAGTGGCAAAGGCCCGTCATCTATGCATATGCAAACTGCGATTTCCCTTGAACCAATGACTTCCTTTGAGCTGGTTCTGAAGACCATCCCCCTCTCCCACTTTTTCCTTTTATAATACCTAGTTTTAAAGCAATTATGCAGCCATACAGGGTATACACAACTCCATCAGTATTGACGCTATTCTCTTCCCCTTGCATCTCCCCAGAGAAAAGGGAGCCTCTTCAACTGTTTGATTAGCCACAACTAAACTTCTGAGAGAGATTTTAGGTTTAAGAAAAATAAATCCTGCTGTTGCTCTGAAAAGGATAAGGCAAGGTGGAAGGGGCACCCTACCTGTGCTTTCCATCACAGAGGAGATGGAGATTCTCTCTGGAAGTTTGTTTGGTCTTTTTGCTTTCTGGGAATATAATGCCTAAGGAAACTGGCTCTGCTATTGTTCTGTCTATCTCTGCCATCACGTTTGTAATTCAGTATACCCTGTGGTACAGTATCAGGACAGACTGTACCTGTAGTTCTGGGTGGTGCATGTGCTGCTGGATGACCGACCTTGTGCCACAGCCTTGTCTGCATGGAGTTCCACGTTCTTCCCCTGGCTCTGCCTGTGAGCCTGTGAATCAGCCATGCTTATGCCATACTCTATCCAGATCCACTCCCTGGCATTCTTTCTATGGGAAAACCTGGCCAGTAGGAAGTACTGACAAAACTAATGATAAGAACAAATAACTTGTTTTAAAAGCAGAGCAAGGCCTTCACATAGAAGGATTTTTCAACACACAGTACTTACAGGCCCATTCCCATGTACCATTTTGCTTACCTGAGATGCTTATTCCACTTCAAATGACGTAGCCTGCCATAGCTCTGCATCAGATTGCCTGATCTTTATTTATACAAGTTCTTGTGGGAAAGGCAACTCTTTTTTTCAAGGTGTTCTCTGCTTTTTTCCTCTCCTCTCTTTATTCCAGAACCAGCCCACTAAACCAGTGGGCCTTGGCAGAGTAAGCCAAAGAGCAGGTCAATATACAGAACTCAGGGTAGCTGTGAAGCTGTGCTTGTCCACTCACAGGATTCAAAACCAGGGTGGTGATCTCTTAGTAGAATTTCATCAGCCCTAGAACATTGCTTGGTGAGTAGAAGCAGAGTAAGGAAGAGATTTCTAGCAAGCTTTTTAGTGTATAACTTTTCTATCTTGGATAATTGCATTATAATGCCTTATACAGATTGTAACTTTTCAGGTTCCTCAATTAGAAGGAAAAGCCCATGTTTATTTTTCAAGCTTACCTTTTTTGTAGGTCTCCAGACACGTGCTGGCATCCTATCTTCAGTTGGGTTGTTTTGGAAAGCAGCGTGCTGTGAGGACAGGCAGAGCAGTTGGACAGCTAGCTTAAAGAACCTTTAAATTCATGTCAGTTCAGTGAAGATAATTGCTTTCTTTTCCCTTTCTGAAAGTCTGGAGACAAGAAAATTGTCATGTAGACCAAGCTGATGATTCAGAAGGAAGACTATATGCTAGTCCTCCCTGCAGGATGAAAAGGCTAAAAACAGAACACAAGTAGTTCTGTAAATAGAGTAGCAGGCTGCAAAATAGCAATGATGGTAGGTATGGTAACTTGCTTGTGAATCAGCACTTCCCTAATTAATCCTCTCTCTCTCCTTAGCTTTTGGGCTTTCTTGTGTAGGATTTGCCCCCTGCCCTGCTGTGATTTATGGATCAGTTTACCAACCTGTTACACCTGTGCTTCCACTGGGGCTTAGCTAACGTGGCTGGTTTTAGTCATTAGTAGCCAGGCAACGATCAACATTAGCATTGACACAGCAATATTTATTTGCCTGTTTGTTCTCTCTCTGCTTGTCTAGCCAGGCCAGAAACAACACTGAGGTGATTCACACCCCACATCGTGCCACGCTCTGTCCACTCATTATATACAAATTAAAAAAAAAATAAAGCTGGAAGTAGGCCTTCATGAGAAACTAGGAATCATTTGGAACCTGGGTCATCAAGGCACAGGCTTCTCTGACCCACTATTAATTTTGAGTAGTGAGTGGTGTGACAAGATATTATTGTATAGAAGATATGTGTTTGGAACAATACAATTATTAATTATGAAAAATTATCATTAGTCTTTGGACACTCAGAACTATAAAATACCTGCTTACAGAACAATTAGATCAGGCTCTGGAATATCAATTCTTCCTTAACTCTCTCCTCCTTGTTTTAAGCACAGATTAAAAACATCTACAGTTGAAAGGTTTGTGGTATGTGCCTAAAATTTCAGCACTGGACTAATAGAATCTCTCAGGGAGAAACTTCAACTGCAGTAGTAGAAGATGGTAAGGAAATAATCATTTAGAAGCTGTTCAGATTCCTACTGGAAATACGAGTGTAAATGGTGCCATTTACTGTGACTTCTATCGCAGCCAAAGAACTGACCTGCATAAGTGACGATGTGCACACGTTTAAATGCCTGGAGGCTATGGCCATTTGCATGCTCTGCAGGGTACAAGCAGCACAGGTTGCACTGGCTGGGAAGGAATGTTTTATTTTAGGTAAGAAGGCACACCCAGTTTCAACTCTGTGTCACCTTCAGTGTGTGGCCGGTCTAAAAGTTCAAACCACTGCCTCATAAGTCATATTTATGCTAATTTCAGATGCTTCCTGTGATTGCTCATTGTTAGGCAAACAGTCGTGATTTTTGTGTGCACCACAACTTAATTTCTGATGTTAAAAATACTCCTATTTTGAAGAAAGATCTGCCAGGCATTGAAGCTAAATACAGCTGCTTCTCTGTTTGGGACCTATACTTTTGACAGCTTTCTTCCTTCTGTGGTGGGCCACTTCTAAGCTTGGATAAACGTGAAAATATGACCTGTATCCCTTAGACTGGGGATTTGAAGGCTCTGTCAGGTGGGAGGTAGAGGCAAGATGCTGTCCGTTGACAGCTAACCTGCAGTGCCCAGCTACAGGCTTGCCTAGCTATCCTCTTTGTGTCTGTGTAATCCACAGAATAAAATCTCTCCCAAATCCCATGTGAGTCCCATGGAGCCCATCAGCCGCCCTATAGCTCTGCTTTATCTCCTGCTGCGCCCCATCTGAGAGGCAGCAAGTTGCAGCAAAATCCCAGAGGCATTCATTATGCTGTTTGCCAAATAAGTATGTGTGGGATAATGTTTATAGGGTTAAAAGTACAAGGTGAGATATCCAGCCTCCTAAGCACAGGCATTAATTCTAACAAGAGATGAGCAGGAATCCCATTGGAATCTGTCTGCATGCTCCATTAATTAGTCAGAGGATTGCTACGAAATGTGCGTAGGCCCTGCATAGGCCAGCCTTCATCAGCAGATGCATGTTTATTTTTCTCATAACAGTGTCTGTTTCTTCTGAGCACACATCTACCAAGGCACATACGTAACATATGGCAAGAAACTGTTGTGCAGGACTTGCTTTTGGTAAGGATGCAATAAAACTTACCAGCTTCCTGATACTGCAATTCAGCCAAGCAGGAAGAAATGAACTAGCTAATTGAACTTCAGGTTTTAAAGAGACTTTGTTATCTTTTTTCAGAGGCTGAGAACTGTAACATTCAAACACTTCAAACAAACATACCTCTTCATGAAATGCAGCTGTGCTCTGAGGGGAAAAGGGCTCTCAAACTGATAGCGGAGTTCAGTTTGAAATGTCTTTACAATAAGTATATTTACTCTTTTTTTTCCATCAAAACATGCAATGAAAACTTCAATCATACTTTATTCTTGATCACTTCTGTGACTTCATTACTAATAAGTCACTTTGTTAATGAACTGATAACACTGCTAGCGTGTAAGTGAGGTTACCCTTCGCTCTCCAAGTTGTCTCGCGTCTGCAAAGAAATAAACAGTAATTAAATGAAACATCTCTCATCCTGTTGACAAGAATTGAAGCAGTAGGTGTGGAAACTGCTGGGAAGTTTGGCTGCCAGCTATTCCAGTGTACTGAACATCGGCATTCTTGAGAGTGTCCATACGTGAGCTGCCTACAAACATGGGCTGAGAAAGGACCTTTGACGTGGAGGAAGACAAAATGAAGCTTTTACTTAGACCTATCTCTTAAATAACTTTTAAGCACACAGAGGTTGTGCTTTACACGAGGAATCTTCTCCAGATTGTCTATTTCCCGTAACATTTCTTGCTGATGTTGGTTATTTTCAGTGGTCTCTCTGCATCCTACTACCTGTCAGTATCCTGGCAGCCTGTACTATGAAGAGTTGAAGCCTGCACATGAGCATAAACTACCTGAGCATCCCCATATGCTATACAGGGGACGTAAAAAGCACAGTTTTCCACGAGGTCAAATGCCAGTTCCTTATTGGCCTTAAAGCAGATGGAAGGTATGTGCAGCAGGAGAGCCTACTCTGAAAACATTCTTCTGTCAGAACAAAGCCTTTCAGAAGTGAAGCCCTTGAGGCACACCGGGGGGGTGATCCCAGATACCTCAGTTTGCCAGTGCCTTCTCCTTTTAGGCCTCAGGGGATTCTTTTTGCACTCGGGCATCACACAGTGATTAGTGGCTGAAATGAGGGGAAACACCTCTGCTGCTTTTGTTCTTTGCAGAGTTTAAGGTCACTGCAGATTTGCACTCAGTATTCACCTGGAGTCTGTTTGATTTCTGGGCTGGACCTTGATCTAACGTCCATGGAAATAAACCAAACACTTCTGTTGAGCTTTGTTGGCTTGAGAATCGGGCAGGTGATCTTCCTGAAGAAGTTCCCAGAAGTAAAGCTGCAAAGAAGGATTGGGATGACGACAGGAAACTCTGCCTGCAGAAATGGCAGGGAGTTCTAGGGAGGAGCTGCAGCCCTGGAGAGAAAATGAAGACTGGGCAGGGGGATGATACACGTAGGAAGGGTGCTGGACTAAGAGGTTTGGGAAAGAAGTCGGAAGAAGGGCATCCCAGGGGTACAGAGATGAAAGGCCCAAGAATAAAGTGTTCAAGCTGAATACAAGAAGCAAGACGAAGTCATTGGCAAGGTTCAAATGAAAAGGGGCATGGATAGAGCGGAAGGGGAGAGACTTTGAACATCAGCAGTAGAGAAAGACTATGCAATGTAAAGTGAAGAAAAAGCAAAAT
The DNA here is from genome assembly GCA_016647715.1 of Pavo muticus. Classification (NCBI taxonomy): domain Eukaryota; kingdom Metazoa; phylum Chordata; class Aves; order Galliformes; family Phasianidae; genus Pavo; species Pavo muticus. The sequence goes on from JACDJE010000245.1 coordinate 1,115,715, forward strand.
TGGAAGAACAGCAAGAGCCCAGAAGAAGCAGGCTAAGAGCAGTAAGCAATCTGTAGGTGCAAGGCCATGCTGTTCTGTGAGTATGCCTTGCTTTTGCCCCTGAGTAAAAATGTGTTAAAGGGCATAAAGTATTTTGTACTTCAAAGACTACTTTTAATCTGATGTGAACAAACAAAATTGCTAAATATGCAAGTACTCTCCAGTAAAAGTTCATCTTTGTATTCTGTTTGCTACCAATGCTTTCTCATCAAAGAGGGTATGTGCACATCCAAGTTCTGGGCTTCTGCTGTAATTGGTGCTTCATTGTAGAAATGTTTCTATGATGAGAGTAATTCAATGTGACATGTTTTTTCAAATTATCTGGCAGTGATGCTTCAGAAAGCGTTCACAGAAGCTTCATGTCATTTCACCTATTTATTACGAACTTTTAAAAGTAGGGATGTAAAGTTAACTGCATTAGGCTATGTGCTTTCTCAGATAAGCTGGTATAAACTGGATTGATCCTCTTGTTTCTCTATTGCCAGGTCAATTTGCCTTCACCTGCCAGCCCAAATAAAAACGTCATGGTCAGAACTTTGTGTTCTATTTAAATACTTGTTTTTGATGTGCTGGCATGTTATTGCCTGACCACTCATAATTAGAACTTGTTGAGAAACTTTTCAGTGCTATTGTGTCTCAGCCAAATTTTTCCAGTCAACGTGTAAGAGGGAGATCCCAAACTGTGCATAATCTAGTGGCTGGAGTACTTGTGGGAAAACTTGTATCAGACAGATTTGAGCCTCTTTAGTGTGTAATGCAAGATCCAGCAGGACCCAGCTAAACTTCTTAACAACACCCAGGAAGGCCACTCAAAAGGGCGTGCTTCATTTAAGGGTAAACCTTAAGATGGAGTGATCTTATTTGCTTCAGAATCAGTAGTTAAGGCTGTGGGGATGTGCTGGTTGGCTATAAATGAACATTAAAAAAGATTGTGTTCCTCCTGGAAAAAACAGAAGTCAGACAAATACACAGTTCTGCTTGTCCATAACAGTTTTATCTTATCAGTGCTCTCTCTGGAATACAATGGCTTGGTTTTCCTCGTGTAAACATGCAGTACCTTCGTTCTCCTACTTCTGTGGAGGTTTGCACGTACACAGAAGTATTCTTGTGAATTCTGGATTCACTGCTTTACTTTTAGGGGCTCAGTTTGCTAAGTATCTGAAGGTGTAATAATCATTTTTCCTTGTCCAGGTCTGTTGTTCCTTTATCCCCTATTATTCCATTTTCCATCTTTTTTGATGTTGAGGCAGCCATACGTAATCCTTGTTTGTCCAATAGGTGATAAGATAAAGTAATGGGCAGATAAGTCATTACACTTGGCACTGTGATGATATACAGATAAAATATTGTACAGAGTTTATTCATATTTCACATTTTTGGTGCATCATGCGAAAGTGATGTTGCGTTAGGGCAGGGCAGACTTAAAGATCTGAGAGCATTCCCTAGATCTGAAGAAGACTGATGCAGATAAGCAGTACTATGCCAAAAATGAGTTTAAGGTATAAAGAAAGGAACTGGGGGGAAGGGGGATGGGAATTGTACCGTACATCTGAGCACCAGAAGGAACAAGAGAAGAGATCCTTTCAAAAGTTACTAAATCTGTGGTGCCACAAATCCTGCTTTCTGATAGAGTTGTATTTCCAGGCTTCATCTCCCAGCATAAAACTCAGATATTTTGGGAAGGTTAAGCAGAAGCATTAGTAAGATTTATTGCCTTGCCAGACAGCAGTTTTACAAAACCCTTAGGAACTTAATAGTGTGCTGGCAAATTCAGTTGTAATTGGACAATAGCTTCAAAGGATTTTTAGCAGAGAACAGACTGGCTCAGATGTGCATAAGCTCTAAACCAAATACTTTCAGCCTAGATTTTAATGTCAAATGCTTTGGTCATGGCGCTTCTTATGCTTTTAATAACCAAGTATGAGAAAGGAAACACTGTCAAGACGGTCATTTGTCATTGCTGTCAACACAGGTAACTGGTATTTATGCAGTACCCGTGCCAGCAGAGTTAATTCAAATGCAAGGTTACTCGTTTTTCAGAATCGTATAACAACAAAACTTGTTTCTTTAATTCTAGGGATGCAATCCTCTTGCTGAGACTGGTCGAAGCAAACTACAAAATCAAAGAGCTGTCCTAAACCAACAGATCTTGAGAGCAGTAAGAATGAGAGCTGGTGCTGAAAATCTGTTACGGTATGTGCCGTCACTCCCCAGTCCTTCAGCCTGAGCAGCAAAATGATCTTTTGTGGGGGGAGGAGGGAGACTTCAATTATTACTGCTGGACACTTTGTGAATCTCCCTGCTTATCTCTGTTGGGACATTACCTGCTGTAAAGTGCGCTTCCAAAGCTGTGCTGTTGTAGGAGGTGGCTGCATGTTAGACTTGCTCTAACTATCTAAGTCTGTCTTGCTCTGTATGATCAACTTTATTGCTAGCAATAATGGCAAGTGAACCATGTTGAGGGCAATACAGCCATATTGGAGATGTTTACCTGGATAGAACATTGGGGTTTCTGAGGGAGATACTAGAACCCTTCCTGTGGAGGCTGGTAATCTAGGCCAAACACAGAGCTTAAAAATACTGTAATAAAACTGCTGCTAGCTTCAAAGCTCATCCAGTTATCTACGTGGTGCTCAAGATCCTTTCTATTCTGTATTTACATCCAATGTGGATTATGCAGGCAGCAGATTTAAACCCTGCTCAAACTAGGCAACCTCAGGAATACAGTAGAAGTAGAAAACTTGCAGATAACGCACATTTATAATATGAAGTACAAGGTTAGAATTTAATCCTTGGGATTGCCAGTTCTTCACCAAGATACTCTGCAAAACTGGAGGATGTGCCATGAGGAGCCTAGAAGTATCATAAGGTTGTTCATAAATTTATGAAGGTTAATTTTAACTTAAAGGTAAATATAAAATGCTGCAAATTTAAATTTTTTTGTTGTTGTTGTCTGATGATTTGAACTGTCTTATAAAGGGGTACAATGTCTTAAAGCTGGATATGAATCAAGGCCCTTTATCTCCAGCTCACATCTGTGCTTATTGGTAATAGTTTAAGTCTCTTGTAAACAGCCATGCTGGATGGAGAATCAGGTTAGAAGTATGGATCTAATGTCCTGAAACAAGTAAATAATCAATCACACAGAAATGCTGTGGGGCTGCATGAATTTCCACTCTGCCAGCGGTCCTAGAAGTTGGAATGTAAATATATGGATGGCAAAGGAACAAGCACATCCTATTTGCATAAGAAAAAATATTATAAACGTATTGTATTACAAGAAATATCTCCCTACCTGTATACTTGGTAGTAATGCATTATGTAATAACAGCTTCCCCATAAAACGGTTTTCTTTCATTCTTAAGATCAGGAGTCTCAGCAGATCATGATTCAGTTAGTAAAGTGGGCGAGTCTCTTGGGAAAAAATGCTTCCGAATTCCCTTCTCTACCCATCAGCCTCTTCTAGGAAGAGCCCACGTAATCTTAAAATAAGATAGAGATTCTTTTTAAGATACTTTAATATTGTTGATTAATGTACCTGAAAATGATACTAACTCTTTATCTCACGGAAAAATTAGCACATGGCAAACTTTCTAGGTGTCTGCATGCTGCTATCTGGAAGCTATCGTTCTCTCTTGACAGAAAAGCCAATAAATTCTGAAACATGAGGTCTTGTATCATCTCTTAAGGGGATAAAAAAAATCTTAAAAATGCTGAGAATGCTAGCAAGGGGGTCAGCTCAGCTTGTGTACAGAACCTGTTCCTCAGCAATAAAAAAATGATGTCTTTCTTTCTGCAGGGCTACCACCAACAACAAAGTACGAGAACAGGTACTACTGGAACTGAGTTTTGTAAACTCAGACCTGCAGATCTTAAAGGAGGAGCTAGAAGGACTTAATATCTCAGTAGAAGTTTATCAAAATACGGAGTAAGTTTCAAGTTACTAAATTATTAACAGAACTTGTATTTACCACTGAAAAATGGAACTGTTTCTAGATGAATCTGAATGCTGGACAATAATTACCTGAAAGAACAGAATACTTGATAGGAAGAGAACATATTTGATGGTAGATTTGTTGACTAAGGGTTAGTCTGCACTGTTTGTCTTTCACTTGGGAAAGGTATGTGCTTCTAATCCTTAGATACGGAGTCCCTTCCTGAAGTAGATTACTGTAAGAATTGAAAGGTCTTGGGGCATTATGGAGGAACACATGGGACCTAGCAGAATTTCCAGTACTTGATTGGCTAACTGGTTCAATGCATTCTAAAGAGAGCAAACCTAGTGAACCTGTCTGTTCTCAAATGCAGCATATACAACAATCCTCCTTAACTGGTGGATAAAGGAACAACACTGCTTTGGAGCTCAAAGCAGGCTTGCAATTCTTAAGATGTGTACTTCAGTGGCAGAAAGGCATAAACTAACAGACTAAAACAGAGCTATGTACTAGATGAAGTTGGGATTGCACCAAGATGTTAATCCAACTTTGAAAAGCATGCTAAGTTTCAATACATTCCTCAAACATAGAACTTTGAAGTTAAGGATTATTCACTGCCTGGATACTGAGGAGATTTCTCTATTGGTTAGATGTCTTACTGCTCCTACAACTAAACTTTTAATATTTGATTAACATTAGCAGCTCAAGATGCAAGCTGAAGTGCTTTGTGGAGGGGGGAATAATTTATGTTCCCTCTTAGCACTTTTCTCAGTCAGGGTTAGCTTCTAGATGGATTACAGAGAAGTCTGAATGCAGAGGAACTAAGCACAGTTTCAGTGGGGTACGTTTCAACTGAATTCTAACCTGATGCAAAATAGCTACATTTCATTTTTCTCAAAAGAAACTTTGTGCAAGTTCCTACTGCCCAATCCCATGGCAAACTTTGACAACTCTCTATTTGACAAAAGAAGTTTTCTGTTTAAAACTTTACTAGTCTTTATATACATATGTCAGCACTTTAGTAGCAGTGAAAGTTAAGGCTGTGGGAATGAGAGACTTCAGCTGTGGTAATTCTACTTCTAGCTGAAGAGGATTCGAAGTATCTGCGTTCTCAGTGAAGGATGAGCAGTAGCTCATGTCCTAGGGTGGGTAGAACTGTTGCAGCTGGGTACTAGGATGACTTCTCTCCTGATCCCACTTCCCAGTCTGTTTTGATTTGTTTTATTTTGCCTTTCTGTTGCTGTTCATTCTAAGCTGTAGATGCTTTTTACTTGTCATCCGCTAAATTAATCCACACCCTCTGCAACTGCTCTCCAGCCTTTTAATAGCAAATAGCTATTAATAGTTATCATCTGAATCTTTTGTGTGTATAGTCATCAACATGAGGTCACACCCATATTACTAGGTTACAGGGTATTGTATTGCACCAGTTGGAAGTCTTGGCCTTCCCAGTTATTGCACACATCTCAGTTAGATTGAGGAACATGACGCCACTTCTGCACTGATCTGGAAAGTCAGGACCACCTCCCTAACTGTCCAACGCCTCCCTGATGCAATCCATGTTGACTCCATGGGTGTGACACCTTGGAAACTTGAAAAACAGAACTTCCTCTGAGAAACAAATGCTGATGTCTACAGGAACTGTGGGTGGCATCAGGATTCATTAAATCACTAAGTTAGGATTTTGCTTGCATGTCTCACTTCCTTTTGAAGGAAAAAATGTAGACTCAAAGTGATGTAAAAGTGTTGTAAAGCATTGTGGCTTCTTCTAAAAGCCTCATCAGAAATAAAATCATTTGCACTGCCTGCAGTGATGTTTTTCCACTGTGTCTCAGAAGCCCTTTCCAAACTAGCAGAGCTGCTTTCTGGATCATGTCAACCAGTTCTAAGACTCCTCCACTGCTAAGGAAGCTGCACTGCTACTCCCATCTCCCCCAGGTAGAATTTTCACCAGTAAGAAAATGATTTTGCTCTCTTTGGTGATAAGACCGTAAATGAATCACACCCATGCCACTTCGTGCTGGTAATGAAATGCTCTGACTGATGATTACACAGCTTGGAGGAAAAAGGAAAATATCAGATAAACCTCATAATTGCCAGAAACCAATCCATTAAACCTACTAAACAGACGATGTACCTGGAAGCAATCCTGATCTCACTATTTTGTAATTGGGAAATGTGCTTAGAGGAAAAGCAGTATATGTGATGGAAGTAGCTTTCATGCTGAGGGATAAATGGTACTTTCTTTTTTTCAGTCATTGATGGTTCCATTGGCTAGTGTTTAATAGTGTGATCCAGTTTTAAGGCCATACTCTCTTGAAGTTAGATTTCTTTTACTGTTACAGTTCTCATCTTTATTGCCCTTTGATATTTTATAGCTTGAGTTGTTTACGAGGTTAACACCTCATCTAGAAGCTCAGTTCTTCTAGTCTTAGGCCTTTCACTGCTGGTACACTCTGGCCCTGCTTTTCCCTGTTAGACACGTATCCCTTCTCTCTATGAAAACATGGGCAGCATGTAAAATACTAATGATGATTATTGTTAATTACTGTAACTCAATGTGGCAGATTCGTAGCAGCTGTGGAGCTGTTTGCTGTCCATATAACTGTGCAGGTATGTTAAGGCAGAGCTGAGTAGCAGCAAGCCAGCTTTTAAATCTCCTTTTCTTAGTGGAAAAACAGTCTCAAATGAAGAATGCACCTCGCTCTCTCCTCTAGAACTTGCAGGCTTTCTTGGGAAGGACAAAGCTGTTGTAAACTATACACCTCTTACCTTACCACCCATTGGCATGCTAGCTTTCTGTCAACAAATGAAACAAAAGTAATTATCTTGTTAATTTCCATAGGGAGACTTTCAGCATTCCCTTGGTACCTCTTGGCCTAAAGGAAACCAAAGAAGTAGACTTCACGCTCCCCCTGAAGGTAAATTTCTGGGACATATTTCAGAATAAAGCCAATGGAGTAATTTCCATTTCAGATTTGTTTGAAGAAGTAGCTTATGTATAATTTTGTTGTTGTATTTGTCCTGGAACTGAGATCCCAACGTGTTTAAGAATTACCCAGCGATTAACTGGGCTGTTGCCCTGCATCTTAGTTTACATTGCTGTGAAAAGAGAAGTGGGCATGCAGAAGCTGGTGTCCTTAGTGGAGATGAAGGTTTTAACATTTGGGCAGTGCTTCACATGCACGAAGCACTGCATCCTTTAAGTCAAGCAGATCTTCCTTGTTGAGAAGCTGTTACAGTCTAAACAGTGTAAAAGAATGTAGTGTAATTTTATTCTCCTCAGCCTGCAGTGGAACTGTGGGATGGTTTGGTCCCTCTAGGGATATTTAGAATATCTGTCCTCATTTTCAGACTTAGTTTTATGTTTTTAGGTTCTTCAGAGATGAAGCAGTAGGTTAAATATGCTGTGCAGGAGCTTTTTAAGCGTGTCTGATTCTAAGCAGCATGAGACTGTAGGAAAAGAACAATTTCTTCTTCAGGTTTTCATTCCCATAAGACTACTGATTCCCCTAAGGCTACTCTAGATGTGAAAGGAAGTGGTAACAATGATTGTACTGAGCATAATACAGTGATTCTCCAGTTTCCTCTAGCCGAGCCGGCTCAGTTGGGAAGCTGTGTTGCAGCATTATTGCTGCTTGCTGTGGGCTTTGCCAGCTGTTTGAGCAACCTTCTTGTATTTTTGGACTACCATGTATTGCACAATGCAGATTTTACCTCATGGAAAACTGCCTCTTATATAACCATAGAAGTTGCTGCTTTTATATCTGTAGGTCAGTTTCTATGGCCCGATTATTGTACCACTGATGCCATTGCAACTACGTTAATTTTAGTGGAATTGACAAGAATTTGGCAGTCTCTTTCTGTTAACAAGTTTTTTATGGTCACTTGATTCCCTTGTTATTTTAACTTACAGAGTTCATTAGTCCCTTTCAAAACTATTACATGCTGTTGTTTTAAAACTCAGTGGAGTTGATTTAATGATTTCCTGGTTCCTTTATACCTTTTTAGGACTTTATTCTGGAGCATTATAGTGAAGACAGTTCAGAGTATGAAGATGAAATAGCAGACCTCATGGATCTGAGACAAGTAAGTTTACGTATGGCATCATGAGATTTCTTCCATGAGGTCTTCTAATCTAAAGTTGTAAATAATTTGTATAGAATCAGTGTATGTCACTATTTTTTATAGCTTACCATATTCCTATTGACTTCATTTCTGAGATGTGGAACATGAATCTTCACTGTCCCCCAGCTTTACAATCTTACAATGTCTCCAGTATTATACATACAATTTCTTTGTACCCTTCATAAGATACCTGCAATCTTTAATTAGCTCAAAGACTTGCCAAACAGAACCTTCTTTCCATAAAGATTGTGCTACTTCTGTGCAAAAGAAGAAAGAAAAGAAAAACTTATTTGGAGTTCATCCGTATGGTCCTAAGCTTACTGTTCTCACATTCCCCACATTGCTGTGATACACAGAAGTCCAGAGGAAGTAGAGCTTTATCCTTGGTATTTCAGTACTCGTCCTGTAACTCAAGTGAGTACACCATATTCTGATTTGTTGTATTTGAAGGCCTGCCGCACTCCTAGCCGAGATGAAGCTGGCATTGAGATGCTGATGAGCTATTTCCTTCAACTTGGTTTTATAGAAAACAGATTTTTCCCACCTACCAGGCACATGGGAGTGTTATTTACATGGTAAGTGTGGAGTTCATGTTTGTTTGTTTCCACCCCACAGAACACCGTTAATCTTTAACTGTCTTGTTTGATTTAAAGCATTTCTGTGTTTCTCCCCAACTTCATCCCACTGTTGTCAGTGTTTGTTTTTGTTTTAATATTAAGTGTAAACCTGACTACAACTTAGCCCTTTTCATGCTGTGTTAAATTATGGTCTGGGTTACAGGTTTACACAAGGGAAAAAGAACATAATTTTGGACAACTGCACATATTTTCCTGGACTCTGAACTTTGCTGCATGAAGCAGATGGGGGTCAGACCTTCCTTCAGTTTGTTGGGTATTTGGGCCAGGAGTGAAGAGTCACTTACTTTATTATAGCGGAGCGTTAGCTAAATGTTTGCAACATTTATGAACAAGGATGGACTCCTGGATTCAGAATTTTGATTTTTTTGATTGCAAAAAGGGGATAACTGCCATACAGCCAAGAAGAGCCATTAAATTCCCAGTCTAACTGCAAAAAGGAGCTTTAAAGTACTTGCGATACAGGGCCTGACCATGCCAGTACTTAATCTATGGCAACATTTAATAGTGCATGCCTAATAAAAACTATGAGAACATAGTGACCACATAGGAAGACTTCCCCAGTATGCTTTTAGCCCCTGAAAAGTTTCATAGGCACTTCATCATATGCTTCTGGAGACACTGCTTAAAAACCTTCTGGAAGTTAAGGCTTAAGTACATTCTCTGTTTTGCTCTAGTCTGTGGCACCTAGATTGTCCTCAAAAAACATAATGGTATTTCTAGGCACCTTTTATTTTCACTGCAGCAGAGCAATTATTAAGAATTACACTCTTCTTTTGGAAAAACAGAACAAAAGTATCTGTAGTTCAGTGGACCCTGCACATCTTAACACGTATTCTCCTTATATACTTTTTCCAAAGGTATGATTCCTTCACAGGTGTTCCCGTGTGTCAGCAAAACCTGCTGCTGGAAAAAGCTAGTATTTTATTCAATATTGGAGCCCTCTACACCCAGATTGGAACAAGATGCAATCGTCAGACCCAGACTGGACTTGAAAATGCTGTTGATGCTTTTCAGAGAGCTGCAGGTAGAGATACATAAAAAGTAGGAAGAACAAATGTTCCTAATCTCAGCCTGACTTCCTGCAGATTTCTGCATTTCCCACTGACTTTTTTACACAAAAAAGATGGAATAGGGAAATTTGAGAAGCCTAGTGAAGGACTGAGACGAAGCTTTAATTCAAAACCTGGAAATGCAGTTAAAACATGCTGATAAAGACAATGAATGCTGTGGTTAATGATTAATGAACTGTAGTTCAAAGGTCTGAGTAATAGCCCTAATGCTGTTTCATTTTGTTCATTCTTTGTTTCATGTGTATAGCTGCTTTAACCTCAGTGATATTACAGTGGACAAGAAACAGTTTTAAAGGATGATAAAAGGCTTAGAACCTAATTTTTCATATGGTCTCTTCATAATTAATCTTGCTTTGTTGTCTGGTGAAACTTGCAATTCATTTCAGTTGGACTGCCTATTTTCCATAGATTCCAAAGGCAAACTTGGAAAACAATCTCTCTCAAGCAAAGAAAAACGTAAATTCTAACAAAGGGAATTGGGTGCCCTAAAATAACGTTACAGAAGCTGATGGTTTTTCTTCAAGTAGATTTTCCAATTTTTTGTAAATGTCACCTGTACCACAAATAGTGCTTAAAGACACTGTCTATGTAATTAGCATGGACTGTAAGATATTCTTTTCAGCAGCTGTTTTTCACTGTACTGGTAGCTCTAACAGCCACAAATTGTGGACTCCTTTTGAATACATAGAACAGCTATCCAGAAGATCTGATAATGTTTCTTCATGTATTTCTTAAATAGATTTTGGTTTTCAACCTTTGTATTTTATTTACAAGAAACTTCAGTGTATGAGAAATGTCTCCATTCTGCTGCTACTTCTTCCATTTTGCAAGAGAAGGAACTCATTTTTGCTTCAGCATGTTACAGAGCAGAACTAATTCACAAACTGAAATGCATCACCTGCTACCCCAGTACCTTTGCGGGGCCCCGACGCGGTGCGCTGCAGAGGCAGTTCATTGTAGCTGTGCATGGCTCTGTGACACTGCTTGTGTTGCTGGAGATGTGATATAGAGCATGTATTAACCACTGCTCTGTTCTGAATGGAAATGGTTGCACAGAATTTATCCTCAACAAAGCTTTCAGTGTGTATGAGGTCCTGTGTGAGCAACTGTGCTGAGAACAAAAAAAAACCAGTTTTTTTTTCCCTGTACTTCCAGTTGCTTTCAGTTGGGCACTCAATCAGCACATGGTTACACCATGCAAGAGATGCAGAGATGGCCAAATTTGTTAAGGATATACAAGATAAAAGATGCAAACATCACAAAGAAATTGAAAAATACCAGAAAGTGGTGGTAGAAAACATACTGCAACATGGCAGAACAAAAAGAAGGGATAAGATGTGAGATTACAGAAGGTGGGACACTTAGAAAGCAGAGGCCTTATCATTACACTTGTGTAGTATTATCAGCAATTAGCAGGCTAGTAGAACCCACTAAAACAGCTGGATGACGTGCATGCTGAAGTTACACTTTTGTCCATGAAACTGTTACTTACTATTTGCACTACAGTCAGTGTTTGTTTTTAATTTGATAAATGATAAAAATGATTAGGGTGTTGATGGAACCAAACATCTAGAGCAGAATCTAATTTTTCCCTATTAAATATATTGTTCTAGTTTACTTATAGGGGTGGAACTGAGCTTTTATTCAGGTACACTGAATTTAGCAGCATCTACAAAGGAGACTCATAATTAATAAGTTTATATACATTTTTCTCCCACCACTGAAAGGTTCTACTACTTAAACTTGTGCAGATGTTTTTTGTTTCCTGTCCTGTATGTGAGTCTGGCCTTCCATTCCCATATAAAAATTGCATTCAGTTTAGCATAGCTTTATGGTCAGTGACAAGAATCGTTAGAAGCAAATCTGAAGGTACTTCTACCCTTAAAAGCTGTAACTTCTGGTGCTCTACTGAGTAGTAATTTTGAGATCTGTGTGTTTTATGGGGATGCAAACCAAAATCAGTAGGTCGCTTTAATTTCTGCATGCACCAAGAATTCCTTCAGATTGCTATAGTTCACTATAAGAAAGTATGTTTTCAATCTTCCTATCATACATTCTAGAATTAAGATCAGTTCTTTCTGTTTTTGTAATGCCAACAAAACGATGTTGTCATTTCAGGAGTCCTAAGCTACTTAAAGGAGACCTTTACTCACACACCAAGTTATGACATGAGCCCAGCTATGCTGAATGTACTAGTGAAGATGATGCTCGCTCAAGCTCAGGAGTGTGCTTTTGAGCAGATCAGCCTCCCTGGAATACGCAACGAGTTTTTCACACTGGTGAAAATGACACAGGAAGTTGCCACGGTAAAATAAGAGACGTCATACTTAGTCTTTTAAAATTAGTATTTCCACTGCTGAGTTACTAGATAAAGCCTCTAGGAATATTAGCAGAATTTGTTAAACCTAAATGTTAACAACTGTTACTGAAAACCCAAAGTAACAAGGGACTCAAGCTGTATTGAGAATTGCAACCCTTCAGAAGATGAAAACGTGAATAACTGCAATTCAGTTATCATTACATTAGAATTATGAGCTATTTTAAGTTGAATAAAAACATCTAAAGAACACTTGGACAGCAAACTTGTCCAAGTGTTTTACTATATTGTTCTTTCAAACAGTATGGATCTTGTCCACAGTTCAACATAGAAAGAGGCAGGGTTGTTTGTGTGGTCCTTCTGTTAATTGCTGAACACTCAACCTGTCTGTAATTTCCCATCGGCTTGAGGTTATGCATGCTTAAGAAGTCCAAAAGAATAACTAAATTGTAACTGGGGGAAGGATGCAGAATCAGACTGGTAGGTGCTAGGCTCTCCTGGGACTTGTATGAAAAATGGGGTGGCAGGCCATGCCTCAGAAGGCAGAATTCGTTCTTGAGGTTGTTGACATCAAAATGTGGATATGCCAGCAGATCTGGATGTGCTTTCTGAGCCAGATATATAAATGGCTCCATACTAGCTAACGTGGGCAAGGCCTTTCCTACCAACCCTGCAAGGCTGCCCTGACTTACTTCTGGAGTTGTTAAGTAGTAGGGAAAGATTTTGGGATTCAATTAAAGCAGCATTTACTGCTGGAAAAGCTATTTCCATAAAGGGTAAAAAGGAGTCAAGGATAGTAGCCCAGATTTAATTCGACTATACAAACTTAAGGGTAGATGTGACTCCACAGTTTCAGAAGCAAAGTGCAAATCTAGTGAAGTAATTGACATGTTTAACTCTCTTAGCTGAATTAACATGATGAGATGTATTTGCAAATTAAATAACTGTTTATTATATGAGCCTTTTTTGGAACTCTGAAGCCATATCGATCAACTAACTTACTCCATCTGTTCTTGTACAGAATCGATTCATGTTTTCTTGTGAGGAAAAGAGATCAGAGGTGGAATTTCATTTTTTCTTAAAACTTTGTTTCAATCCTTTTCAACAACACTTGTAGCTTTCTCTTTTTCTCCTCTTTGATGAGATGCATGTGAAATTGTCTTAAGGCTTAATATAATATCCCTTAGTTGAGTAGCTGAGCTCCTAGTAAGTAATGTTAACTTCTCATACTTCGATTCTATGCTTTATTTTAGGTGGGAGAGGTTTACATGATGGTTAACACTGCAGTGACTCAGGAACCAGTCAAAGAGAATATCCCGTATTCCTGGTCTAAACTGGTACAAATAAAAGCAGACCATTACAGAGCTCTGGCACATTACTTCCTTGCCACCATTCTGTGTGACCATGAATGTAAGAATGATAGATTTGTTATATATTCATATAAAGAATACCAACAAATGCATAAACAATTATAATTCCATCTATGAATAAGACAAGGAGCCTGGAACTTCTTGATTTCCGTCTGTTATTTTGTGGTCATTTCCTGTTCAGATATGAGCCAGCCTTCTTTGTCCTTCACAAAAGAATGGAAAATTCAATAAGCAAACTTGCAGAAACAGAAGATAGGTTATATCCATTAATCATTATATGCTACTAAGTTGTTCAATTCTTGTGATTCTGTTCTGACAGAATCTGCATACTGATGAAATTTATATGACAAACTTCTACAAACTTGAAATTCACATCAGTATATATTTGTAAAAATATTTGACCAGATTTGCAAAGAAGGTAGTAGTGACTGCACAACAATAGACCTAAAGGAGCAGGGTATGAAGAGATGTTCAGTGACTAACATTCTGTATCAATTATTGTAGTGCAGTCCAATGACGATGAAGATCAGCAGGAAAAAGCCTTATCTCAGCTGTATGACTACGTGCCAGAAGGTGTGATGATTCTCACCATTTTAAAGGACAAAGTTCAGAGAAAACAACTAGGTAACTGCCACTGTCACCCAGCTAATGTATAAAAGATGCAAATGATCTTCTCTTTATTGCGTCTGTGGAAGACAGCTCAGTTTCTAACTCTTCTTCAGGGAAGGCACATTTACGCAAAGCCATTGTTTACCACGAGGAAGCTCTCAGAGTCTGTGGGTTGTGCAAAAAACTTCGCAACATTGAAGTTCTTCTGGAGGTTCTGACAGCTGCACATAAGCGCTCCCTTCTCAAATATGCTCAGCAGGAGACGGAAGATGACTTTCTCAGTCTAATCCAAGCTCCAGATATTCTTCGTAAGTATCCACAGCTAGAAATAAAGGTATCTAACCAAGTGTCTCATGATGAGCCCTTTCAAGGGACTAATAAAATAATCTTCAGATCACACTAAGAAATCTAGGAAAGACTTGAAAGAAAAAAGGAGAGGGCAGATAATGGATGTGCCTGAAGGAGGTGAAAAAAGATGGCGTTAGAAGATGAATTGAGACCTACCAGCAGTGGTAGCAATAGTGTGCTTTTATTATCTGTTGTGGCATGAAATATTTGCATGGAGGATCAGATCAGTATTTTCACGGGGATATAACTTTATTATACAATTTCTCTTAACTATTTAAATATAATCACCTTTACTTATCTGATTCTGTGATACACATATATGTATACATATGCATATAAAGAGGACAGTATCATACTTTTGTTTGAAAGGATTATTTTAAACTTTCTGTATTGGTACTATGATTTCTTAAGGTATTTTTTGAGGTGATTTAAAAATTTGTCTTGCACATTTTGACAAAGATGAGTTTTTCTACAGTCTAGTAAGAATTTAAGACAAATTTCTATCTAGCTTGGAATGCAAGAAAAAGAAATTTATATGTCTTAACTAATACTGGAGAGAAAATGAATGTGCTTTTCTTTTTGTTTTAGCTAAAACAGAGCATAAAGTAGAGATGGTTGCTCCTCAGTTTTCCAAGGTGAAAGTTAAAGACTTTTTTCACAGACTGGTATGTAACATGCTGATGCCCACCACCCTCTCATGCATACGCTGTATGTGAGCATAAGGCAGTAAAGCACTCCATGCTTACTGCTGTGTTACCTGCAGGGCCCGCTGTCGGTGTTCTCAGCCAAGCAGAGATGGACAGCTCCGCGGACCGTTCACTTCCACTGTGAAAAGGGAGAGCTGGGATTCAGCCTTAGAGGAGGCTCACCAGTGCAGATTTATTGTCTTGATCCAGTTTGTTCTGCAGCAGTAAGTAGATGGGTGCAATATTAATGATTTATCTTCAGCATTACAGTCTTTTAAAAGTAATTTTAGCTCGTTCATATCAGTGTTTGGAGTATTTACTGAGATCTAGTATGTGTCAGTGTAGGCAATTCATACGATCTGAACACATTTTTAGTGCAGTATACGCCTTAATTGCTAGTGGATCTATATACCTGACATCACATTACACTGCAGTACATTTCTTCTGTTGTTTCACTGGATAGAAAGTCCCGAATACAAAACCGCAAGTATGTTATTCCCCATCTAATTTGGGAAACTGGAAGAAATAAAGAAAAGTAGCTACAACAGTAAGGATGAGACTCAGGATGCACCCGAGGAAAAAGAACACTTTAATGGTTTTTGATATGTTGTTGTTTTGTGAAAGGGAATAATAAAGCAACATACTGAGGTGAGTACAGCCTAGTTATAGCACAGGCAGAAGCAACCATGTAAGTACAAAAAAGTTGAAGGAATAGAACTAACAACTGGAGAACATTCCTCATGGGGAATGATAAGATAGCAAAAAAACCACACAGATTTAACATAGGAGGAAAAAAACGGATGTAAAACTAGCCAATAGCATACCAAAATCACATGTATCAACAGCAGCTCCACAAAATAGGTAATTTCTGTACTTGAAATATCTGCATCTTTTTATGCTAGTTATAAATCTTTGTTCCACATGTCTGGCTAGACAGTGGTTTCATGGCTCTTGTGAGGGAAGTGCCTTTAGGGTAAATACTGCGTGATGACAAGGAACATTTTACATAGCAATACATACATAGGGTACAATTTATGCTTGTATGTAATGTAAATTGTGTAAAATTATGTAAATTTTATGCTTTGCATACCATACAATTTACATAGCAATTCCAGATATTAACCTGTGCGAAATTTCTTGGCAGTCAGCGGGCCTAAAAGAAGGTGATTACATTGTTTCAATTGGTGGAGTGGATTGCAAATGGCTTGGTGTGAATGAGGTGCTGGAAAAATTCAGAAGCGTGGGAGAGCAGCCCATTGAGTTTGAGGTTATCAGCTGCCAGGATACAACAGCATCTGTGGTACGTAATGAGGCAGATACATCTGTGGATTTGATATGTGAGGCTTTTTTTTCTTTCCTGGCTTCAGCCCCTGATCAGTGTTTACTTTCACCTCGATATCCCACTTTGCAAGTGAACAGATAGGTAGTGCATTTAAGCATCTGCTGTGTTTTAAACAGTCCATTTAAAATCAGTAGAACTTGCAGCATGACTTAGCAAGCTAAAGTGAAGTCTGTGTGCCTAGGAATGGTTTGGGGCAGTGTTTTTTGCTGTTGGCAGCTTCACTTTTGTGTCTGCATGTTAGTGGAACTTCTTGGACTAAATATGCCATAGAATTCATATTGCAATTAATTTTCCCTTAACTTGTTGCAGAGAATTAAAAAAAGAAAAAATTACCATCCTGTTTGGCACAGGAAGAGCCACAATGAAACAATAATTGAGTGCAGTAAAGCATCCAAGCCTACACGCTCCTTTTCTATTTGCTGTTATCATAAATGACCTATACCATTTGTAGCAGAATTTACGGATTAATGCATGTTTTTTATCTTGGGGTATTTTAACTGTCTAGTCAGTTACAAAACTGCCATTGAAACTTTAGACTAAGGAAATATGATCACAAGGTTAAAAAATGTTAAGCTCTAAAAACATTATTTGTAATAAGGGAACATGTAGTTCAGCTAAATCCAGTGCTTCATGCCTCTAACATTCCCTGGCAAGCTTAGGCACCAGAACACTGTTGCTTAAAAGTGATCAAGGTGCCCTCGCTGCCATTGGATTTCCTTGTTTTAAGTTCATTTTCCTTACTGACAACAAGGAATTGCATACCTGTCATTCCAAGCTGCTGCTGGACACAAAAGGGCTACATTGCAATCAGGCACAGCTAAGATAAGGCAGAGGGCTGTGCCTTCCAGATAACCCAACAGGACATTCTACAGTAGCGCTTGTTGTAATAGCTGCAATCAACGTGGAGTTTGTTCACAGAGCATTTACCAAAAACTCTAAAGACTTTCTGGACTGCAGCAAAGACTCGCCTTGAGGGATTTGTGCAAGAACTGCATGCCCCAGTGTTGTGGAGAGGTTGCTGTATGTGTCACACAGCACTTACTGGCTTTTAGCGTAACTAAAAGTGTACCACCACCACCACTGTAATGGGGCTTGTGAATCTTTTAGATCTGCGCAGTGCACCCCTTCAATCTGCAAGGGCAAAATACCAGAAATCCCAGCGCTCCGAAGGACTTTGTGTTCTGTACTAATTAGCACAGAATGCTTGCTGTAGTCTGCCTTGGAAAACTATTTGCACAGTAATCTTTTGTTGTCTTCAAATCGTTGACCCATTTTCAGTGACTGGTGCTTATAATTCTTCTCTCTTTCCTACAGCATAGCAAGAGTGCCACTTACTCTGTGGGAATGCAGAAGACATACTCCCTAATCTGTTTAGCCATGGAAGAGAACAAGACCGATCAGGCCAAGAAGGCCCCGCTTAAACTGCCTTTTCTAAGTTGGGGAACTAAAAATAGACAGAAGGCTGCAAGCACCCTCTGCCTTCCTTCAGCTGTGGCTGCAAGTTCTCAGGTTAAGAAAAAGCTTTCCCCCTTCACACTTCTGGGTACAGAAAGTTCCTTGTACTGAATCTTCCCGAAGGATCTGCTGAGATGAAGTTTTTTCTTTTAAATGTACGTAAAATACATTGATCAATGTTATCTTTATCTATACACGTGTGTAACTTCAGACAGGTGCCGCTGACTTCACTTCCTACGAAGATCAGAGTTTGGCAGACACTGTAGAACTTGAGTCAGATTTGAAGGTTAGAGCAGAATGGTTTGAGAGGTGTAAAATAGCAGATTGCTGATGATAGAATGGCCTGCATGGAGGCAGGATTCCTTTGGAATTTCAAAATACATCGCCAGTTTTTATAACTGTTGTAGATGGGAGTTATTTATTACAAACTTGATGCTGCATGCAGAACAGTAGGGGACACAGTGATTTTGCTGTAAAATGTAGAGTTCATAGTAAGTTGCTTAACACTACTTCACAGAATTATCTTACAGAGTCAGAGAAAACAGCTTTATGCAAGGGGTGGTCTAACAGTTGTTTTTTGCATAAACGTTCTCTGAGAGTACGAGGTATATTCTGTGGAACAGCTGATACAACTTGGGAAGAGAATTAGAAGGCTCAGAAGTCATATGGTCTTTTAAACTACAAAAGGACTTTGACTCTGCTCTTTTTTTGATCTAGGTTGTGTGTGCATTATTAAAAACAGGCTTTATTCCAAACTTGAAATTATTTAACCTAGTTACAACATGATCTGTCTTTCATTACTCTTGTTAAAATTGATAGCTGTGGAACAGCTCTCAAAACTGACATTTTCTAGTATATTGATCAAGAACATGCAAGTTGTAGTGACGCTTCCATAACATGAGAAAAAAAGTACTTAGAAATCACAGTGGGAGACTCTTATCATGCCAGGTAAGAAAACTGATATGAAATCTTCTGCTTCTTGGAACAGCTCATGAGCGTGTATTGACAAGGAGATAAAAAACCTCTGAGTATTTCTGTTAAATTCTTCTATTTTATGAAATTACCTGAAAGTTGCTAACACTTTAGTGTTAGTTAATGTCGCTGTCTACAGAGTAGATATTTGCTGTTTGATACTCAAAACTTACGGGAAAGCTTGTGTCTGGGTATAACTTCAAAGGTGTCGTTTTTAGTTTCTTAATGATAGGTGTAAATATGTTAATGACTTATTTAAGAATAAAAATCAGATGCTGCCATTGGGTAGTGGCTCTTTGATTCTGCTGCTGCTTGGAAAGTAAAGCATGTTACAGGTTTCCATGGGGCCGGATGAGATTCACCCGAGAGTGCTGAGGGAACTGGCGGAGGTGATAGCAGAGCCGCTTTCCATCATCTATCAGCGCTCCTTGTTGACTGGTGAAGTACCGGAAGACTGGAGGCTTGCCAATGTGACTCCCATCTACAAGAAGGGCTGTAAGGAGGACCCGGGGAACTACAGGCCTGTTAGCCTGACCTCGGTGCCAGGGAAGGTTATGGAACAGATTGTCTTGAGGGAGATCATGCGGCAAGTGCGGGACAACCGGGGGATCAGGCCTAGCCAGCATGGGTTCACAAAGGGCAGGTCCTGCTTGACCAACCTGATCTCCTTCTATGATCTAGTGACCCGCCTGGTGGATGAGGGAAAGGCTGTTGATGTAGTCTACCTAGACTTCAGCAAAGCCTTTGACACTGTCTCCCACACTATTCTCCTGCAGAAGCTGGCAGTCCGTGGCTTGGACAGGTACACTCTTGGCTGGGTAAGGAACTGGCTGGAGGGCCGGGCCCAGAGAGTGGTGGTCAATGGAGCTAAATCCAGCTGGCGACCGGTCACGAGTGGTGTTCCCCAGGGGTCGGTGCTGGGGCCTGTCCTCTTCAATATCTTTATTGATGACCTGGATGAGGGCATTGAGTGCACCCTCAGTAAGTTTGCAGATGACACCAAGTTGGCTGGAAGTGTCGATCTGCCTGGGGGTAGCGAGGCCCTACAGAGGGATCTGGACAGGCTGGATAGCTGGGCTGAAGCCAATGGGATGAGGTTTAATAAGACCAAATGTCAGGTCCTACACTTTGGCCACAGCAACCCCAAGCAACGCTACAGGCTTGGGGCGGAGTGGCTAGAAGACTGTGTAGAGGAAATGGACCTGGGGGTGTTGGTTGACACTCGGCTGAACATGAGCCAGCAGTGTGCCTGGGTGGCCAAGAAGGCCAATGGCATCCTGGCTTGTATCAGAAGTAGTGTGACCAGCAGGAGCAGGGAAGTAATTGTCCCCCTGTACTCAGCTCTGGTGAGGCCGCACCTTGAGTACTGTGTCCAGTTCTGGGCCCCTCACTGCAAGAAAGACATTGAGGCCCTGGAGCGTGTTCAAAGAAGGGCAACAAAGCTGGTGAGGGGTCTGGAGCACAGGCCTTATGAGGAGCAGCTGAGGCAGCTGGGATTGTTCAGTCTGGAGAAGAGGAGGCTCAGGGGAGACCTTATTGCTCTCTATAACTACCTGAAGGGAGGTTGTAATGAGCTGGGGGTCGGCCTCTTCTCTCGTGTAACTGGTGATAGGACTAGAGGGAATGGTTTCAAGCTGTGCCAGGAAAGATTCAGGCTGGATATTAGGAAATACTACTTCTCTGAAAGAGTGGTCAGGCACTGGAATGGGCTGCCCAGGGAGGTGGTGGAGTCACCGACCCTGGAGGTGTTCAAGGAACGTTTGGATGCTGTGATGAGGGATATGGTTTAGCGAGAACCATTGGTGATAGGTGGATGGTTGGACTAGATGATCTTATAGGTCCTTTCCAACCTTAGTGATTCTGTGATTCTGTGATTCTGTGATTCTGTTTTCACTACTGACTGTTAACGTACCTCTCCAGGTTTCTGTAACGCTCCTGTCAATAAAAGTATCTCCATCCCTTAGGGTTCTCAGCTGCATGGTTAACTGCCTTCCCCTCCCACCATCACTGGTCCCTGAGGAAGCACGGGGCTGGGGGTCTTCTCCTTCACACTCAAGTAAAAATTTGGGCTTTAAGTGCCATACAAGTACATACTTAATATTTTCTGACAGCTATTAAAAGATTAATTTTACGGTGAGTGGTAGGCAATGGCTAACAAGATAAATACTCATTTCACAGCAAAGACTTCAGTGCTTTCATCATATACTTCTAATCATATGGAATACACAAGGCTATTTTAAAATCCTATAAAATTAAGGTTTGCCATAGATTAATACTTCAGCCTTTAACTTTATTAGTACTAGTTTTTACTACTTCGGTTGAAATTTATTTGGTGTACTGAGCCAGGTGGTCACTGGAAGTAGTACAAAATGTACTTCGGTGTTTGCCTTGCAATGTCAATAGCCACGTCTGTTTTGGGTGTGAAATCCAGTCTCCATAGCAACATCAGTAACCAGTGACAGAAAAAACCTAAAACATTTATAATGAAGCTTAAGTATTCCCTAGTGAGAAAATAGTGTCTTGTTTTCTAGCTCTTACTATCAGTAAATTAAATAATGAAAAGACATCTCATAACTGTATTTTCATCCCAAGAAAGGAATCAGTATAAATAACAAATCCATCATCTCATGGATGATTAAGTTGGTTACGGAGGTTCTCTTCATGAACGGGAACTGAAAACTGCTCCACTGCCTTCCTGCTGTAATCCAAAACCCAAGTGATAAGATAGGAACTTACAACACCTCCTTAATGGGTACATAACAACAATAAAACTTACTAGCTGAGATACCATTTAAAATAAAATGCAGTATGTCAGGAACACCAGTCCGCTTCATAAATAACTCTTGAAAAGATTAATACTGGAAGCACAAGACGAATCACGAGCAAAGCTTCCCACTGTATTTTCTTTACAACTTATAACTGATAATTATGATTAACGTATGGCAGTTGCTATATTTAATATTATAATTAATCATCCCAACCTGTATACAAAAGCATATTAATATCTAAAATCTGAGTTAATTTGATACAAAGGAATAAGTTTGGTAACATCCCGTGCAGTGAAAAAGGAACCAGGGAAACAAGTTAGTGCAGTCAGAGCTGTATTCCGGCAGCACTAAACACAGATGTTTGAGAAGCCCCGTCATACACAGACGTGTGGAAATAAACAGCTACAGCAAGCTGTGGTAGCCGATACCAAGTGCACTGCCTTGCTGGTTGTGACATGAACTCATTTCTGTACTCAGCTGTGCTTCTCAGCAGTCGTACAGTGCAAGAAGTGTTTGATTTAAAAGGTCCTAGAAACACGTCCTAACAGCAGTAGTGTGAATTGACGTCTTATCAGTTACTTAATGTAACGGTTACATAAATCCCAAGGCAGTACGACAGTATTACCTTCATCTGAACCTTCTACACCATAGAGCACAGTTCTAAGGAGGATGGCACAGGTTTATATCCAAATGACCAGCACAGCTATAAAGGAGAGCAAACCAGGTGATTACTCAGCACCCTCCAGTTGTTGCCGAGATTACAGAAATTACAAGTTATCACTAAAAACAAAACTTCAGGATTCCCAAGAAATAGAAGCAGCCTGTTTTTCAAGAGCAGCACAACACACAAGTCAGGAACCCAAAAACGTGTGAATTTGTTGTGCCACCGTTGGACCAACTACCAGCTCGAGTTCTTTGACAGATGCATTACAAATCTGGTGGATGCTTCCAAACTGTTGCAGTAGAAGCAGAGCTTTTGTTTTCCCAACTCCTGGGATTTGTTGCACTGTCCGAAACACCGACGCCTCAGCCAGCTGTGAGCACTGTTTACGCAGAAAGGGGTTACTGGTGTGATCCTTGCTTTGTTCACGGACCTGAAGCAAAACAAAACCATAAGCAACACCGAATGCCCTCTACTGGAGCTCTGGTTTTTTGCTTCAGTGCATACCCACAAAGCCTCACCAGGAAACCCAACGGTTTCTTAACTTAAACCATGAATTCAAGCTATGACTTTGTCAATTGTTTGATGTAATCAGAGAAAGAATAAAGTAAAAAGAGAAACAATCTAAGAAATTGTCCCAACCTGGCACAAAGCAAGGAAAAAAAAATCACAAGTTGGTTTTGACAGACGAGTATGGATTTCCTGGTGCCATCCAGTGGCATCTCAGTGCTACATCACATATAAAAAATACAGTATCAGCTTCTTCCATTTTGCTTCCATTTGCTTCCTCCTCCTACTGAACTGCACTACCTGTTAGCATTTTAGGATTCCTTACATTCAAACCAAATGTTGGGCTCCTTTAAGATCATATGTATTTCTTCCAAAAACAAGTGATGATGGAGTGGAAAACAGGTAATTCTCTTCCCATATTTTATTAAGTGTCTCTCCACTAAGATAAGAACTTACAAGTTGAGTAATAAGTTGAGAAGCTTCTTCTTGATTTGCCACAGGAAGCAACACCATTCCAAGTTGCAGCACAACGAGCTTTTGCACTGCTGAGAAGTACTGCTCACTTATTGGAGTCTTCTCGACAATCACAATTCCACCAAGGCTGCTGGCCTGTATTGAAGGTAGGGGTGGGAAAAAGACCTCGTTAGTGACAAGCTGATGCAACGCAGCACAGAGCCAACCTATCAAATGTGAGTTAAACAAAAGCAAATCAGAAGAAGAATGAAAGTTGCAGCAGCAGTACTGAAGCTAAATAAAGCATTATTGCACTGATGTGTAATTTTTCAGTTTTCAGGTGGAAATACTACAGAATTTTAGCTCCACCAGAAATAAAAAGTTACAGTGTGAATGTTTTCAGAAGCATGGAATATGCAAGATGCAATTGGAAACTTTTCCTTTTCTCCTTATGAGGTACTTACATTCCTAAACCGAACCAATCTCCGCTTGAATTCATCCCCTGCAACCAAGTCTGCTTCAGAAATATATAAAACACAGACTCTGTTGGAAAGATGGAAATCCACAAGTCCCAAGCCATCTTCAAAGATGAGTTTAGTTTTCCCTTAAGAGAAAAAAAATATAGTAGTTTAAAGACACATGCAAGTACTTAACCACGCAGCTCTCCTAATGTGCCAATAATGCTGTTGGCACGGCTATCAAATTCATTTTAACAGTCATTCTTCTCTTCAAGCAAAACCAGCACAAAGAAGCTAAACTTTGGCAGTGTCAATTAACAGCTCTTTGAAACTATAGATTCCAGGCGGCTTCTCGACACGCTTTAGCCTTATAAAACCCCACACCCCCTTGTGGCAGCACCGCCGCTGCCGTGCCTCAGTGGAGCTGGCAGCCCAGACCCGCAGTTGCTCAGCAGCAGCAACGCAAATACAGCAGAACTAATCACAGCTACGAACAGTTTTTCTTCTTGCTCAGATATAGCTGCAGTCGGAATAAAGCATATTCCAGGACGTTTAGCAACAGTGAGAAATAGAAGGCCTGCTTTTTGCTCTCACCTTGCAGCCTGCGGGCTATCTCAGACCCCCTCCACTTCTCATTCCCAACCACATGTCCGTAAGGGACAACGACGGATCCCGCTGCCGCAGGAAGGTTTCCTTTTGCCGTCATTGGACCTCCGTCACCTCTTTACTTCAGTAGCAGTTACGCTCTGTTTAAAAAACACGGAAGAGATTTTATAGCTCCACAGGCCAGCCGAGAAAGCCCGCAGCAGCAGCCCACTCTGAGGAAGGGAAGTCCCACTTCCCTCAGCAGCAGCAGCGAACTGCCCGCCTCGCAGCGCGCGCCTGACTGACAGCTCCAGCCGCAAATAAGGAGACAAAGCTCCGCTGCTGAGAGCGAATGAGGAGGCCGCAGGGGGCGGGGCTTGCCGCTGGCAGGTTGCTAGGGCCGCAGTAAAGCGCGTGCTGATTGGCGGAGCGCAAATTCCCAACAAATCCGCCGCACTGTTGCTAGCAGGTCGGTCGTGCCGGGAGAAGCGTCCGGAGGAAAAGCGGAAGGCGGTGGAGCGCGTTCTTAGCCGCGATGGCATTCGTTTTCAGGAGAGGCCGCGAAGGGCCCTTCGTGAGTACCGCCATGGGCAGGCGCGGAGCTCCGCGTAGCAGTTACCGCAGGTTGTCCCGCAGGAACCGTGGAGTTCAACTCATAGCTCCGCACGGCCCCGCCCCAAATCCCAACCGTGTGTCTGAGGGCGGTGTCCGAACGCTCCCGGGGCTCCGGCAGCTCGGAGCAGCGCGTGCAGCGTGCCCGGCACGTGGCAGCAGCAGGCAGCGGTGTGCCGGGTCCTGCCGCGCCGGGATGCCTCTGCATCTGATGCAGTGCCTCTGTACCGCTCCCTGAAACACAGAAGTCGTTCCCCGTTTTCCTGTTAATTATCCTGTTGGAGAAGATACAGAAAAATTCTCAGTTAAAACAATTGCTGTTAAAACCTCACCAGGATTTTTTTTTTGCCCCTATTCAGGCTGAGCCTTTATGACTGAGACTTGTTCAGTGATAGCGTTTTCTTCATCTCCTGCTGCAGTGACTGCAGGTTACAAACCTTTTGTACAGGACAGGGACTAATACTGTTACTGCGGAACAGTGTTCAAATAGAAGTAAATTAGCTTCTCGTCTGCCTTTCTTGTGTATGTACAAAAAAGACTTAAAATGAGTATACTGCAATTCTGATTTTGCAAACAGCGATGTAATGAGTGCAGAAGGTACAGTCACTGGGATACAGTCATTATGTAAACTACATTTCTAACCTTCGTTAGCCACTATTCATACATGCTCTGAAATTACACTTAGAACCATTTCAAGTTTTCTGTTCCCATTAATTGCACGTGAATGTTCTTCCCTTTTGTATTATTTTGTGAGGTTAGTGTTTGTGCATGTTTGGTTCTGTACTTTTGTCGCTGTGATCCTTAAAGTCATTGCCAACTAATTTTATTTTAAATTGTTTAGAAACATATAGCTCATGGCCTGGTCCCCGCCGCCACCATAGCTCCTAAACCTGCAGTTCCCCGCACCCCTCCCCCTCGTAGCCCAAACCCTTCTCCAGAAAGGCTCAGGTAGGTTTTGCGTTGTTTCCTTTTTTGTTTCATCAATTGCAATAGCACTCTAGGAATGCATAATGAGCAGAGCTGCATGTCTTTGCTGTAGTGTTTATAAGCCTTCTCATAAATAGAATGTTTTTTAGGCGGAGCTGTTCCAAACTACGATAAGCAATTAAGACAATTACCTTTCTGTGTAATGTACAAATCTGAGTCAATTAAAGACAAATGGACGTTTCAAAGCTAGGGCCATTTCTAAATTGGATGCTACAGTGCAGGACTGTAGCAGTGCTAGTACCACGAATGAAGAACTTTCTACTCCTTAGAAAAGCTAAGTTATACTTTACTAACCTGCCATTCTATTGCATTAAAAAACAACAACAACAAAGCGGGGACTTAATAACTTGTATGTAAACCCACTATTAGGTTTGAATTAGCAATACAGGCAAGTAGCAAAAAGTGAAAATAAAAGTCTAGTTTCATTTGTAGTACCTTGCAGTTTTTCTTTGCTTTCTCTGCGCTTAATTCACTTCTGGCTGTTTTCTGCGTTCTTTCTGCTGTCCATATTATTCCTGCTCAACTCCAGTTCATTTCTTCTTTTTGACCTCCAGCTGTTGTCATTCCTGTTACAGCCCTCATCATTCCCCTTCTTTGATCTTTGTTCCCATTTGTTACTCATCTTCATCTTACTCCACTCTGCTCTGCAGCATCCCACTGGCGAGCACATCCATCTACTTACACTTGCACTAGTTTGTAACGCTCCAGCATTTATGCACAGCTTCACAGGCATCAGTAATGACATCAACAATTCTGTGTAGTTTTCTCTTGGGAAGCAGGAGACAAAATAGCAAAATATGGAACAGTTTCTCAACCTGCCTCCAGGTGCTATTATTAGGACTGAAGTGAATGCTAAGTACTGTAAATATTTGGTGTGAATTCTGGAAATATAATTCAGTATATTCATTGATTTCTTTTTCATGCATCTGATTTAGGAAAAACTTAATAGGTATTCATACTGTACTCTTAGAGTCCTGCATTGTAAGAGCACACCTGGTTTTGTGCGTTACCTTGGAGTTAACTGGTTTAAATCCAGTCCCTTAGCAATTTCAGCGTTGTTTATGCTTTTTAACTTTGAACTTCTGGCTTTTCTTAAATAGTGAAGACATTTTACATTGGAAGAGGATATAAGGTCTGCAGCACAGAGATGACGTCAATATTGTATTGTTTCTTCTTTTCTGTTTTCTTCTAGATCTGCTTTAGCAGCAGCTATCCTTGCAACAACGCTGACGGGGCGCACGGTTGCAATTCCTCAGCCTCGGCAGCGATCCCTTTCTGAAGGTGATTCCGCCCACATAGAACAGGAGGGCTTTGAACCATATGCAACAGTCACAGAGCTCAGAATGGGGTAGCGTATGCTTTCTGTTTTGCTATCTTAAATTAGAAGTAAAATCTTCCAATGAAATAGTTTTAACCAAGAGTTACTGAGAACTAATTCAAATCCTACTGTTACAACCAGTTTACTTCATAAAGTAAGTCCAAAGTGTCCACAGCTGTTATTCTATTTCTCATAAAGTGATGTATACCATCCCTAGAAAGGGAGGTCTGGACTATACAGCGACTGCACATAAAAACATATTATTTCTGCCAAATGCCTATCAGTTATACAGTTAATCACTGAAGAATCATCTGAATTATATCAGGTAATTCCTTTGTGCTGAATTATTATTTCAGACTATTCTTGCTGTAGAATTAGTAGCCTATGATCTCTAGTGTGGTATTTTCTTTAAACTAGAGAAGAAAACAGTTTCAGTGTTGTCTGTTTTAAAGTGCATGCATAGCTTAGATTCCTTGTTTGCAGCTAAAGCTTACCTATTTGTTTCTGCTGTTGGACTTGTGTACGTTCTCAGACTGATGACTCTACTTCACCACATTTAGCAACACTGAAGCAGGCTTTGAACTGTTTTCTACTTACAGGCCCAACTGGAAACTTGATGGCAGTGACAGATCTCCTGTCCAGTCACTGGAAATAACAGGCAGTTACTGTGAGGATGAGGACATGGAAACCTATCTTTCAGATGCTGATAGAGAGGCAGAGGCAGAGTCCAGCTCTCAGAGTAATGAGAAACAGGGAGAAAGCTTTAGCACCAACGCGATTTATGCAGTTCCCTGTAAAAACAAAAAGGTAGTATTTTTAATCAGTTAATTCCTTTACTGTATTTTAATATATTAGTGTGAATATTAAATATTACTAAAGCTTGTCATTCTCTTTTTACTATTTATTCATTCCACTTTTATTTACATCTTTTCACAATCAATTTACTCTTAAACATGTTAAGTTTGTTTGTTGATCCTCACAGATTCCTTATATGGTTATTAGGATATTTTTCTTAATAGGAAATCACTGGTATTATTGCTCTTACTATAGATTTAATGGAAGTACATGTTTTAATCTGGTAAAGTGTCCAATATTTTACTGTGAGCATGATATTTAAGTACTTTTAGGTATGGGGAAAACTCAGTAATTGATTCAGAACTGTGCTAAGGAACAGCATCCATTCAGAGAGAAGAACATTCAGAATCAAACAGAAGACATGACCTTGTGTCTTGAAGACCAGTGGGTTTTTGTGTGTTTAAAGCATGGAAACAGCTTAAGACTGCTGAAGCCACATTTAAAGTTCAGTTTGCATCTTTGTCCAAAGTGCTACAAAAACTTAAACAGGAAGAAGTAACTGAGTAGTACAGAAGGAATAAAATGCTACGTATGTGAAAGGAACTGGAAAACACCTAGGTGAAGAGACAGTAATCAGCAGGAAGAGGGGAGAGGAAAGAAGGGGTGTGTTGCATACTGGGATGCTGCTACGCAATCAGCAAGGGAAAACAGCTAAGACTGCTAAAAATTATTCATTAATTCTTCGAGTACTGCAACATCGTAAATGGCAGAGCTTTTTTAAAGAGTAAGTTTAGATATAGAGTGGCTTGGATTGGAAAGAGCCCTAAAGCCCACCCAGTTCCAACTCCTTGCTGTGTCAGGGCTCCCCCCACCAGCTCAGGCTGCCCAGGGCCCCATCCAGCCTGGCCTTGAGCATCTCCAGGGATGGGGCACCCACAGCCCACTTCTCTGGGCAGCCTGTGCCAGTGCCTCACCACCCAAGATGCAACACAGAACATGCAAACATAGCATAATTTCACAGACTCTCTAACTAAAAAAGCTGAAAAGGAATACTGCACTATGATCATAGAGTCATAGAATGGCCTAGGTTGAAAAGGACCTCAAAGATCATGCCGCAGGCAGGGTCGCCAACCCAACCACTTAACCAAACTGCCCAGAACCACATCCAGCCTGGCCCTGAATGCATCCAGGGATGGGGCACCCACGGAGACCAGCTTCAGGGCAGGTAAAACTGCACTGGGCATGGGATCTTAAGCAGAAAAGGCCGACAAAATAGACAGCCCAGATGGCCCACCTCCTGCTGGTCATGGAAAGGCTTATATTTTATTTATGTATAGTCCTGAAGCCAAAAGTTATGTTGTATCATTTATTATCTTAAAATTCTGGAGTATAATTCTGAATGTGACTAAGACATTATTATAGTAAAGGTTTCATATGCATATCAAGATGCTCTGTCATGGGCTATTTTAGGAGTGTTATGATTTAGATGGGCTTGTCTTATTTATACACAGGAAGAGTTTCAACCATCTCCTAGTAATGCTGAGAAGAAAGAAACATCTCATGAAAGACAGTTTCCAGTATTGGTGGATGAGTCAAACGTGCAATCTGAAGGTAAATAAGTTTACTTTAAGACAAAGTGCCTTACCATTTCATATCATGGGAGAAAATAATTTTTGAACAACCTAAATTTAACATGATGATGATATATTCCCTTTAAAAAAATGGTCAAAGAAATGTTACAAAGTAGCCATTTCTAGTAGTGACAGAAGAATAAGAATTTGCATAGAGGGAAGATTGCTCTACATCCACTCTGTAACTGAAACTCTTAAACCTCTATTAACAGTCAGCATTAAAAACAAGAATCAATCCATTTTATTCTCTGAACGCTACTGGAGTGTTATGGTATTCAAAGCTTTAATGGAAGAATAAACCCCAGAAGTACTAGCAACTACCAATGTTAGAAGGCTTAAGGAGATAAAAATATAAATCTTTAGTCAGTCATTTTTCTTGGATTAAGAAAACATGTCTGAAAATCAGCTGTAAGAACATTTTTCTGAAAACATAATTTCATTTCTTTCATGGTTGTATTTGTACAGCGTGAGTGGTAAAGTAAGGTATCACATCAGAGTTCTAATACACCACTAAGGGGATTTTAGAAGGACTTACTTGCAGTACATAATGTGTACTTAAGTATCCATATGCACCCTTAGAATTTACAGGCTTACCAATACTTTCATTCTTAATTAACCCACAGATCTGCTTTTCTTTAACAGAGAACAAACGGCTTAGCTCGAATTCAAAGGTAAGACTTTAAGAAGGTTTCTTTGTGATGCATTCTGGAAAATATTGTGCTCTGGTGTTATAAAGAGCTGCCAGTTCACAACTACCTTTTATGACTATCCTAGAGTCTCTCATACAAACTAAAAAGAGGGAGCAATATTCAGACTGTTAGGACAAAAAACCTGGTTTATTTTTAAATCTATTATGAAATTGTTTTGAGAACTGTACATCTTTGACAACAAAAGAAAATCCTGTTTC
The DNA here is from genome assembly GCA_016647715.1 of Pavo muticus. Taxonomy (NCBI): domain Eukaryota; kingdom Metazoa; phylum Chordata; class Aves; order Galliformes; family Phasianidae; genus Pavo; species Pavo muticus. Next base: position 1,146,309 of record JACDJE010000245.1, read on the forward strand.
AGGTGTTCAGGAGCGATCAGTAACAGTGGTAAGTAACAAGATGTCAAGACAGATAAATGACAAGTGCAGCAGTGAGTCCAACCTTCAATTTTGTTGCTATCAAAGAAGCTGTTTCAAAAGTTCTGTTTCTTAAGGTCTCTAGCACTGATGCTGTTCAGTGTTTTCAGACACGATAACTTAGAGCAAACTGTCTCTTTTTTGTTATTGCCCTGGTAGGAAGAAAAATTATTAGCTGGAAGTCTTATCCGGGAGAAGCCTACACCATCCCCAGGTACTGCAGATTTTTCTGTGACATTACTGCAAGTGTTCACTTCAAAGAATGCATGTTTATAAAAATACATTTTCCAGCTTATATTCAGTAAGCCTAATCCAAGAAAAAATATATTTCTCCTGCGCAGAAGATGAAAAAATGCTGAGTGTTGTGATATGTATTAAAACAGTAGTTCTAGGCTTTTTATGTTGGGTATTTAATTTGTTTTTATTTTCCAATCTAAGTGACGTTTTTAAATGTGAAGGAAGTGATTGTTAAACAATGTAATGAAATGAAAGTTACACTGGACTTCTCTAGTCCCCTAAGTTTCATCTGTGTTAAAGTCTGTCACCATTACTAAGCATCCCACTGCAGCTGAACTGGTTGACATCATGAGGCGTGTGGTCTGTCTTCAGCTGCTGCCTTAAATGTTTGTTATTGCATCCATGTAACAAATTCAGGCACAGCAGTTCTAAGCTTGTCACATGGATAAGGTATCTGCCTAACATGAGTTCATGGGTTTTTATATATTTCCGTGTAGCCTGAGTATCTCAGAACTTCTCACAGGAAGCAGTGCGACTAAACAAATGAAGCTGCTCTATGTCAATAACAGAGCTCTGTATATCAAAACGAGTTCTTGGTTTCATGTATATATTTCTATACTAAGGAACTGTGACTATAAGTTATATTCACACAGTACGCTATTAGATTATGCCATTAATGGTGAAACTGCAGCTTTTATTTTAATAGGTAAGCTGTTTAGTCCATATGGCAGGAAAGAAAAAAATGAAGTAGATCCCTTATTGCTAATGCAACAACGTATCTGTATTTCTGCAGACAATTTAAAACTTTACTTTTTGAGGACTGTGAAGTAACTTCTGTGCAGTAACAGAACACTGGAACTTGTTCCGTGGCAAGAAGAGCAAAGCTTTAATTACATACTTGGTCAAAACAAAAGGGGGCACAGGAAGATCAACTAACATATCCAGGCATGGACACTTAGCCACTGCAGGAAGCAATTTCTGTCTTGGCTCTCTGGTTACCTGTGCTAGGGAGAGGAAAATCCACATATATTTTCCTTGTGCTTTACAGAAAGTTTTGGTTTTTTTCCAGTGTCTCAGAGAAAACGTGAACTTGGAGCCACTCCTCTGCATAGCTCTTCCCAAATACACCTTTTTCATTCTTTCTTACCTTAATCTTCTGGGAGCCATGAGTTGATTTATATATCTTATGTAGTACCACTCATGCCAATAATAGAAAAAATGGATTATAATTTGCTGAAATTTGCTATATTCAAATATATTGAACTTCGGCATCTACAGATGTCTCTATTCGTGCAAGGCAAGCACGGGAAAACATGACTAGAGAAAAGCTCAGAGAGCTACAACAAGAAAACTGGTCTTTGAACAAGGCATACCAGGCTGTGGGCCAACAGCTCGAGGGAATAAAACAGCAAATGGAAGAACAGCAACTAAAACTGAAGAGACTAGAAGAAGAAAACAGAAAACTTAAAGAAGCTGCAAAGAAGACACATAACGAAGGTGGGAGACACATACTGCTAGTGATCTTGCTTGATTTTTCTAATTCCTTATAACCCATTACTGGGGCAGCAGTTTCTGTGTTACTGATTTGAGCAACTAGCTATGCAGAAAGATTTTTCGTACAGTATTTTCTGTATTAGTGGATTTTTGTCAAGGAATAACTAGAGGCTCATGAGAAAATGTTATTCCATGTTCTTTGTGTTAGTAATTTTTCATGGGTTTACTCCCTAGCAGTTTTGAGAGATGTTCTCTTGTAGTTCTGGCTTATTGAGACTTTTTTCCTTAAAATTAACAAATCAATGTTAACGTTTCTTGAGATTTGATTGAAATGGATAGGGTATTTGTTTTAATAGGAGAGACTACAGAATTACTTTCTCTGAGACAACAAGCACAAGAACTTGTAGATGAAAATGATGCTTTGAAATTGACAGTCCATCGTTTGAATGTAGAGTTAAGTCGCTATCAAACTAAATTCAGGCCACTGACCCAAGAAGAGGTAAGAATGTTAGTTATAACGGCAGTCTGTATGGAAATGTCCAATTGTGCTTTAATCCACCTTTGAGTTTTTGGGGGTAAATCCAGATAAAATAAGTTCAGTCTACAAATGGCATAGGCTTCCTTCTGACATTTAGAATAAGCGCTTACCTTTAAACCTAACTTTTAAAAGTTAGCCTATGTTAGTAAGATGCTGACATTTCAGTTTTGCTGACTGCGTGTGCATTACATGTGCAGCACACGTGATTAGAAACACAAGCTTTTTTGGGGGTAATAGTTAAGAGTTGTACACTTTTGCAGTGACTGATGTTGGTGCTTTAAAAAGCAGGAAATAATTTCAGTTTCTTTTTAAATATCTTTTTTAGCATCTAAAACTAAATAGTTTGCCCACTAAAGGACCACCACCCCCATGGCTGGTAGGTAGTATATTTCTGCTTGTCTGCTCATTCCTTTTCAAGTAAAGCAGTAGAATTTCTGTTCTAGAATCAAAATACTCAAACTCACAGGATATTATTTGGTGATGCTGTGGAACTGTCACATAGTGGTAGGATTTGATGAACATCTGTTTCATGAAGACAGATGCAGTGCAAAAATTTGCAATGAATGTGCATCTCTGGGTGAACTCATGATAAGCTACAAGCTGCATACAGTTACCAAATTTGCACTCATGAAAGCAATGCAAGTACAGCTACCAAGAGAATCGTAAATAACATCTTCACTGAGTACTGTCTGGCATATACTGCTTAATTATTAATCTGAATTGTTATTCTCCAGAGATTATTTTAAGTAATACTAAAATACCATATTTTAGAGATTCTGATGATAGAAATTACCACAGGTCCACTAGTAGAAAGTAGTAGGCAAATACTCCATGAAATACTTTATTTCATTGATACCCATAAAATTAAACCATACCTCCTCAGTCAGAATGACAAAGAACTGGTGCTGGGCAGTGCTCCGGGTGACTGCCTGAGCAAGGAAGTTGCTCAAGGTGACCTCCAGAGGTCCATCCCAGCTTCACCAATTCTTTCATTCTGTGACGTGCAGCATGTGGAGACGAATTTTCCAAGTTGAAATGTCTGGGTTATAAATAGCTGACTAATTCTTCTTTATGGACAGATATTTTTTAGTATGCATTCCTATGAGGAAAAAAAAAAACCTTGGTTTCTAGATTGAATTGCAGTGCAACTAAGAACAAAGCACTTTCAGGTCCCTTTGAAAGTAACAGTATTTTGACTTTGTGCAAGTTTACTTAAATTATCTTCTCTGTAATTTAAGGAGCTCTTGAACTATTTGCTCCACCTTGAATTATACACAGAACTAGTAGCAACTTAAACCCTTAATGGTGTTTAAAACCAGCAGTGAAAAAGCTAGTAGGATGAGGAATTAAAATTATTGATGAGATTATGGCTTCTATTTGATTTATGAGATTTTTTTTTAACTTTTTTTTCCTTAAGCTGGATATGAAGTATTTGTCACCTCTTCTGTTGGCATATGAAGACAGGATAAAAGAAAAGGAAGATATAAATTTTGCACATGAGGCAAGTTGTCATTAAAAGAAAAAATTCTTCTAAAATAAAGCAGAAAGGTCTTATTTATTTCTCAGGGACTTGTCAAAGCTGTTTTCTGCCTAAAATTAAAAGTGACCTTTTCTTTAGCATACGTAGTTATTTTTCTGTCTTAAAATGCTTGGTTTGTTGTTTTTTGTCAGGTTGTTCAGATGTTGAATGAGGCACAATATTGCGATGTATCGGAATTGCAGTTTCTGAACAAACCATAAAAAGCCAGTAGAAAGAATTTATTGCTGCCATTCACAATGGGATGCCAGTGCCCTGTATTAGCTGGGCTCTGGATTTAGTGGAAGTAGTATATTTATTTCCAGTTATTTAAGGATCGGGTACTGCCTGTTTTTGCTCTCTATAAATGTATTTTATCACCAAACCTTTAAATTAAAGAAATATTTCTTGAGAATCTTTTTTCAAACAGTGAACAGAAGGCTAAGAAAGATTACCAAGGCACTCATCTTTTCTCATTTAAGCCATATATAACCAAATCCAAGGAACTACATGAGCTTCAGAGCAGAACTGTTATTCAGAATAATTTATTTCCTTCAAAAATCGAAGGCAGAGAATGAACAATATTTCATACTGCTATTATCTGGTAGATTCCAGAATTCATGTTCTTGAATCTATGTTTTAATTTTAATATGCTTAATTCAAATGACAATTGGCAAAAAAAATCTCAGTTCAGATATGCACAAGTGAGTTAAAGATGAGTGACTGGTCAGATAACATTGTTAACATGGGAATTATGAAGGCACTCACACATGCGTATTTTGTTGATGTAAAAATTAAACCTAAATATTTACCTCTAAATATTTTCATTTGAAATCCTTTATCTTCCAGGAGGATTTGAAGAATTTTAAAGTGCAAGTCAAAGAGCTGGTGAAGGAAAATGAAGACCTGCATGAGCAATTAAATAAAAATAACTTAATTACCACTACAGAATGGCAAGTTATATTACGAGAAATAAATGAAAAGTTACTAATTGTTTTGCTTGCTCCATGCAAATGCACAAGATCGTAAGACTGGCAGGGGACTGGATCAGATGACATGCAGAGGTCTCTTCCAGCCTCAACCACTCTGATTCTTTGACTCTAATTGACACATACCTATCTTTCCTTCCTTCTACAGTGAATTTTTTACTTAGTTTGTAAAAAAAATTACTTCAAATAATTTACATTTTCAAAGACGTTTTATGTCTCTAACAAGCTTACCTTGGGTTCTGAGACTGCTTTTGATGAAGGTTTTTCATTTGTTATTGAAAGGCACTAAAATATAATTTTAAGTTTACACTGTTGGAAGTCAGTTGTTTTCTCCTCTGGACATAAACTACAGTCATTTTATAAACTGCCTGTTATTGCAGGCACCAGCTACAAACTCAGGCCAGGCTGGTCTTGGAAGAAAACAGGTTGTTGATGGAGCAACTGGAAATTCAACAAGCTAAAGCAAAAGAAAGTCACAGACAACATGTTCAAGAAGGTATGTGCTTGAGCTGCTACTCACAGCAACTGCATGTTCTACCCCATAGACTGTTTGTTTTTTTTTTTCCTCAACTTGGAAAGATGCTTATAAAGCATTACTGAATGCAGGTAGCACTACTATGAAGTCAGGCTCTGTCAGCTGGTAGAAAAAGGAATGCCACTATCACTTACTGATTACTATACAGGACAGTCTGTTTTGACTTCCTTCTTCTGAAAAAGTGACCAGAACTGAAAAGAAATGAAATTGGTAAAGCAAGTGTATTTCAAGAGCACTTAGAACTTCACAGGCTTTCATGTTCAATTTAGAATCTGTGGGCTTTATCTGTTCATTTTTCTACTTGGTAAACAATGCTTATTACTGATAAAATATAGTTGATTATATGAAAGGTAGCAGCGTGTGATTTTACTTTCATAGTTTGATATTGCTTAGATTTATATGCATACGTCAATTAGTAATCAGTTTGTTTACTTATTACTGTTTTATTAGAGGCTTGTATTTAGTTGAATAATTATGTTCTATATCAACCAATTCTTCTCGATAATTTTTTGATAACAGACTTCTGATTGAGTACTGAGAAAAAAAGTCTGGCATGATACAGTTTAAAATCCTAGCACTGAAAGTAAGATTTCTTAGTGAAGATTAACTGTTTTAAAAAGCAAGACTGAAGGTGTGAAAACACCTAATTCAGTTTTGTTACTATAAAGCTTATGATGAGAACCATTTTATTAAATGAATGAATATAGCCAATTCTTAATTCTGAAATTCTCTGTTTATCTGACACTTAGTTCCAGAAATAGTTTCCTTTCTGCTTTTAAAGTTCCACTTTCCTCCTACTTACAGTTACCTACCTAACTGTGGAGAAATTTGGCACTTCTCCCAAACAAATTAGGACAGAAAAAGCCAAACTGTTAAAACATAAAAAACCAGACAAATCCACAGTTACATAATGCTATAAAGAACAATGAATTCATGTATTACTGGTTTGAGTTCTAAGTGATTGAATTAATTCTGCTGTACCCCGTTGTGTTTTTTCCTTCCAAAAGCTTCGAAATTGACCAAACAGATAATAATTTTAGAAGAGAAGAAACAGAGCCAAGAAGAACAGATCAGAGACTACCAGAAGCAGCTGAAAGCTCTGCATACTACTTGTGAAGAGCTCAAAGCCAAAGAGGATAGCAGAATAGCAGCAGAGGAGCACTTTGCTTTGGTGAATGACTTAAAAAGGTATGAGTTTGCATATGGTGCAAAAGAAACAATTCTACAGAACATTCACATGAGCAAATCCTTACATGCATGCATCATTTTGTAGGTAGGGATATGCTGGTAATTTCCTGTATTTTGGTAGTTACCTTCACACAAAGAAATGTCAGTATTTTGAAAATACTATCTTGCTTTTTATAGACAATTAAAATTATAAAAGTAAATCTCAACACCAAAGGCATGAAAATGATCAAACAAAAGGTCTGTCACACAGCGTACTTTGGGGAGTAACGCTTATCTAAAGACATTCTGTAAATTTCTCTTCTTTCACCTGAGGACAGCAACCTCATTGTTTCTTGATGCCATCCCTTCCCTACAAGTTCTGCCTATCAGTTTCTTTGAAAAAAATAGACAGGAAACGCATTTTGGACTACATGTTTTATAATTTAAAATTATTCCAAATGCAGCCAGAATGAATTATTTTATTAGTTTTGCTTCTACTATGCTTCATTCACAAATCGGTACGTCATCAGATTGTAAAACCATTCTTTGGCACCACTGAACGCTACACATTGCTAACATACCTTTCTCATACCTTCAGCACGATAATCTTATCATAATTTGACTTTATACTGAAGTAGGTGTGCACAAGAATCCTGCTCTGTGGTTGGTTTTTGCAGCCATTTACAGCAGGAGCAGGAGAAAAAGCGCTCTGAGGTGGAAGATCTCATGGGAAAGATTGCATCGCTGCAAGCTCATAACAAGAAACTGCTTTTACAAAAAAATAGCTTCCTGGCTGACAAGACCACCCTGGAGGCTGAGATGGAAATGACGGAGAAAACAAACAGGTCTCTCTTTTTTTTCCATTTTGTATTACATTCTCATTTTCTCAATACTTAAATTTCTAAGAACACCACAGCAGTAGTACCTGTAAAAATACTGTCTCATCCTAGCGTGTCATTTCTGCTTATTATAGAGCAACCACATCTCCTCAAATACATCTTCATCACACTTATTTGGCTTGGTTGTGAAATAACTTTGCTAAACTTTTTACACGTTCACATACATTTGTCTTTACATGCAAATTAAGAATGTATCTTCAGTGATGGTAGTTAGCTGTAGTGATTAATCACATGTGCATATCCTGAAGAACAGGATATTCCAGTATCTGTAGACTTTCACATGTACCCGAGTGGCTCAGAGGGAGAACAGACTTTTTAAAAGTAACAACACTATCGTTATATTTTTTAATAAATGTGAGCTTGTAGCCACTGCAGGACTCGTTCTTGTGAATAACTCTTACAGTTGCTATTCACACGCATATCATAAAAACAAAGTTATGGGCAGTGATACTTTCAGCACTCAAAACATTTCAAGACAGCACATCTTTAGTAGTACATCTGATTGGTGTTGAGACCTGTGCAAGTTGACCTGCACTTACCGTGCAGGTTCTCTTAATGCCATTATTAATTCTCAATCTGAAGATTCTCCTGTTAATTTTGTAGGCGATTAAAGAAGAAAATAGGTCTTTTGAAACAGCAGTTGGAGGAAGCAATCGAAAAAGAAGTTGCAGCCCATCACTATCTGACAAACCTTATTGGTTTGGTGGAAAAGATAGCTCAGGAACGTGATCATCTTATTTTTTTGGTAATTACCTTTCATTAATTTGACTTAAATGATGTTTCAGTTACCATCTTACTAGCACAGTTCTTAATTTGAGTTACTGAAAATAGATCATTTCAGTTGATTGATTTAGCTACATAAATGGATATTGGAAATAGGATAGAAACAACAAAAGATTATTTTATAGAAGGGCAGCTAGAAGGATGTACCCTAGTTTGTGGGGGTAACGTAAATAAGCCTTAATTCACATCAGCATTAGGGTCTGTAACAGTACCCATTATTTAATCTGATTTTAGATACTGGCTTCAAATGCTGAAACGGCATGTACTGAAGAATAGCCATAATCATAAATACTTTGTGTGCATTTCCGATTCAGGTGGTAAGCTGTGGTCCTTAGCGATATGTATGGACCTTCTATTTCAGATGCAAATACACATTAATGCTTCTTTTTAGTGAGCAGTTATTTTGACAAACTTGGAGAGTTTTGGAACAACTTCTATTTAGTCTATGTGCCTGGATTGTATACTAGCTGGCATTTTATTATAGACGCACTGTTTCATTTACAAGATCTCAGGGATGGTTTCAATTTTATTAATACTCTTTCTTCAAATTGGTCTAGAAAACTATTTCAAAAAGCCTCGTTAAAATAAGGCTCCTTTGGCTTCTGTTGCTGGAAGCAATGGACAGGAGAACTGCAGGTCCACCTGCAAACCAGACTTAGGGCTGTAAAACTAGGAACAGTCATTACCTCCTAGCATTGAGAACGATTTGTTCTTACCTCTCAATCTCCTGCATGTGTACTTTCACATACTAATCACACCGCATTACAAATATCAGAGATCCAGAATTACGTATCGTGTCTTTGTACTTACAGGTGGCTTAATAATAACCTAACAGATGTTCAGAATACTTTCAGCAGTAAAAGCCTGTTTTGGAAGAAAAGATTTCCCAACATAAACTTTGATCATCACAGGCATAAGCTTTGTCTTTAAGTGTGAAGCATTTTAACACGTTATTCTTCCTTCAGAAACCAGCACCCAAAACTACACACTAAGAAGTTTCATTCATTTGCAAAAAGCTCAGAGTCTGTCCACAGAAAGCAGCCCAAAACACATTAACTGTGATACAGCCTGCTCTGAACACATGTAAATGGACCAAGCAATCAGAAGCCATGCCACCATACAGAATGGAATTTTACTCCTCCTTTTGAATTACATTGCCTTGTGTGTACAGATGACGATGATATGTACTTATTTTTCCCTTCATTACCTCTCCATTTTGAGGCTTTGAGGCTGTTTTAATTCTCTAGCACTGAAATTCACATTAAACAAATTTAATCCGGGAAAACAAGGAGAGCAGAAAGGACAGCACTCTAAAAAAAAATTAGCCCACATTCTTGTTTAGTTAAGAATTAAAAATAAATCTGTACTAACCACATTTCAACAAAAACAAACACATTTTCTTAAATTTACTGTTTCTAGGACAAGTGACAGTCTACTAATAAATCCATTGAAACAGAGCAGCAATTCAGCAGGAGATTTACATAAAACAATTAATAGTGCAACAGTGATGAACTTTAATCCTGAGTTAGCAGCTATCAGAATTATTTCTTTGTATTGGGTGATTCAGCTGCCACAAAGAAAACCAAAATGTCACTGAGCACAACGCTCCCAGACTTCAGTCACGCTAGTTAATTCTGACTGCTATGAAAGGAGACCTGTCGGTGGGTTAGACAGCAGCGACAGGAGTAGTTTCGTTGCTGTTAGGCATTGCTGATTTCTCTCTTGAATATTTTCAGTGGATTCAGCAGTTGAAACCTCTCACAGTTTTAAAATTATTTCTTTGTTTATTGCCTATGCAGTCTCTGGTTTGCTTTTTATATCTGAGAAAGAATGCAGTACATGCATAATGATGGAAACCAGTATAAGTTAGAAGCACTTCATATGCCACGTGCCAGGTTCCTAATGTGAACCCCTGCCAATTTCGTTTTGAGAGAAGCCTGCTATTTCTGACTGAAAGGATGAGTTTCATCCATACAGAATGAATCCCTAAATACATACACGTACACTTGTACAAAAATATGCAGAATTGGCTTGGTTTACAGTAACTATGATCCTTTCAAAATAAAGCATTAGAAATAAAGCATTATTTTGTTAGCCAAATAGCATTCACAGTTAATAAATTATTAATTGAACATTACTGGCATAATTTTCAGTATTCTTCCTCCTTTTTTATCATAGAATGGCTTGGGTTGGAAGGGCCCGTAACAGTCATCTAGGTGCAACTCCCCTGCCATGGGCTGGCTGTCACCCACCAGCTCAGGCTGCCCAGGGCCCCATCCAACCTGGCCTTGAACAACACCTCCAAGGATGGGGCACCCACAACTTCTCTGGGGAATCTGTTCCAGTGCCTCACCACGCTCTGAGTGAAAACAACATCTGCCTAACATCTAACCTAAATCTTCTTTTAGTTTAAAGCCATTCCTCCTTGTCCTATCACTATTAGATTGTGTAAAAAGTTGGTCACCCTCTCATTTATAAGCTCCTTTCATGTACTGGAAGATTCTTAGTTCTTAAGACTACTGGAACTCAAAACAGAATAGCTCTGTCTTCCTCAATCTATGTATTCTGTCTGCCTTAAGTAATGATTATATTTAGTTATATCTACACAATATGTTCGCAGGCCAAGTGCTTGGAAAACGAGAACCACGGAGTTCTGAACAAAATAGTAGAAGGCAGTCTACGCTTAGGAAGGTTGGAAGAAAAAGTGAAGGTAAACAATTTCTAACCTGAATATTCTGAAAAACTATTTTTCTAATAAGTTAAGTCAGTAGCAACTCTGTATCAGTGCTGTTATGAAAGATGCGGATTTTGAGTTCTTAAAAAATGAAATCAGTCATCACTCATCACAAATGAGTTCTTACATTGTACTTGAATGCTGCTTTTGTCAGCTAGGTCACTGAATGAACATCACTACCAAGTCTGACTATGGAGCAGAACATTTAATGCTAATTCCTTTTCCCTCTGTAATCAGAAAAGATTCAACTCAAGTGTACAGGTTTTGCATTTTTCTCTAAGTTACCATATACAACATGAAGTACCCTGCAATGAAACTCTTTTTTTTTTAAGTAGGTCACATTTTATTTTTTTTAAACAGTATGTAATTGATAAAAATGGTTTTGTTCAACAGTTGTTTTAAATGAACTCCTAATTTCTATTCGCAGTTACTAAGACGGTGGTCTAAAACTGTTTGTTACTTCAGGAAGAGAAGTAACAGAAGATCTGTACTACAATATAAATGGCTCCCACATAACTCAGTATGCAAAGAGTAACAGAATTAGACTGCCAAGAATCTACCTTCTCAGAACTTCTTTACAGGAGTGTAGGTTATGTCCCCTTCAGTACCAGCTGCTACATCCATCATCAGTGCTCATCTTCAGTGCTTGCTATGTACCTGTGATGCCGTGACCTCGGGCAGCCTACCCTTTATAACACTAGAGAAAATATTACCACTTCCAGCTATGTTATCCCTCTCTTCCTGCAAATTGTCATCTCCATACACTACTGCCTGCTTTACTTCAGAGAAAATTAATGAGACAGTCCTGAACAATTCAGGAGCCTGCTCTGAAGGTTCTGTGACTGCCTGCAGTTGCAGATGTCAGCATGCCCAGCACCACCCCGACTTGGTCAGGCTCCCCCAGAATAAGTGTGGTCCAGCGTGGGCCTCTCTAGACATCCTGCTGAAGTTCTGCTGAGGCAACTTACGCATTTCAAATCAACTTAGTTATAAGCAATCCTAGAACAACGTATCCTTCACACCTAACATCGTCTTTTAATCACTAGGCCAGAAAGTAGTGCATTTTTGCCTTTTGCACATACAGCACAAATTCAATTGGCAAATAAAGAACAGGCAAGTAAAGCTGACAAATGCAGCCTATGGGTTACCTATCAGACACAGCTTTGAACCACCTCAAGCAAAATAAATGTGAAAGAACAGGTTTACCTTTATCCTCCCATTGTATTTAACGTGCAATCATATTATTCTGTATTTTGTAGATTTCTCTTGGGAATCTCATAAGTTAAATATTCTTCTCCACAGAAGGTACACTCGGACTTTTTTGCTGTGATTCAGATGAGAACTTAGAGGCTAAAGCCTAAGATAAAACTTCATATTAGGAAGACATAAATAGGAACGTTTTCAAAGCTTCACAAAATATTCTGCAGTTTTACTGAAGGAGGTGCTTTCATTCCAAAAATCTGTCTTAGAGACAATGTCAAACGTTACATTCTGCAGATATCCTACCACTTTAAAGCACTGTGGTTGCAACCACAAGAAAAAAGCTGATACTGGAAAACACTTCCTTTTATCAAGAGAAAAGCAATGTAGAAATATCTAACAATACATGACGTTGTATTTTGCAGTTCCTCATATAGGTATGTAACTGGTTGGAGAAGTTATTTCAAAAAGCAAAATCACTTTATGGAAAAAGTATTTGTCTTTCTTTTGAGATTAGACCCATATATTTGGTTATTACTGCTAATATGCATAAAATGATTTGTGCCCTCAGTTAACAGAACAAACTATTATGTGAAACAGCAGTATGTTTTAAATCGTTAAGTCACTCTGTCCTACCTCCTGGTATTACGATTAGAGAACAGAACGCACACTTTCTCATAGAATACATTGATAAATATAATTGCTGGACAAGTGGTAAGCACCACACAGCTTTCAGCAGCCTGATCTAGTGGCACGGGGGTTGGAACTAAATGATCTTTAAGGTTCCTTCCAACCCAAACCATTCTATAATTTTGTGTTCTGTGAAGTATAGCTCTGCACAAACCCATTTTTTGCAGCTGATTCTTTTTACTCAGAATCATCCATACTATATATGGTATTCACAGGACACACTGGTTTTATATGCGTAACAAAGTGCAAGTGTAATGCACTAACAAATAGGTTAAAAGACCAAAAAACCTTAATGCAACAAACCTGATGGATTTAAGGAAAGCATCACTGATGAAAAGATTAAACTGCAAATGAATCTCACAACTTCCTTTTGTTGGTAATAAATCGCTCTTGTTTCTGCTATCATAACGTTTTTCCTATTAACTCTACAGCTCTATAAAAAGAGAGCAGCTGGGAAGCTTGGAGATATCAGTCTCAAAATGACTGAGCAGGAGAAAGATTTTGCTGGGAAGACTGCTCAGTACCAGCAAGAAATGAAGCACCTCCAGCGTCTGCTGCAAGACAAACAGGAAACCCTTGATGAAGTCCTGCTGCAAAAAAAGTAAGTCAGTTAGAGGCAGAAACAATCCAAATAGATCTAACAGAGAAGAAGGGGGTGGGAGCAGTCAACTGCACACCGCAGCAAGCTTGTTTTCCATCAGATCTCCATACGGCGTATTATTTTTCTCAGTCTTATTTAACCTTATTGAAAATGTTGAAATGCTCTGAATTCCACCCTTCCCAGCTGTAGTACCTTTAGAAGGAGGAATTTATTTATTTTTTTTAATATCAAGAAAGAATCTACACACATGGAAAATAGCAATCTGAGCCTAGTTTCTGATGATTTAGGGGTCTACAAATCATCAAGACGTGTTAATTATTTAATAGCATCTTCTACTAAAGGCTGAACACTTACCCATCCACCCTCCAAAACAGCTTTCACACTGGCAGAAAATCAATCCAATGAGTACACGCCAGGTGTATTTTTGAATCTACCTCACTGTTTTGTTAACAAGTGACAGATTTGCCACACGCAGAATGAAAAGAAAAAAACTTTAACACCTATGAAGAGCAGTCAAGCTCCACTATAGAATACTTGATTTTCTTAAAACAAAAAACTCCAGAAACAAAAACCTACCGTTGTGCAACTACAGTTGTGTTACAACTGCTGCTTCTTAGATACTTACCTGCAAAAACAGCTTAACTGTAAAACCTGTATATTATGCCACGCTGAAGTCTTACTTATGACTGTAGTACACTGTGTGCAAAGTCAGGAGCACCCACAATATGCTTCTTTGACAATGACATGCTTTGACTGCTTATTCCAAAGCAAAGCCAGCAAGTACTTTCAGATTCTGCATCAGATTTGTTTAGAACAAGAAAAGTTCAGACACACCGCTCCCTCTCTAAACATATATCTTTCCTTATACCACCACCACTCAAACAAACCCCAAAGTTGACACCATTTCTGTTTGACCTCCACAAAGAGGCATTAGCTGAGCACAGAGCCTGAACTGACCTCTTGCTTGATCAGACTTGTTTAGCTGGTGGACAAGATACAGAACTCATCATACCTGGCAGAAGAGGGGGTGCATGCGTTACAGAAACATACCTGTTACAGGAAGCAGAACTGCAGTCACAACAGCCTGATTCAGAGGCAGTCACAGTCTCACAAATGTTGCTCTTTGTGTTCAGTTAACCTCAGTCCTCTCTGACATTACATTTAGTAGGATTTTAAAAGCAAAACAGGACTTAATTTCAAATCAGAACATTTCAAACATCTAAATTTATGCATTGTATAACTTTGCTTATGTGCATACTATAATTGCATACTGCTGAAAAGCGGTTTTAAGATTAAGATTGATACTCATTTTTCTTCCTAGAAAAGTAGAAGGTGAACTTGAAGTCATTTGGGAATCCACATCCAAAGAAAACAGGAGAATGAGAGAACTCTTACATAAATCTTTGGGAAATAACAATATGTGGAATACTGTTACAGGTAATGAGTCACACTTGGATGAAATCTCTCAGAAGGATCTTCTTTATGGACATGATTTTAGCTATTGTGATGTGAAACAATCACCTACTAAAAATGAAACTCAACAACAATCTTAGCAATAAGAATAAAGAGAGCTGATACATCTCACCAAAGATAGGATTATTACAGAAAGAACTCTGTGCCTGAATTTGACAACACTGAACAGTAGAACAGTTACCGTCTTCAGAATTAATGTATTTTTTACAGTCATTAATATGATGACAGCATATTCTCCCCAGCTATAGTAATTATGAATATAAATTTACACTTTTATTTTCTGAAGAAAAAGCTGTTCCTTACTCAGGCAAAATGTGGTACAGTTGCAAATTAACACAAAACAATTATCCAGTTAAAGAGAAGAAAACAAAGCAGCCGATAAGCTTGGAGTTGTAACACAGGCAAAGCACGTTCCTAGCTTTAGATTAGCTGAGCAGCAAAAAAGAAAGCCTCTGTGTGGTGAATAACGACTCTTATTATACGTCTTAACTAAAAGGCCTAATTTCAGACAATTCCTTCAATATCACCAGATAAACTGTAGATGAAATACAACCAAAACTGAAGAAAAAAGAAAACAAACAATTTTTGTGTCTGTTCTCTGATCTTAACATCCTGATTTGCAAGGATGTTCTTATATTGGATTGCCTGTCAAAGATCTTGTTCTTCCAAGGACAAATATTTAACTGCAAAGCAGACAGGGACACAAACAGCTTTATGGTGTGTGAAAGCACAGCTGTCCACAAAGCAGAATTAGAGGAATCCAGCCATCAACACGTTTCCTCCCACAGTTTTACCAAGGTTGATGAGATGCTGACAGATGATGCAGCCCTCCTCCTGACTGAGCAGTCTGAATCCCACTTTGAATTCATCTGCTTTGCAGGAAGTCACACTGACTTCTTCCAGAGCATTTTCTGTAGCAGTGCCAGTCCTTCAATTTATGCGTATTTATGTTCTTAAACGATGTGTATTCATCTTCATTTTCCCAAGAATTGTTTTTTCACAATACTGCACGTCAGTATGAAAGTATTTCAGTATTAAGTCATATTACTTCAATTTTGGAATTCATACATAATTTTTTGGATCAGCTTTTTGTTTGTTACTTCATATCCATAATAAAAACTCAAATGGAACCAGAATGCTGTACTGAAGTCTGTGACTATAGCGGCTGTATAAAACTAGAAATGTTTAATCATCACACTGACTTTGATAAAGGTAACAAAAAATGTAGAAAAAGTTAAATGCTAAAAAGAACACATACTGTTACTGTAAGGGACCAAAAAATTGCCTGCTTTCTTGAGGCATTTTCTTTCATAGTAAAGTAAAACCATGAGGAATCAGTACTGGGAATTTATCACTGTTTTGCAAAAAAAAAATCCTTAAAAAAGTTAGAAGCATTTTTAATTTGTAAAACACGCTCACCAGACACACACAGCATTGAGGTCAACTGCTTGTAAACATCACCCAAGGTGGATGAACTCTGCATGTGAACACCAAACATTGTTAAGAAGCTTCAAGCAGTTTTACAACTTCTCATTATGAATCAAATGAAATGCAGTTATATGCTATTTGAAAACTGGTGTCATAAAAGTGAAAGGTTACTTAGTGATAAAAAAGTTTATGCATGCTGGATTCTCAAAGCTTTCCAAATACAGTCCCTATTGTCACTGCTTAATCCATTTATCATGCAGCACAGTAGTGTCACTAGGGCGTTATCTGCTATCAGCTGAAATAGCACCTAGGCAGGCTTATACCCAGCTGATCTGGCAAAAGTTTCGGTAATACTTAGGAATGGTGATTGAAGTTACCCAAAATAAACTTCATTCTTGTAGTTACGAGGACTGTGTGCAGTTAATTACTTGCATGTGTTCAATAAAACTGGGTTTTTTTTCCTACCTCTGGAAAATAGAGGTCCTTCAGTGTCCTTAGGTTAATATATCTATAAACACAGTTGCTAAGTTACATTTTATTGCAACTTGGATTAGGTACATAAACCCATCTAGAACAAGAAAAAAATGCAATATAAAAAGCACAGACACTGAATAATAGGTAGGACAGGCTGAACTTTACTGTTCCAGGACAAGGTCTTTTTACTTCACATATTTTCAGTATATGGAACATACTTTTTTCATACATTGCCACAGAACATAGGCGTTTATCCAGCAGAAGCCTTGATTCAAGCCAGGTCACTAAAAGAAGTAACAGAATACTTGGGTTCCATCTGAAATCAGAAAGACGGGTTAGGTGAGAATTAAGTTACTACGTGGAGAACTGAAAACTTTTGTTTCTTTACGAAATACATGCTATCACAGAAACACAGGATCCTTTTGAAATTGTTAGAAAACAATCCTCTTCATTTTTCATTGAAATTAATTCCCATAACGATGCACTATCAGTGGAACAACATTTCTACACCACGATAAAATAACCATGGAGTCAGGACTACTGCTGAGAAGCGTACGCTGTAACATACTTGACATGACGTTCCAGTCAAGAGAGCGACTGAAAAATACAAACAGTGCTTCTGAAACTTAATTTAATTTAGGAAAGGAGCATGAAAACTGACCAATTTTAAACAAAGTGCCTCTTTACTCATCTGCCTGCCAGCAAATGCATCTCACAGCGGCGTGGAATAATAGTGTAAGAATGCAGGATCAGCAGTTCTGAGAAATGGCAACCAGGAACTTCACATGATGACTGTACAACATAGTATTACACTCTAATTCAACAGTCCGATATGACTAGCTTCCTTACTGTTTTACAGCCATATTAAAAACCCAATTAAAAAACACTGTGTGGCAGAGACCAGTATTAGCACTTGAAAGATCTGACAAAAGTTTATCTTAGCAAAAGGAATATTCCTCTTGGCCAGAAGCTAGTATTCTAGTTGTTTCCATCTCTGACTTCTGAAAAGATACTGTGATTTGTTGTTGCTATAGCACCACCATAGCATCAATTGTGGCAATTAAAAAGATACTTACACAGTCCATCACTGCCAGGAATGGGTACTTGGCCATATTAACATGTAAATTATTGTCTGGAGTCCACTCTTCCTTAAAGCATGCACACCTTCTTTAACATTCGTTTCCTTACCTAATTAATTTATTTGAAACTGTATGGAAGTCAGGTCTCTGCAACCCCTGGGCGCTGGGTGGAGGTACTCCCAGAATGTTCTCTCGCAAAGATGATAGTTAAAGCTGTGTCAGACTTGGAGTCCTGATAACTGCTACCTTGTGCTTGAAGCGACTGTGACTCTTATCTTCTTTTCATGTTGTAGTAGTCAACGGGAAGATAGGAAAGAGAGATGCTATGTAAGTTAGAAGCAAACAGGAGAAGTTAGGATAAGACTTGAACAAGGACCAATAAAAAGTAACTGCCTGTTGCATGCTCTTCTCTTTAAAGTAGTATCAACATTATATTAAGGGATTATTTGTGGTCTAAACGTTGAAGGTGAAAGGAAGGGTACCACTTTCAAAATAAACACAGGTCTGTTCTTTTCATCTTCACTGTTACAATCATTTTGCATACACAAAAGTGCATGAATTCTAAACAATCTTTTAGGCTTACTGGTTCTCCTCCCCACTAGTCATGATTTTGGTCATCCTGTAATTCCTAGAAGAACCACATATTGAACTGTTTTGGTGTTAAGATACCAAATTAAAAGGAAATCTGTTTATGACTTTGAAGTAGATGTACACTAAGACGTAGATGTATACAATTGCAGGACTCTACTCAGAGGTTCTTGCCACCCTGCTACCATATACATGAATTAGAGCCAGAAACGTTGTTAGAAGTAGTAGGAATTCCATTGTTCTTTTCAGACTTAGCATATAAAGCTAGTCATAAATCATTACAGGGCCTTTCAGACCAAAGCCACCATATTCCTCTACACTGAGCTTCTCTTTTCAACAGAATAAGTTTAGAAATAAACAAACAACTTCCAGAGTACTGGTATAAAGTATGACAGCGTGAAAAACTACACAAAATGGGCAAGGGATATAACCTCAAGGCAGTAGCTGATCTCAGTATGATATTAATATCTTTGCCAATTTCTATTATGGTGGCATGCTGTGCTATATGGTGGAAGTTATGCTTTTACTTACATAAAAAGCACTCACTTTGGAGCAGAGTACCTTACATCCATTGGCTGCTGCTTTTACATTTACATTTGTCAGACACCACCTCACACATGGTAGCAATCCTTCAGCTACCACCTGTAAGACTGCTCAACTAAGCTGTATCAACAGAAGGTCCACGTTCACCTTGCTTCAGAAGAGTAAGTGGTTAAACAAACAAAAAAACCCAACACACTTTAATGAAAATAAATTATGCAGAAGAATAAAACATGAACAGTTTAGCAACCTGTAATTCTCTACACATTACAAAATTTAAAGATATTACCTCTTACTGTATTAGACATGACTGCAGAACCCTCCAATTTACTACTAGAATCTGCTTATCCCACCTTTTCTCCTCGGAGTGAAAGATGACTCCTCCCCACTACAATTTTTTTGAACTTCCTAATATTATCCAGTAGTACAGGTTGACCAGTTTAATTGTTTCTACTTCTGCTGCTATGAACAAAGAAGCAATTGTGTTAAATCACAAAGAAGCTTGCTTATCATCTGACAACAGTTACTGTCCGTTCCTCTTTGGAAGGAGCTTTAGGGAAATACAAAGTCTCAGATCTTTAACTAGCATACAAAAACTAAGGAAGAAACAAAACTTGTAATCATTCTTCACTTTTCTGTTAACATCAAGGATAGAAATAATTACTTAGTAACCTTTGAACCACGCCAAACTAAGCAACGGGATGAAGTTCATGAAAGAAAGCAGCATTGGGAAGAAGCGTGGAAGGCAAAATCTTTTGAACTGTGAAACAACTGTCTAACCCTCAGAATCTCGAGGCTAGCAGAGGTTGCAGACCTTTTATCATACATGTTAGAATTTAGAAAACATTGAATGAACTACTACCAAATACTTTGTGGACATTTTATGGATATTGTAAACCTCTGAAAACTGAACTTCTCCAGCTTGCATGATGTGCATAGAAATCACTTTGTACATACCAAAGCACGTGCTGTGAATCCTGCTCAATGTTTAAATATGTGCTCTTTAAGAAGACAGAACAAAATAGGAAAGAAACAAGAAAACATACACTTCCAGATGTTTAATAACCAAGCAACCATGAACGTTCCTCATGATTCAAACAGTTATGTCTTATGAAGCTCTTTTGGTATGGCACATTTGGTTTAGATTCTTCCCCATGCTGGGAGTAGTTTTAACACCACAAAACAAGTCTAGAAACATGGAAAAATACCGGTAGAAAGAAAACTTAAAACTGAAGCAGGAAACATTTAGTATAAGTGCAAAAAACCTATTCCTATACAGCATGAAACTGAGAAAGGATTACTTTCCTCTTTCTGACTGAAATTTTATTAACCATCCATTCAATGTACTCTTTAACCTAATGAGCATCAATTTAAGACTCTGATGACAAGCATTCCAGAACAAGCATCATTTCCACTATTCCTGCTGACAGAGCCAGGACACACTGACCGAAAAACCCTTTTCCCAGCCTGACAGTGAGTCACTGCTTCTTTCTGCCTACATTTTTCTCCAATTAGTTTTCATCTACTCTATTACAGTTTTAAATATACTTCCTAGACTATGCCACTCCAATGCGTTGGTGAGAATATCATGAGAGACATCACTAAAAGCCTTATAAAATTGATATTCCTCCTCATCCATTTGGCTAATTATTTTTAGAAATAAAACTGGATTTAGCTTGACTGATAAACGCATACTTACTGCAGCTCATTCCTTCAGAAGTGCAGGGCCATGGCTGCTAATGCTAGGCACTACAGTAATACAAAGAAACAAAGTACTCTTTCCTATTTGCATAAGCAACACAATTTTCATGCGTCTTTGAAGTGCTGAAAGGAAGAACTATCTCGGTCTGATAAAACAATCAACTTTTAATCAGAAACAGACAACCAAGTGTGAATGCACTGAAATTTTGCATCATTGAGTAGACCAGTTTGTCCGTACGTAAGTATAAAAGTCTTTTAGTTGGCAATTTGTCTTTGCATTGTCTAGTAGTTACTATGCACATATACTACTATAAAGAAATGATTCTTGTATTGCACTACAAAAGCTTTACCAGTGGCAATTTTTATTATACACTGGCAATAGCTACTGTTTTACCTCAACCAGTGCTTGACAGAGCATACTGACTTTAAGCGCTCTCCTTCCTTTTACAGTATCTTGCTGACTCTAAAATGAACTAATTAAGTACTGCTACAGCTTCCTTCCACAAAATAAAATAAAAGTAGAGGAAAGTACTTCAATTCTTACCAAGAAACTGAGAAGACAATTCAGAATTTGTACTTCTGTGGTCATATCAGTTTCATCACTTCATTTACAGACCATATTCTGTTTGTAACAACTAAGCACACTTGATTTTAACTTGAAATGTAAACACAATCGCCACCTTCCCAAGAATAAACAAAACCCTGGACGGTCTGAAATAAAATAACACAGATGCATCTTCAAAATACTGTTAAAACAAGGTTTTCAGAGGTGAGCTGCAGAGATACTGGACAGATCCTACTACTCAGACTCACTAAGTATGGCTGATAATGTCCTGTGCTCTGCTGGTGATTCATTCTCTAGTTTATAGCCTACGGCGACAACGTTATCTATAGGAGCTGATTTCAGATTCCCTTATGCTTATCATTAAGTTGAGGTGAAACAGCAGACACAGGTTTTTCTTTTTTTTTTTTTTTTTTT